>JAESUZ010004496.1:0-425059 GCA_017311185.1 Proteles cristata cristata | reverse complement strand
GTGTGTGTGCGTGTGTGTGTGTGTGTGTGTGTGTGTGTGTGTGTGTGTCTTCTACTTAGAGATAGTACGGAGACCATGAGAGACACCAGATATACACGGTGCGTATGTGGGTGTGCATGCACACACATCTGTATATCTTACCATGTTCCTTCCAGCATCTGGTATCCCCTCCTGTCCAACCTTCCTAGAATTGTTCTGCTTCGTTCCTGCCATACGTCCCCTTCATTCTGCTCCTCCTTGGTTTCAGCTCCTCATTGGTTTCTATTCCACATTGGGTTCTACCCCTGTCCCGCAGGAGCCTCAGACCATTAAGGGTGTCTCTTCTTAGGGTCCCCTGGGCCCACAACGAGCTCTAATCTCTACTGGCTGACGGTTGAAGCCTGTGCAATAAGACCCTTCTTACATCTCTACATTGGGCTATTCTGTTTCCCTGTGCAAATATTCTTCCTAAGCTATTTTCTCTACTTTGAATTTATCCTCCCTGTCAAATCTTCAATGATTTATTCCATGATCTATATGCTTCTAAAACTGTGCTCTTCACAGGTCACTGTGCTACCCTGTATGAGTTCCTTCTCTCTGTCACATCCACCTCTAATAACCTCTCCTTGAAACCCAGCCTGGGTCTTACATTTCTATATCCCTCATAGGTTCTAATATGCATTGAATGGATACTGAGGTTGAAAATGTATTCATTAATACCAGAATTAACTTTACTTTGATTGTGACCTGAGCCGTTATCATCTGAATTCTCACTCTGAGATATTCACATTATTATGTCCTAGACCTATCACCCTGTAGAAATCTGCTGGTGAATTATCTGGGTGGGGCTCATCTGGTTTCAAGGAATGTGTTTAATGTGAGTGTAGACAAGATATTGATTAGTGGCTCACATCATCCTGAACCACATGATTCAGGAGCCCAGCTCATCCATTCCAAGTGTGATGAGACTTGGAAGCTATTTTGTCCATGCCCTAACTCCACAGAGAGCTGCACCCAAAACATCAACCAATCTGATTGGGCTTAGGTGACAAGACAGCAGCACGATGTAACATTGGAGTCTGGCTCTGGATCTCAAGGGCTTGGGGAACATTTTAATATAAACAATGTGCACTAGCAAAGGATGAGTTTTCTGAGAGCATATGTTTCATTTTTTTTATGTTGTCAGACTCTCATAATCTCAGGGGATAGGAAGGAAGATAACTGAGACTTAGTGAGAACTAATTCAGACTCTGTCCTCAAGCCAGCAGCTACAAGTCTCTATAGTAGGACAGTATATCAGTATTCCAAAATTACTAGACTATGTACCTAATGGTTCCTTTATAAGTAATCAGGTAAAGTATATTACGCATGGCAAAAAATATTGACGAATTTCACCACATAGAATAAAATTCTCTATGGTAGAAAGCATCGTTTTTTAAAATGATGGAAAAAATAACCAAATTGGGAAAAATAAAATACACACCCCAGTAGTAGAATTAAAATTTATAATACACAGGAAGTTCTTACAATGTTATAGGTTATAAATAAAACTATGTACAAAACAATAGGCAAAGCACATGACCAAATAGCTTAGAAGGAAATAGAAATGACCGATCGGTTTTGAAATGTATTGCTTTGTGTGCATACGAATAGACAAAGAATTACAAAGAACACAAGGATGACTTTTCAGGGATGAGTTCTACTAGATTTATTCCTGTATACTGCACTGGAAAAGTCTTAACCTGTGTAACAAAACTCAGTTTTGCTGAAGGTGATTGGAAATAGGTCTTGTGTTGTTGGAAGTGTAAATTGCCATAACCATCTGGTTGGAAATTTGGTGAATTGTTATTCAACAAATAATTGTTGTGAATATAAATTAAAATTTAAAGCAAGCACACTCTTTAACATAGCAAGTGAGCTTCTAAGAATGTACCCCAAGGGGAAAGAAAAGATTTGAGAAAGAAAATTATATGCATAAGAATGATTACTATAAGAAATCAACATAATAGTAAGAGCTAGAACAGTTGCAAGATATAAGGTCAGAATGCAGAATAAGTTAGGTTAAGTTGACCTGAAATAAATAATTCAAAATTATAAAAGTTGCTATTTAAAACCATAAAGAAGTGGGACACCTGGGGTGGCCTACTTGGTTAAATGTCTAACTTTGGCTCAGGTCATGATCTCACAGTTCCTGAGTTAGAGTTCTGCGTGAGTTAGAGTTCTGCGTTGTGTTCTGTGCTGACAGCTTATAGCCTGGAGCCTGCTTCAGATTCTGGGTCTCCCTCTCTCTCTGCCCCTCCCCCACCCATACTCTGTCTCTCTGTCTCTCTCAAAAATAAATAAATATGAAAAAGTCAAATCCAATAGCAGCAATCATAATGTCTTAAATGTTATTCTAAAATATTTTTGGTAAAACGTGGTGACTTTACTGAAAGGCACCAAAATAGAGACATACCATATTCATGGATGGCTGGAAAGGAAAATTATTTAAACAAATTGATTATCCTTCACTCATGAATGCATATACTTGTGCTATTTCTATCAAAATTCTAAGGATGGTTTGCTTTTCTTTATTTTCATTTGTAGAAAATGGTGAGGTGTCTCTATATTTTGCATGAAAGAGCAAAGCTCTAATAATCACCAGGACAATCTTAAGGTGGGGAACAAAGCTATACAACCTATTGATATTCAATTCATTACACACCTACCCACAATAATTTTTCTAGGAATTTACGTAATTAAAGATATGGTATGGAAGCCATAAATGCATAGGAATGTTCTTTGCAAGAAATTAGAAATAAGAGTTTATCAAAGAATCAGTATATAAGATCAATAGATCAAATACAAATTATACTTGATGACTTCAGCAACCATATAGGAATACATTTCACAGAAAAGGATCTGCAGATGTAAAAATGTTTCCGGTAATATTTGATCAAAGTGTTTAAATACTACTAAATTATCTTCCATATGTTATTAATTAAAAGGGAAACTATTGGGACACTTCATGGCTCAGTCAGTTGAACATCTGACTTGATTTCAGCTCAGGACATGATCCTGGTGTTGGAGGATTGAGCCCTGCATTGGGCTCAGGGCTGAGCATGGAGGCTACTTAAGATTCTCTCTCTCTCTCTCTCTCTCTCTCTCTCTCTCTCTCTCTCTCTCTCTCTCTCTCTCTCCCTCCCTTTGCCCCTCTCCCCCACTTGCATGTTCTCTCCCGCTCTAAAAAAGAACAAAGAAAAAAGAAAATAAGAAAGAAGAAAAATAGTGAGTATGTAATGAAGAAACTAAGCCAAAGTCACCTAAGTGGCCAAGTTATATTATCAGAATAAGGCAGTTAGAGACCTTATGAAGCTTGATATCAGGTTCAGAGATGACACAGCACCACTTTTGTGGGATCTCTGAAAAATGCATAACCAAATATAGTCAAGCAGAAATATCAGATGAATCTGAATGGGGGATGTTCTACCAATGGCTCAAAAAATGTCAATACACGAAAGAAAAAGAAAGCCTAAAAGACTGTCACAGACAGGAGGAAACTAATGAAGCATGGTAGTTAAAGGCAATATTGGTTCCTGGATTAGATCCTGAACCAATAAAAATGTGTTTTGCTCCTAAGGACATCAGTGATGCAATTGCAAATCTGAGCAAGTTCTGTAGACACTCAGGGGAAGCGGGAGTTCAGGACAGAGTATGGGAAGGACCATATGAGAATGAAAGAAACGCACGATGAAGGCGAAAGAGGCAATGAAGGGTTCAAGTTTTATTGTTTCCCATGGGGCTGGGTTTGCCACAGGGGAAGCAGCAGAAGGACCTTGGGTCTGTGCTCTGGGCTCCCGCGCAGCCAGGCATGTGGGCGTGGGGGAGGCGAGTGGAACCAGGGCACAGCGATCCTCTGGGCCAGAGCCTAAGGCCTCAGTCACCCGGGCCCCTCAGCCCCATGGGCAGGCCCAGCAGGAGGAGCAGGAGCAGGAGAAGCATTTGGCCCTTGGCTGCCCCCAAGTCCGCTCTTCTTGGCTCAGAGTCCGCTTCAGCAGCAGCCTCCAGATGACTGCCCGCCGCTCCCGCCGCAGCACCCGGAGCCCCCCGAGGGCTGGCTGCAGCAGTCAGAGCTCTGGTGTCTGTGGCGGTGGGACCTGCGTCGCCTGTGGTGGCTCAGACAGCAGCCCCCACCCCCGGAGCTGCAGCAGCCCCCGCTGCCCCCGGAGCTACAGCAGCCCCCGCCCCCAGAGCTGGAGCCACAGCAGCCCCCAGAGCTGACACTGCAGCAGGAGGAGACTGGGGGGCACTTGGGGGGACATTTTGGAGGGCACTTGGGGGCAGGACACTTGGTGGGGCACTTGGGAGGGGGCTGGCACTGCTGCTGGTTCTGCTGGCAGGACATCTCGGCAGGCGGGGTCAGGAGCTGAGGGGGAGTCACACAGTCAGACCCAGGACACAGAGGCCCCCTGCCCCGCCCCTTCCTGTTCTCTGCATCCTTTCTAGAGCCTTTATTTGAGGAACTATTTAATGTATTCTGTAATAATTCAACAGAGAAATTCTCACTATTTCTAATAGTTGTCTGAATGCTCTCATATCGTCTCCTTGAACCTAATTTTCTAATGAAGTGTTTTAATCTATTATATAAGTAGAGAACTGAGGCAAAGATGTTATGGAAAAGTTCTCAAAATCAAACCTCTAGTATATAGAGGAGCTATTCTATGCAGTTATACGACAATAGTCATCAAAACAATTAATCTAGGTAGCAGTTTAGAAATTAATTCATTACTTTAGGGAAAACAGTCATTCTCTCTTGGAGGGAATTCTAAATTCTGAATAGTCTTGTCCTGTAGGGATGTAGAGGTTCACAACTGCAAAGAATGGTGGAGGCTGGCTGGGAGAACTGGCTAGGGTAGAGGTCGTTACTGCAAGCTGGGGCTGGGACCCAGTCAGGGCATCCTGTGGACACTTAACACCTCAGTACCAAGATCTGAGTTGTTCCTACTCAACTCTGCAGCCCCATTAGTCTGAGCACTTAAAGTCAGTCACTCAGCTGAAGTTTCCTCTCTGCTGGTGGAGTGTCACTGTTCTTGTCTACTTTTCCTGGGACAGCTATGCTTTCAAAGAGAAACTTCCCTTTGACAACAGTTATAGTTTGGTACAACGGTCAGTGTTGCGAATTATTCCAACCAGAGGCCAACAACTACGGATGAGTGTGGTTTCTCTAGAGCAGTGTCATACTCATGTAGCTCCTCCTGCCTCTGTTCCCAGCCTTGCTCCTAGCCTGTCCCCCAGTGTCCCCGAGACCCCCTCCATGGTAATATGAACCCAGCCTCTCAGTCTTCTCACTGCCACCCGCCACACACACACACACACACACACACACACACACACACACACACGCACGCATGTACACACGCACCCTGCCCTGGAGTCCTTCTGTAGGAGGTGGAGCTGCTCCTGGTCCTAGGGGACACTTACCAGAGCACAGGCAGAGCTGGGTCTGTCAGCACCTCAGGGGAGGAGTGCACGGAGGACCTCTGACTCCAAGGCCTTTTATCCTGGCCTTGGCTCTGCCCCAGCCTGTGAGACAGGACCTGGGCATGAGGGGACTGCCTCCTGCCACCCACATGGCCCTGTGACAAGTGATGAATGGCAGCTCCTCCCTGCCTCCTTCCATGGGGCCCAGGGCAGCAGCTCCCAGCTAGGAATATGGCTGCTTAGAAACGGGGATGGAGGGTAAATTCCTACCATCATCTGCCACTCAGGCTTCTAGTCTCATTCTTGGAACCCTTCCCTCCCAGCTCCAACTTCCTTTCTTTCCTCCCAGATCTTAATTT
Organism: Proteles cristata cristata; assembly: GCA_017311185.1. Taxonomy (NCBI): domain Eukaryota; kingdom Metazoa; phylum Chordata; class Mammalia; order Carnivora; family Hyaenidae; genus Proteles; species Proteles cristata. Next base: position 419,261 of record JAESUZ010004496.1, on the reverse strand, counting down.
AATGACTAATATAACCTGGTTTAAGCCAAGTTTTTAATATATTTCTTTATGTTTTATTACATACTGGTAATCTTGACACATTACACATTAAAATGTGTGTAGTTTCAACTTTATAAACACCATCACATTTGATGTACGCATATGTAACTTGCTCTCTTCTTTAACCATCATTTTTGTGAATATTTAAATTGATCTTTGAATTGAAATTGTAGCTGTCATTTACTCATTTTTACAACCTTATAGTATCTATCTTGTGAGTACAGCATGATTTTGATATGCTATCTCTTTTGGAATGACCTTAAAGTTGCTTGCACTATTTGCTGTATAAATATTGCAGCTATACGGATTTATGTATGTGTCTCCCTGCTTATCTGCTGGAGAGACTCTCCAAGTTAAGCATATATAAGTGTACCTGTTGAATTTCGGACCAGACTCAACCTCTGATTTCTTCTTGTTGATTTGTTTCCACTTATGGTTTATAAGAATCACTCTTTCTGTACATAGCTGCTAAACTTAAATGATTGACACTTGATGCCTGTGAATCCATGTACTCTTGTTTTTTGATATGTATTTTCTGCTTAGTAAAGATAATGACCATCCTTCTATGCTTGTTGTTCCTTTAAGTTTCCTTTTCTATGAATTATCTCTTCTTTAGAAAAAAAAAAACCTTTTTTTCTATGTGTCTCTTTTTGTTAGGATCTGTAAGTTCATCACATATTCTGGTTACTAACACTCTATTATTAAATGTGTTGTGAACATCTTTCCTCAAAAATTTGTTTTCTTGTTTGCTTTTTAAAGGTTTAATTTGATGAGCAGGTGTTATAGGTGTTATAGCTCTATCTCTGCAACATTAACAATGTTATTTGCACTTTTCATGACTTTAAGAAATCTCAACCATTCAAAACCTAAGAACTATGTTCTTTTTTGTTTTCACTAAAAAGTGTAAAAACTCATTTTCTCTTAAAAATTACAGGTTTTCTTTAATATGGAATGGAATTTTGGACATGTTATATTTATTTCAAGTTTTTCCAAATGGATAATCAGTTGTCTATTATAATCATATTTTATTTTCTCCCTATTTGAAATAACCCCTCAATCATGGCTGAGTTTTTAAATTTTTTGCTCTGTAATTGGACTGATAATTCATTTCTTTGTGAATTTGTTTATCCCAGTGAGACCAGTCAGCTGCCTTACATACTACAGGTGTGCAATCAGTTATGATATCACAAAGGTTGTATAGCTTTGTTCCCCACCTTAAGATTGTCCTGGTGATTATTAGAGCTTTGCTCTTTCATGCAAAATATAGAGACACCTCACCATTTTCTACAAATGAAAATAAAGAAAAGCAAACCATCCTTAGAATTTTGATAGAAATATCACAAGTATATGCATTCATGAGTGAAGGATAATCGATTTGTTTAAATAATTTTCCTTTCCAGCCATCCATGAACATGGTATCTCTATTTTGGTATTCTGCAATGCCTTTCAGTAAAGTCTCCTCATTTTACCAAAAATATTTTAGAATAACATTTTAGACATTATGATTGCTGCTATTGGATTTGACTTTTTCATATTTATTAATTTTTGAGAGAGACAGAGAATGGGTGGGGGAGGGGCAGAGAGAGAGGGAGACCCAGAATCTGAAGCAGGCTCCAGGCTGTAAGCTGTCAGCACAGAACACAACGCAGAACTCTAACTCACGCAGAACTCTAACTCAGGAACTGTGAGATCATGACCTGAGCCAAAGTTAGACATTTAACCAAGTAGGCCACCCCAGGTGTCCCACTTCTTTATGGTTTTAAATAGCAACTTTTATAATTTTGAATTATTTATTTCAGGTCAACTTAACCTAACTTATTCTGCATTCTGACCTTATATCTTGCAACTGTTCTAGCTCTTACTATTATGTTGATTTCTTGTAGTAATCATTCTTATGCATATAATTTTCTTTCTCAAATCTTTTCTTTCCCCTTGGGGTACATTCTTAGAAGCTCACTTGCTATGTTAAAGAGTGTGCTTGCTTTAAATTTTAATTTATATTCACAACAATTATTTGTTGAATAACAATTCACCAAATTTCCAACCAGATGGTTATGGCAATTTACACTTCCAACAACACAAGACCTATTTCCAATCACCTTCAGCAAAACTGAGTTTTGTTACACAGGTTAAGACTTTTCCAGTGCAGTATACAGGAATAAATCTAGTAGAACTCATCCCTGAAAAGTCATCCTTGTGTTCTATGTAATGTCTATTCGTATGCACACAAAGCAGTACATTTCAAAACCGATCGGTCATTTCTATTTCTTTCTAAGCTATTTGGTCATGTGCTTTGCCTATTGTTTTGTACATAGTTTTATTTATAACCTATAACATTGTAAGAACTTCCTGTGATTTATAAATTTTAATTCTACTACTGGGGTGTGTATTTTATTTTTCCCAACTTGGTTATTTTTTCCATCATTTTAAAAAACGATGCTTTCTACCATAGAGAATGTTATTCTATGTGGTGAAATTCGTCAATATTTTTTGCCATGAGTAATATACATTACGTGACTACTTATAAAGGAACCATTAGGTACATAGTCTAGTAATTTTGGAATATTGATATACTGTCCTACTATAGAGATTTGCAGCTGCTGGCTTGAGGACAGAGTCTGAATTAATTCTCACTAAGTCTCAGTTATCTTCCTTCCTATCCCCTGAGATTATGAGAGCCTGACAACATAAAAAAAAATGAAACATATGCTCTCAGAAAACTCATCCTTTGCTTGTGCACATTGTTTATATTAAAATGTTCCCCAAGCCCTTGAGATCCAGAGCCAGACTCCAATGTTACATGATGCTGCTGTCTTGTCACCTAAGCCCAATCAGATTGGTTGATGTTTTGGGTGCAGCTCTCTGTGGAGTTAGGGCATGGACAAAATAGCTTCCAAGTCTCATCACACTTGGAATGGATGAGCTGGGCTCCTGAATCATGTGGTTCAGGATGATGTGAGCCACTAATCAATATCTTGTCTACACTCACATTAAACACATTCCTTGAAACCAGATGAGCCCCACCCAGATAATTCACCAGCAGATTTCTACAGGGTGATAGGTCTAGGACATAATAATGTGAATATCTCAGAGTGAGAATTCAGATGATAATGGCTCAGGTCACAATCAAAGTAAAGTTAATTCTGGTATTAATGAATACATTTTCAACCTTAGTATCCATTCAATGCATATTAGAACCTATGAGGGATATAGAAATGTAAGACCCAGGCTGGGATTCAAGGAGAGTTTATTAGAGGTGGATGTGACAGAGAGAAGGAACTCATACAGGGTAGCACAGTGACCTGTGAAGAGCACAGTTTTAGAAGCATATAGATCATGGAATAAATCATTGAAGATTTGACAGGGAGGATAAATTCAAAGTAGAGAAAATAGCTTAGGAAGAATATTTGCACAGGGAAACAGAGAAGCCCAAAGTGGAGATGTAGGAAGGGTCTTATTGCACAGGCTTCAACCATCAGCCAGTAGAGATTGGAGCTCGTTGTGGGCTCAGGGGACCCCAAGAAGAGACACCCTTAATGGTCTGAGGCTCCTGCGGGACAGGGGTAGAACCCAATGTGGAATAGAAACCAATGAGGAGCTGAAACCCAAGGAGGAACAGAATGAAGGGAACGTATGGCAGGAAAGAAGCAGAACAATTCTGGGAAGGTTGGACAGGAGGGGATACCAGATGCTGGAAGGAACATGGTAAGATATACAGATGTGTGTGCATGCACACCCACATACACACAGTGTATATCTGGTGTCTCTCATGGTCTCCGTACTATCTCTAAGTAGAAGAAACACACACACACACACACACACACACACACACACACACACACACCCCTGCACCACAACCTAGTAGGGTTCCTAACACACCAAGTGTCCTAGATACTATCAAATCCACATCTGTCCAGGGTCTAGCAAATCCCGGGGTTCTTCACAAGCCTGGGGTACAGGAGACTCCCTTCATACAGTCTCCCTAGTTCTGGTTCTCCTTCATGTGATACGTGGTCTAGGTGTTTCATAACCTTACACCACCATAGATGGGGCTCTTGTTATCTGACTCACTATCAACCCAGATGTGAACTCTGGCCCCTTCCTTTATCTCTTAAAAATGTGAAAATACCAGTATTACTGTCAAGAAAAGCCCATTTCTATGTACCTGAATTGAAGCCCTAAGAGACTGGGAGTGTTGGGAGAAGCTTATAAAACAGAAAGAGACAAAAGTCGTATGATGTATTAATTGCTCTTGTTCTAAAACACCCTCAGGCCTCCACTGCACGAAGGACATATCTCCCTTGGCTGCTTTAGCCTGGGCAGTGCCCATCCTTACAGTCTCACTGTCTCCTCGCTGCCATCTGTGGACTTCAGTTTAGCCTTCCCACAAGGCACCTGGAGAATCTCAATTCTTGATCTCACCAGTGGACGGGGTCTTCCCTCTCTGCCTCCTCTATAAAACATTTTCCTGGTTCACATTGTCTTATGAAAACCTACCAATATCCTCTACAGAAACAGAAGAGTCTTGTATTTTCTAACCAGACTCACTCTCCTTAGAAAAGAGCTGTGATTTTTTTAAATGAATGTGTTGACGTTGGTTAAGAGAATATAACATGTTATAAACTATCAGAGGTTTCATTAGCATCAGCTCACTGGATCTCACCCCCACCCCCACCAAGAGAGTTATTTTTCTATGATCTCTCTTGTAGTTGGACAAAGCTGAGAACAAGACGATGAGGTATTTTTCACAAGGTCCTGCAACTTACAGGTGTCAGAACCACGATTCTCTCTAGGGTTGGACCCCCCAAATAGGTTCCTGGTTGTTATAGCGTGCACACACACATACACACACACACACAAACACACACACACACGTAAATAGTAAAGAGTTGGAAGATTTTGTGAAAGTTGGTTTAAACCAGATTGTCCAGAAACAATGAAGTAAGATTTGGGAGGCAAGAAAATAGACGCTGAGAACTCAGACTCCAAAACGGAGCCAGGCAGGTATCCGGCAGGGACAAGGGGGGAGAGTGAGCTGGGGGTGACTGCAGTTTCTCTCCCTTGCCCTTTTTCCTAAACAGCCCTATTGCCAGCTGGGAGCAGCTGCTCAGGGCTCCCATGGAGGAGGAAGCAGCTGCCAGTCAGCACCAGGTCACAGGACAATGTGGGTGGCAGGAGGCGGTCCCCTCATGCCCAGGTCCTGTCTCATAGACAAGGGGCAGAGCCCAGAGCCAGGATAAAAGGGTCTTGGAGTCAGAGCACCTCCATACACTCCTCTCCTGAGGTGCTGACAGATTGTGCTGCTTGTGCAAGGTAAGTGTCCCCTGGGGGGAGCTTAGACCTGAGCTGCAGGGGCAGGTGAGAAAAGGCCCTGGGGGTTGGAGGCCACGTAGAGAAGAGGAGAGAAGCCACAGGAAGGCTGAAGGAGGACATGCATGGGGAAGGCATCTGCGGAGTCTCAGATGGAGGAGTGGATGGCAGTGCCTTTGTGTTATACCAAACTGAGCTGCAGCTGGGGGGGCGGTCAGCTCGGAGGGAATGGAAGTCCTGGCCGTCAGGCTCCACTAAAACGGCTTCCACAAGGGGGTGTCACCTTGAGAGTAAAATCTTAAATTGTGACTCTCTTTGCGAAGAGAAGGTGGGCATAGGAGTTCTCAACGCACAGAGAGAGAGAGAGAGCTAATCAGAGGATGTCGGGGGCAGTTCTAAAACCTACATATCTGTGGATCTGAAGTGACATTGGGGACGTGTTTAAGAAGCCAGAGACACCAAGTGGAGAATCACTGTGCCAAGATATAGGGAGAGGCCGTGGGTTTGCTGGAAGTGCCAGGGCGTCATACAGGAGCCCCAGGGTCCAGGCTGGGTCTCCCGCCTCCACACACCTTCCATTCCTCAGCTACCTCAGTAAGGAAGTGAGCCAGCGAGACCAGCCAGCCTCCAAGAACATCTCTATGGGCATGTCCAGTTCTGCACAGAACAAAATCATCTAGGAAGTTCTAATCCTTCACATCCTTCCTTCAGGAGAATATTCACGTTCTGATCTAGTTTCCAGACTGGACAGTTTGAGACTTCTGGTTGACAAATGGGAGAAATTACCACCTTCATTTATCAGATAATTAATGATGGTAGATTGTTTTTCTTACCGGCTTTTGCCTGTGTTTCCTCTTTTTCTGAAATACAGAATAATCGCTGCCTAACTTAAATAGAAAGTGTGAGACTTCAAAGGAGGTAGTGTGAAGCATTTGCCTAACCACTAGAAATAATGACACTCCAGTGTAGACTTATCAAGAAATGCATTGAAACAGTTAAAAATAAAGGCTCTAGAAAGGATGCGGAGAACAGGAAGGGGCGGGGCAGGGGGCCTCTGTGTCCTGGGTCTGACTGTGTGACTCCCCCTCAGCTCCTGACCCCGCCTGCCGAGATGTCCTGCCAGCAGAACCAGCAGCAGTGCCAGCCCCCTCCCAAGTGTACCCCCAAGTGTCCCGCCCCTAAATGTCCCCCCAAGTGCCCCCCAGTCTCCTCCTGCTGCAGTGTCAGCTCTGGGGGCTGCTGTGGCTCCAGCTCTGGGGGCGGGGGCTGCTGCAGCTCAGGGGGCAGCGGGGGCTGCTGCAGCTCGGGGGGTGGGGGCTGCTGTCTGAGCCACCACAGGCGACGCAGGTCCCACCGCCACAGACACCAGAGCTCTGACTGCTGCAGCCAGCCCTCGGGGGGCTCCGGGTGCTGCGGCGGGAGCGGCGGGCAGTCATCTGGAGGCTGCTGCTGAAGCGGACTCTGAGCCAAGAAGAGCGGACTTGGGGGCAGCCAAGGGCCAAATGCTTCTCCTGCTCCTGCTCCTCCTGCTGGGCCTGCCCATGGGGCTGAGGGGCCCGGGTGACTGAGGCCTTAGGCTCTGGCCCAGAGGATCGCTGTGCCCTGGTTCCACTCGCCTCCCCCACGCCCACATGCCTGGCTGCGCGGGAGCCCAGAGCACAGACCCAAGGTCCTTCTGCTGCTTCCCCTGTGGCAAACCCAGCCCCATGGGAAACAATAAAACTTGAACCCTTCATTGCCTCTTTCGCCTTCATCGTGCGTTTCTTTCATTCTCATATGGTCCTTCCCATACTCTGTCCTGAACTCCCGCTTCCCCTGAGTGTCTACAGAACTTGCTCAGATTTGCCACTTGCATCACCAATGTGCTTAAGAGCAAAACACATTTTTATTGGTTCAGGATCCAGTCCAGGAACCAACATTGCCTATAGCTACCATGCTTCATTAGTTTCCTCCTCTCTGTGTCACTGCTAGATTTTGGTCTTCTAGGATTTGAAGATTTTTAAACAGGTGTTCCTTTTTGCGGAATGCCTGTCAAGTTGGGATTGTTTGATGTTTCTTCCTGACTAGATTCAATGATGCGTTTTTTCCAGGACCCCCCAAAAGTGGTGCTGTGTCCTTCTGAGAGCCAAATCCATGATTCATGTTATGTCTGTGGTCTCATCCCTGACGTCCTGAACATTGGAATAGGGACGTTTGGGAAGATCCTGATAGAGCTGAGACATTGAATTTCTTAATTCCATTCCACCAAATTGTTTCTTTTCCAATAGAAGGAGCCTTTTCATCCCCATCTGTGGAGGATAACCATGCACTTCCTGAGGAAGCGAAAAGGCCTTCCCGACATGGTTGGCCTTCAGTGCATTGTTGGCTCTCTTTGGGACCCACCCCACCATCTCTCTTTACTTCTAGATATAGAGCTGGACTCAAGTCCAAGTGGGTCCCAAAAGGGGATGTACAAAGTGTGACCCATAAAGAGGTACACTACACTCCAAAAGAACAACGTAATTTTTTCCAATTTATACAGATCTACACCCAGGGAATATGTGTGGAGTGGCTATTAAGAATATGGGATAATTGTGGAAAGGCCTTAAAGTTGGATCAGGCCAACTTGATTCCTATAGATCTGCCAAGCAGATATTCTAGACTTGATGTCACAGTATGACGGTTGGGGGTGGGGGGAGGCTAGCCAGGGCTCTAGCAGTTTGGTTGGTTGGCTGAAACATGGACCAAAAGGTGATTAACTCTCAATGAAGATGAAATGCTAGAGCTCCCTTGGTATACTATGGAGTAAGGGGCCCAAGGCTTCGGGTTATTGGAATGGTTGAGTGGAGTTATCATTTGAGATCTGCTCAGCTTCCTTGGAAGGATCCAGGGGGGTTAACTTTTACCACGACTATGAGAAATAAGTTTGTGAGGAGACCCCAGCATCCTTGAAGAGCTATGTAATTGGTCTCTGTAGGTTAGAAATTACACTGGAATCTGATGCCACTGGTTTGGGAACCCTGAATGCAATGGGGATAGTTGGAAACCAGGGTGGCGGACACCAAGTGGCAGCCCTTAGACACCAAAGGCAAAGTGGGTGTGATTACTGTCATGGGCAGCAAAGTCCAAGCAGTACTCAGAACATTCTGACTCACAGAGAGCTGTGGCTCTGGCTAGTTTATCATGGTGTTTGGAAGTGAAATTGATGGGGGGGTCCACTAAAGTCTGATTTAGAGAAGGATTCTAAGTCAAGGGAACAAAACTCTGAACCATAAAAAGTTAGAATCATACTCCCTCTATCAATTCCCAACTTGGAGCTAGTTTATAAACACAGAAGCCCTTGAATGAAGGGGAGCATGAGTCCCCTAGAGGAAGGGCCCCTGTACTCTGCCAAAGAGTGACACTATTAATCTTTCCCCCAGCCTTCCCCAAAGGGAAGTTTTTTTGCCAAAGGTATGGCACGTTTCCAAGGTAAGTGTGCTACGGAGGAAAAGAAAATCATTAGACGTTTAGACCAAGCGGACACTGGCTCTGGACTGACACTCATTCCAGGAGACTCAAAACAGCTTTGGTCCACTTTGGTCCCTGTTTGGAGGAGCTGATGGAGGTCAGGGGATCAATAGGGCTTTAGCTCAGATTCCTCTCTCAGTGAGCCCAGTGGGTCCTGACCCCACCCTGTGCTTATTTCCCTGGTTCTAGATTGTGTAATTAGAAAATTGGAACAGATGCACCCAACAACTGGCAGAATCCCCACCTTGGTTCTCTGATCTGTGGTATGAGGGCTCCTTTGATGGGGAGGTCAACTGGGAGCCATTAGAACTGTCCCTACATATGGGGCGCCTTGGTGGGTCAGTCTGTTGAGCGTCTGACTTTCGCTTAGGTCAAGAACTCGGGGTTCATGGGTTCGAGCCCCGCGTCGAGCTCTGTGCTGACTGCCAGTCAGAGCCTGGAGCCTGTTTTGGAGTCTGTGTCTCCCTCACTCTCTGACCCTCCCCTGCTCGCACTGTCCCTCTCTCTCTCTCCTAGAAATAAATAAAAATATTTAAAAAAAAAAAGAACTGCCACTCCCTAGGAAAATATAAATTAAAAGGAATACTACATCCCTGAAGGGACTGCAGAAATTCCTGTTACCATGAATGATCTGAAATGTGGTTCCCACCACATCTGCCTTAAACTCGGCCTAATTGGTTTGTGCAGAAGACACATGGGTCTTTGAGAATGACAATGGGTTATTGTAAGCTGAGGCCACTAGTGACTCCACTTGTAGCTGCTTTACCAGGTATGGCTTCATTACTTGAGCTAGTTAGCACATCTCCTGATCACTGATATGTAGCTAGCGATCTAGAAAATGGTTTTTCTTTTCTTTACGTCTATTAGTAAAAACCACCAGAATCTGTTTAGTTTTATTTGGAAAGGCTAGCAATATACCTTTACTGTCTTTCCTCAAGAGTAGGACAATTCTCCTGCCCTACGTCATAATTTGGTCCTCAGGAAGCTTGGTTGTCTTTCCTTCAACAAGTCAGCACACTGGTCTATTACATCAATGATATGATGCATCAGCCTAGATTGTATCTAACAAGTAAGAAGCAGCAACTACTCTAGACTTACTGACAAGGCATTTATGTGTCATAGGGTAGGAAATAACTGACAGGAACTCATTGGAATTCTATCTCAGTGGAATTTCTAGGAGTCCAGTGTTCCAGGGCATGTTAAGATATACCCTCTGAAAAGTTTTTCTAACATTTATTCATTTCTGAGAGACAGAGTGTGGGCAGGGTGCTGGGATCAGGGAGAGAGAGGCAGAGAGAGAGAGAGAGAGCCCATGCAACAGAATCGGAAGCAGGCTCCATCCTCAGAGCTGTCAGCACAGAGCCTGAAGTGTGCCTCAAACTCACAGACCATGAGATCATGACCTGAGCCCAAGTCAGATGCTGAACTACTGAGCCACGCAGCCACCCCCAAATCTGCTAGTTTTGAATGGGGTCCATAATTGTATAAGGCATCAGGAGACATAATGATTTCATTGAACTGGAAGTTAAGATAGCCACCTGGCTACTTGGGCCTCCTCGTGACTTTAAATCAATGGACAAAGAAGGTAGTTAGTGGAATCAGTGAAGTGATTGATCCTGATTACCACAGAGAAATTAAACTGCTACTCTCGGTGGAGGTAAGGAAGAGCATGTATGGAATACAGGAGACCCCTGAGGGAGACATTTGTTCTGATACTCCTTTTTATTAAAGTCCACGGAAAACTCAAAGAACCCAATGGATACAGGATTATTCATGGCCCAGACCCTTCAGGAATGAATGTTGGGTACAAGGAAACATGGCCAGGACTATCCTTATTATGAGCATTTCTTCCTAACTTTGTTATGAGTGTGTGTGTGTGTGTGTGTGTGTGTGTGTGTGTGTGTAAGTACTTTCCCATTCTCATCACCTTATCATGTAACATAAGATGTATTGAGTGATGTATTTCAGTATCATTCCACTTTACATAATAGAAGGTAAGGAAGTCAAGGAGAGGAGTCAACATCATTCGAGGACTTTACATCCTTATCTGGAGAAAGAGTGTTTGCCTCATCTGCTGTACACAGTCTAACTGCATCATGTTAGCTGGAGGTATGGACTTGTCATTGTCTTTATTAATATTTTAGATATTGCTTAAGGAGATGTATGTACGTGCCACATGAATGAGGGGTGAACTCTGATGGCTAATTTAATGTGTGAATTTAGATACGCCATGACACCCAGATTTTAAATCAAATACTCATCTCTAGGTGTTGCCATGGAGGTATTGTTTTTAGGTGTGATTAACATTTACGTCAGTCTACTTTGAGTAAAACAGATTACTCTCCAGAATGTGGTGGGCCTCAACCAATCAGTGAAAAGAATTAGGGGAAAAAAAAAGACTGAGGGCTGCCAAGACGAAGGAACTCTACCTGCAGAATTATTCCTTCAAACTGAAGGCCTCGGGGGCGCCTGGGTGGCTCAGTCGGTTGGACGTCCCACTTCGGCTCAGGCCATGATCTCACAACTAATGTGTTTGAGCCCCATGTTGGGTTCTGTGCTGAAAGCTAGCTCAGAGCCTGGAGCCTGCTTCAGATTCTGTATCTCCCTCTCTCTCGGACCCTCCCCTGTTCATGCTGTCTGTCTCTGTGTCTCAGGAATAAATAACACTTCAAAATAAACAAACAAACCAACCAAAGGCTGTGACATCACCCCTCCCCAAGTCTCCAGCCTGCTGACCTGCTTTGCAATTGTCAAACTTGCCAGCTCCCACAACTGTGTGAGGCAATTCCTGAAACTAACTCTTTCTGTACACACAGACACATCTTACTGGTTTTGTGTCTCTGGAAAACTCGAACTCATAAAACGTGTGTAGATATGTGTGTGTGTGTGAGCGAGATCATGAGGTGGGGAATTAGGAATGGGCTCTTTGTATCTTTTGCTCATTACATTTTGTATGGTCATTTACTTTTAAATTAGAAATATATATTAATATGTTAGGGGTGTTAGGTCCTTACTGAGCATATGTGTTGTATTGTTCTGTAGGTATTTGTCTTCTCACCTTACATAGGGCACTTTATGCTGTATAAAATTTAATTCTTATGTAATTGATTTGTTCAACTCTTTTTTAAATATATTTTGGGTTTTGTGCCATTATTGTTACACCTTCCCCACTTAATAACGAAACAACAATCGTCTATATTTTATTTATTTTAGAATGCTGTTTTATCATTTCTACCTTTAAAAGGAAGATTTGCAGAGATGAGGAAACCTAAAATCTGTTGAGTGTCCATTCATAGCTCCAAAACGATGAGAGTGGGAAGGCACCAAAGGAAAACAATTCAGTCTGGATTCCTTCCCATGTGACCTCAGCAGTGTCCCCTCCAGCTCTCTGAGAGATGAGAGATGACCATGTAAGACACAGACCCCCTGGATGAAGAGGTGACTTCAGAAAGCCTTCAGTAATCAAACATGTTTACTGAATGGTGCCAAAGCCACGGAGAGCCAATACCCCTTGATAGGCAAAGTGTTAGTCCAAGTGACAAGGTTGCAGCCATGCTGCTGACTCCTCTCTGCGTCCAAGCAGATGGATAGTTTAGGTGCTGCCTTGCCTGGAGGCAGAGGCAGGGACCGGCTGACCTCCTAACCCCTTCATTCCAGGCATCAGGAGCTAGGCTCCTGTATGAGCCAAGGCATGGATATCCTGGTCACTGCCCCGTCAGTAAGCCCACTGCAACGACCTGAACAAATGTCATGGCCAGGTGGGACCGTGGCTGACCTCTGGAGAAGGCTGATGCCACCACACCTCCCTGGGCCTGTCCTGCAGCGTGGTCTCTCATGAGGGGGTCATAGGGAAGAGCTGTTTGTAAACTGCCAAGTCAGTGCTCATGCTAAGGAAAGGATTTTTGAAAGCTTATTAGCCACCCACGTGTGCAGAAGCACGTGCTCCTTGCTGAAGGGGAATGAGAAATACGAGGCACAGTTGTGTTGTCAAAAGGTTTATTAAAATCTCTTGTGTACGATAATGTTACATAGAGGATACCTGAGCGAGTGAGCTGCATTGTCTCCGAAAGGAAAATATCATGGAATAAGCACAGGAGTGGGTTAGGGAGTGACATGCTCACAGTACAGCCAAGTGCCAGCTCTTCCTGGGAAGCCAACAGAAGCTGAGTAGTTGTACGAGCCATACCTCACAGAGCCTTGCCTGTCCCTGAAACATGCTGGCCTTGACCCTGAACACACTGGAGCCCTGGGCGAGGCTCCCTGTAGGTCAGGGCTGATGATTTCTGGAGTGGGGGTTGGGGTGGAGAGAAGCATGCGTGCATCCCAGTGAAGAGTAGCATCAAGGAGAAACCGTTAGAAGTGAGAGGCAGTGGAGCAGCGGGGAAGGCCATGCACCTGAGACATCTGATGGTGAGAGGGCCCGACAAGGTGCATTCTCTCGTTCTGCTCTTCTGTCTAGGTCTGATCTGTGTCTACATCGACATCCATATCTGTATCTATGCTCATACCTGCATTTGTATCAGGTCTATATAATATATATACTTATCTACATATGTACTACACACATATACTCACATGTGTGTATCTGTCAATCAGTTAAGTAGTCTAACATACCCACAATCGTGTGCACACGTATAGTTCTCCAGCTACTGGTTCTCCTTGCGCATTGTGGTCTAGGTACACATATGATTGAGTCATATCTGCCTCCGCTCAGGCTCTGGAGATTTATTTTGGACACATGTGCAAGGAGGACTTTCTTCTCATGATTACGCAGGTCTGGTTTGCCTTTATCTAACTAATTTGCTTATTTTTAAAATATATTGCTCTCCAGGCATGAAAGGAGCACCTGCTATATGCCAAATTGACACTAGCCTTCATCTTTACTCTCCTAAAAATGTTCCCTCAAATTCCTTCAAAGAACCTTGTGTCCATGTAGACAGATAGCAGTGGCCCTGGAGATTCCTACTAACTCCCTGCCCCCCCATTCTATAAGGTCTTCCTGCCTCCATGGCCTTGGGGGCTCCTGTTCGTGGGGTCCTCCTCACATACACCCCAGCCTGGATCCGTCTTGCTGTGTCTTCCCCCCTTCCCCTTCCTGCTTTCTCATCCATGGACTCACCCTCTTCCTGCCTGGAAAACAGATTCTCATCATTCTCCACAAGGCAGTGCGGTTTTTCTCTTGGGCTCCTCGACGGGGATACTGTTACATGAAAATGCATGAAAGGCTGCAGTGAAAAAAATAGTCATTTAAAAAGTCAGATGCAGCTCACCTGGAAAATAGCTTTGATCTGAAAACCATTCACTCCCTTTTCGTAATCGATGGAGATGTAGTTCACTTCTGAGGGTTCCCCGTGTTTTCCTTCCATGATCTATTGACCTTCGAGACACCACTGAGCGCAAATTTTAGCACTTGCCTTAAAGTTGAGGAAGCCGTGTGTGAGAAGAGTTAGGTGATTTTCACAAGGTCATGCAGCTACCAGGCGTCAGGGCCAAGATTCTGTCCCAGGTGGGTCTCGCTGCTAATGCAGGGTTTTAACTGTGAATGTGTGAGCTCCCATGCTCACGTGGGCATCCATGGGCACACACACAGACACACACACAGACACACACACCGGGGTGCCAGGGTGTTGAGGACACAAGCAGAGACACGCAGAGGTTTCTGTGGGTCTTCATTCTAGGAATGCGGGCATCGGACAAGGAGGGGTGAGGGGCTAGACTCCAGGAAGGAGGTGAGAGGACAGGCAGCTATAAGGAGAATGAGGTGGCACTGGTGGTGGCAATGTCCTGGGTCCTGTGAGAGGCAGGAAGGAGCTGCCATTCACCACCTGTCACAGAAGCATGTGGATGACAGGAAGCAGTCCCCTCATGCCCAGGTCCTGTCTCACAGCCTGGGGCAGGGTCAAGGCTGGGATAAAAGGCCTTGAGGTCAGAGGCCCTCCGTGCACTCCTCCCCTGAGGTGCTGACGGTGCTCTGGTAAGTGTCCCCTGGGACCCAGAGCTGTCCCTCCAAGGAAGGACATTCAAATTAGTCATGGAGGCTAGCGGGCAGGGCCTGGGGTCTGGGGTCCGTAATACTGGGGTTAGACAAATGCAGGACAGATCCAGGAGCAGGAGCTGGAAGACAGTAGGAGTTTTGCGACGGCTACCTCCACCCTCTCTGCTGTTGCAAAGGTTTGCAGGATGAAGGAAGGAAACCACTGGTGGCCCCAGTTCCACAAGAGGTTTCCAAAGGGGCATTTACCTTAGAGACACCAGGATGTCCACAAGGTGTGATTTGGGGACAACAGTTCTCAAAGTGGGAGAAGATTGGGGCTCTTTAGAGATGCTTGTACACATGGGTTGTGCTAGGGTCTGGGAATATGTTTTAAAAGCTCCAAAATTGGAAAAACACCCGAAGTTTAATGATCTCTAAGTGAGGTATTTGTCTAAGTTGTGCTTTCCTGAGAGCATCAGAGCACCAGGCTGTGGTCTGCCTAGGAAGCCGGGACTGCTCAGCATCCTACTAATGAAGTGAGCTAGTTACAAAGTCGCCGGGTTCCTTTGTGTTCTGATCTGTGTCCAAATTACTGAACTATTTAGGGTGTTATTTTAACAGGACATTTTTTTTTTCTGTAAAGAAAATATTTCAGGTCTAAACTAGTCACTATGGAACAATTCGAGTATTTGGGTGACACAAATTAAAAAAACAGTTTTTCATTTTGGTAACAACATTTGGTCTCAAACCTCTAGGTCTGTAAAACAGATGATCCTCTTTCTACTTTGAAAGGTTCAAAGGAGATACTGTGGGAGTAGTTGGTCAGGTATGAGAAGTAACAAAAAGGGGCAGGGATTTGTTTTCTCTGACTAATTTTAAACTGGTTGCTTAAATATATAGAGTAGAAAGGATGCAGAGAACAGGAAGGGGCGGGGCAGGGGGCCTCTGTGTCCTGGGTCTGACTGTGTGACTCCCCCTCAGCTCCTGACCCCGCCTGCCGAGATGTCCTGCCAGCAGAACCAGCAGCAGTGCCAGCCCCCTCCCAAGTGTACCCCCAAGTGTCCCGCCCCCAAATGCCCCCCAAAATGTCCCCCCAAGTGCCCCCCAGTCTCCTCCTGCTGCAGTGTCAGCTCTGGGGGCTGCTGTGGCTCCAGCTCTGGGGGCGGGGGCTGCTGCAGCTCAGGGGGCAGCGGGGGCTGCTGCAGCTCGGGGGGTGGGGGCTGCTGTCTGAGCCACCACAGGCGACGCAGGTCCCACCGCCACAGACACCAGAGCTCTGACTGCTGCAGCCAGCCCTCGGGGGGCTCCGGGTGCTGCGGCGGGAGCGGCGGGCAGTCATCTGGAGGCTGCTGCTGAAGCGGACTCTGAGCCAAGAAGAGCGGACTTGGGGGCAGCCAAGGGCCAAATGCTTCTCCTGCTCCTGCTCCTCCTGCTGGGCCTGCCCATGGGGCTGAGTTGTCTCAGTCTGAGTTCTGAGCTGGAGAGTCCTTCTGCTCTGGGATTCCTCTCCCCCTGCTGACCTCTGACACCAACTGCGTTGTCTCCTTGGATTCCCCAAACCACAGACTCTAATCCACTCCCCAGCCACTCTCCTTGCCATCCGCTCCTCAACAATAAAACAAGAAATCTGTTCACTCTCCTGTTCTAGATTATTCTTTGCCTCTTATGTCCCAGTATTTTTTCCTACCACTATCCATTTTCTTCTTGCCTGGAGATCTTGGAAATCAAATGTGTGCTGGTCACACGGTTTGCAATGGGAGGAGGGGAGAGAAAATGGCTCTGCGTCCGGCTCTGATACCATTTCTCAGACAACTCCTATGAAACTCTCTTTGAACTTTGACTTGGGCTTTCTTCAGGGTGCAGCCTAGTCCTTGGGACAATGCAGGGAGACACACATATTCCATCCCTCCATTGGTCTCCTCCTCCTTACACACCCCTTCCCCGTATACACTGCCCCAACTCACCTTTGAATTTGTTTAGAAAAGTGTACATGAACTTTCTACAAATATCTCATGAACCTTGGTTAATTCTAACTAGAATCATCCATATAGTGTGTGGCAAAGATTGTAAAAATTAAAAATGCCTGTCAAAGGAATCAGGGAATTAAAAAAAAGTCAGTCCTTCTTTTTCTTTCTTTGAGTCTTTTCAGGTCAAATATTTCATATCTATGTTTTGCAAAATAGTCTAGATTTTTTTTATCAAAATGTTTTTTAATTGCAAACTTCGCTTGATATTTAATTATTATTAATTTTACTTTGAGTTTAGCTTGCCTTGATAGTCTTTTTTTATTAATGAAATATAGTTGACATACTGAATTATATTAGTTTCTGATGTACAACATGGTGATTTGACAATTCTATACATTACATAATGCTTGCCATGAAGAGTGTGATTACCATCTGTCACCACACAATGCTATCACAATATTATTGGTTATATTCCATATATTGTACTTCTAATCCCTGTCTTATTTATTTTATAAATAAAAGTTTGTCCTTTCTTACTCCCCTTCGCCTATTTTGCCTGTTTCCTACTCCCCTCCCCTGTGGCAACCATCAGTTTGTTCTCTGTATTTGTTAATCTGTTTCTGTTTTTGTTTGATTGTTTTGTTTATTAGATTCTACATATTAGTGAAACCATATGCCACTTGTCTTTCTCTGTCTGACTTATTTCACTTAATATAATATCTTCTAGATCCATCCATGTCTTTGCAGATGGCAAGATTTCATTTTTTAATGTATGGCTTGATAGTCTTATTTTAAACTTGATAAATAGCCAATACCTTGAATTTATATTTTAATTCATGAAAAAACACAGGTGTCTGGGGGAGTGGATAGTAAGAATCCATCACTACTGCTGTGATTAATATGACCTCTAGATGTCCCTGTGTCTTTAGTTAATCATTCAAGATTTAAAGTCCCATGAGGAATCATCCATATTCCTGATCTTTAACGTGTATCTGTTCCTTGGCTATTCCAAGAAGCTAGAAGAGGGATGTATCTTCCTTTGGTGTCAAGAACAAGAGAGCTCAAACACTACACAAGTTGGGGGATCCTTTCCAAAAAGTCAACTAGTATACTAACATGTATGGAGATGATTGCTGGCCAAAGCGACACATGACCACCATGATTTCTAGGTAGGAATTCTCTGAAAAGAGGATTCTATAGCTCTGAGAAATGTAATATTCCAGTTGGAAATGGGTCAGGGGTTGTCTTTCCTCCCTTATACTGGATGCCTCCTAAGGTCAGGTGCTATAAATATCTACCTCAGATTAGATTTTCATGAAAAGAGAGGTTATGTTTCCCTACAAGGTCATGAAGATTTTTTCATACATGAAGAGTTTTATATTTTCTAGCCCTTCAGTTAGGTTTGGATCCATTCTGAATTATTGTTTTTAATACTGTAGGTAGGGGACAACTTCATTCTTTTACATGTGGATACATAGTTTTCCCAGCACCATTTGTTGAAAAGACTATTGTTTCCTCAGTGAAATGTCTTGGCACATTGTCAAAAATCAATTGACCAGGCATTGATGAGTTTATTTCTGAACTCTCAAATCTCTTCATTGGTCAGATACAATTAGGTCCAGGGCCCTTTGCAGGGTTGGTTTTTGAGGGGATCTTTGAGGTTTGTTCTGAACCCAGGAGGGCTTTGCTTTCCTTGGTTCTCTCTGGTAAACTAGCTGCCCTTCTGTGGTTCAACATATTTCTGTCATGGATCAGCAACCTTTTCTTAATAAAATCTCCCTTATTTTTCAGAGTGCTTTTAGGTTTGAATTTCCAAACTCTGGTCTGAATAAAGGCAGTTCCTTTGTCAAGAACCTCAAAGTCTTGGGGCGCCTGGGTGGCTTAGTCGGTTAAACGTCCGACTTTCGCTTGGGTCATGATCTCGCGGTTCGTGGGTTCGAGCCCCACGTCGGGCTCTGTGCTGACTGCCAGCTACAGAGAGCCTGGAGCTTTTTCAGTTGTGACTCCCTCTCTCTCTGACCCTCCCCTGCTCACGCTGTCTGTCTCTCTCCTAGAAATTAAAAAAAAAAATTAAAAAAAAAAAAAAAAAGAACCTCAAAGTCTTTTGCTCTTTGGCTTGCCCCTTCCTCTAGTCAAAATCTCTGAGCCACTGCTCTGGAGTTGAGTTTGGGGACAGTTTTGTCTGCTTCTCCTGGAGTGACATCCTTGTTATATAGGCAGGGCATTGTACTGGGATGGTAACCTCTAGTCTTCTTAAATTGCTTCTCCATCATGGATTTTCCATCCTACAAGTTAGGCGAGGCAAAGTGATCAGGGGTTTAGGATTCTGGGCTTGTTGCACCTGAGGTGGAATCACTGCCTGTCTCTCTAGTGGGAGCTGTGTAGAAGGGAGCCCTCATGTCTTGGTTGCACTATCTTGGGATTTAGCCTCTGCAACATAGAGCTAGAGATGTTATGAGAAATGTTGGATTTTAGTTGATACTGACATTTAGTAGATTTTCCTGAATAAAAGTTTTCTTCATTTTCTGTATGCCCTTTGGACAATTTATAGAGACTTTAAAAGTTTTTTTTAAAGTAATTGTCAACAGCTATAGTTGTTTTTTGGGGGGACAATGTCTAAGGAGTTCGTCTTGCTGTCATTCTAGAAGTCATCCTGTAAAGTCTTTGGTTCAGTTTCATTTAGATTTTCTTTGAGACTTAAAAAGACTCTACATCTCAAGATTTTATGTATTTATACATTTATTTTATATTTATATTTTCCTTTATATTTTTAAAAAGTCATTTTATGAGGAGTATGGACAACCTAAACTCTGAGCACTGTTTTAGCTCTTTTTTTTTTTTTAAATACCAGAAGATTCTCCTCTACTTCCTTTGCATGAGAGAGGAGAACATAAGTGACTGAGCTTTTTGATGAAGAAAAGGTTACACTAAGCCTATCCTTTGCTAGTGACAATTTCTTCTAATGAAATAGAAACTAAACATTTAAGCTCAGTGGTCTGTCCTCATGATGTTACTTGTAGCCTTGGGTGTAAGTCAGGATCATGGTGGTTTTGCTACAGTTGTACCAGGAGGAAAACTCTAGAGACAGAAGATCTCTTAGTATCTCTAATTAGGAAAACAAGGACAGGTATGAGTTCTGAAATAAGAAATACCTGTGGTAGTTATACCTGAACACTGACTCCAAATTGATTTTTTTTGGCACAACCTAAATAAAAATATCATAGTATCCAGGAAATGTAGTTGAAGTGTCCACAGTGTGATGTAGACAATCCACCTCACTGTAAGTCTCTGATTTTATCATGGCCTGAGCTCATAGTCATATGAAATTAATTGACTGAGGACATAACATATAGAAAGCATTCCGTAAACTGTTTTTACAAATGGTGATGACAAGCATTTTTCAATAGCTAATAACTAATATGTACAATGAACCATTGCATTCACTGAAAAGAGATAGAAGATATAGGAGACATAGTATTATGCTTGAAACGTTTATAATCTCACATAAAATGTGCATAATAATAAATTACATGTAAAGCAAGCAATAAATCCTCTGGAAGATTTTCTTGGTCAGGCATTATCAGGGAACCCATTACAGAGGATGTTAGGATTTAGGTTGGTCCTTAAAAGACTTTCCAAAGGCAAAGAGAAGAGGGGATGAATATTCTCAGAAGAAGAACCAGTACAAAGAAGAAAAAGACAGACAGAAATAAGGAAAGAAAGGAAGGAAGGAAGGATGGAAGGAAGGAAGGAAGGAAGGAAGGAAGGAAGGAAGGAAGGAAGGAAAGGAGGGAGGGAGGGAGGCAGGAAAGAAGACGGACATCTATTGCTCAGAGCAATAGGGTCACAATTGGGATTAGGAATGAGAAATGGTGGAAAATTATCAGGGATGGGCTCCTGTCCCCAGACTAGGATGGGATGCTAATAATAGTAGGAACAACGTCATTCAAAATAGTATCATTCTGATTTGGTACATGTAAGCTGACGAGTTCCATTTTCAACCCATAACCAGAATTCATTGCCTCTCTGTTTGCCCATCTTTCACTTACCATCTTGTGTTATCTATTAATGTGTAATGTGTCTGTACTATCTCTAGAGTAAAAGCTCTGAAGCATGAAACAGGGCTCTTACTGCTTTTTGTATCCAAGACAGAGTAGGTGCTTAGCAAATACCAAATCACAGAATCATGCCCATAGACACCTAAGCCAGGGAGAAATGGAGTGGCACTGGAGGGAGACACATGTCTGGGTTCCTGATCTGGAACTGGCTGGACGTGGAAGTCTAGTAACCGTGGACTGCTCAAGGACCTCAAAAAGTCTCACTTCGGGGAATAGACAAAGCTAGATGTGGCCCTCCACCACTGAAAGCGCCAATCCTGGTGGGGTCAACCCCCAACACTGTGATGGAATTCACTGTACTGAAAATGACTGGACTCTGAGACTTAAGGGGGCCAGCATTATGAGGAGTGGTCTGGGGAACTAGAGAGGAAGGGGGAAAGAGCTTCCAGAAAGAGTTCTCAGCCCTTGGGTAGGGGAAGTGTGGGTTGGATGGTTGTGAGTTTACCTTAAAGAGATGCATCTGTGGCATATGAGGTATCAGAATGTGGGCTTATGTGATATGAGTCCGGATGGGGAAAAGGAGCCACTGGCATAGTAAGACCAGAGTTATTCTGCCCTCCCAGTGCTTAGTGTCCATGATGCCTTTCTGAGTAGCAGTTAGGACTACTTCTGATGCCCGACAGGGAGGAGAAGAGGGAGGAGAGGAAAGAAGAGTTAGGAGGGAGAAGGAAGTGAGGGAATAAGGGGTCTGATCTCTGAGGCCCTATAACTCAAGTGCTGTCTCCCCAGGGTCCTGTTCTAATAGGCTGAGAAAGGCTTCTTACCATCTCACCTTCTGTTTCACTTACACGGACTCTTCACTCCTTTCGGCCAAACTACGTGTCGAAGCCAACCTTCCCCTGGGAGCCTTCTCAGAGGAGGCAGGTAAGCCCTGCGAGTCTCGTCCTGCAGATGTGCTCCAGCAGCCGCTCCTCCAGCCTTGTCCCACTCTCCAGCCTGGTCAAGTTCTTATCTGTCACCCCACACAACGACCTTGCTCACCTTTGTTCTATGCCTGACTTTAAGTCTTTGAGGTCAGTCCCTGTAATCAGAAAATCCTTTGCAATTGCTCACCTTTTTCACTTACTCACCCGTTTCCTGAGTCCCTACTGTGTGTCAGACACTGAGAACACAGAGGAAGGCAAGACACTGTCCCTGCCACCAGAAGGTTCAACAGGATCTTTTCACTTAGCCAGCCATGTCCGCAGCTATTCTGAGACAGAAGCCTCCAGAAGTGAAGGACTGTATTTCAACGAGAATGTTCCTACCCTAGGCACAGCCAACATGTGCCGATATCAATTTTCATAGAAGATAAGTGAAAACTTTTCACTCTGTAAAAAGCTTTCCTTTGGAGTCTTTCCATAATTACATAAACAACTCCACTTTGCGTTAAGAGGCAGCAGGGTTTATGAGTGTATTGTTCTCCACACTGTTCGCAGCCTGACCTTTAAGGTGAGGTCCACCCACAAATTTCTCTGTACTATTTATGAAAGGGTGTTCCCAGAAGTCTTAGGTGGGGATGCAAGAAGTTGAGATTTGACCTATAAAACAAAAACAAGGGGGTTTTGTTTTGTGTTTCTCTGATTTTTCTTCTCCCCACATGCGAAGTCTATTTTAATGGCACATAGATTATTCCATTCCACAAGTATTAATGAGCATTTATGTCAAAGACAATATCAGGCCCTAGGAATTTAGAAGTAGGTCACTTAATTATGAGCAGCTATAAAGGCTGTGAGAGGTATCTCTGATTCAGAGGAGGGAGGACTCAGATATGGTCTGGCAGACCAGGCAAGTCTCCATGGAGGTGGTGACCTTGAGCTGAGTGGTAGAAAGCATGGAAGCAGAATCAGGATGGACAGGAAGAGTCTTCCACAAACTTGGGTGGCATCAAACTTAGCCCTTCCTCATCAATCCTAGATAGATCTCTACAGTAGACATGTCCCTCTCGGGTCCCCAGAGATCTCATCTAGACTTGGCCAGGATACTCAGCCCACTCAGGCCACTCTGAAAGCTAGAGCCTCTGGTTGCTCACTCACATGGGATTCCTTTGACCTATATCCCACTGTGTGCCACTGAGGAATCTAGCTCTGGGAATTGTGAAACATTTGCATAAATACTCCACTCACAGCTGCCTTCCAATAACATGTAGCCTGAAGGCTTCACTGGAGGATGTATAAAAGGCCTCCAGATTCCTTCTGGGATAATTTGTCCACACCATCCTCCTCTAGGGTGAGACTACCTCTGGGTGGGGAGACACTTGGATGTCTCTCACCCAGGTGCTACAAAGGCAGGCCTGATCTCTCCTCTCACAAGGTAAGAGAGCTTTAGGGCAGGGAGAAGGGAAGGTAGATAGTCCCCGCAAAAGACTTCAAATGAGTTAACATGGGAGAAAACCACAGAAGACAGAGGGATGAAGAGGCAGAGAAGATATTCCAGGCTTAGGACAGTCGGAACAAAGTAAGGCTGAGTGAAGAAAGAGTGGAGATTTGTTTCCCCTTTACACTTGAATATGGTGGACACTGGCCTGGGAAAGTGGATGGTCAGGTCAATTCAGCTGCACTTTGTTTAAGAAGAGTAAGTTATTAGCTTGGTTGTTGGTGAGTGGGTCCCCTGGGAGTTCCGACCATGGCTTACTCCCCCAATTTACCCTTTCAGATCCATTTCTGTCCCTCCTGGGATGGATTTTAGAAGGTTGTAAATGCCAGCTTCATTTTGACAGTTCCAGCCCATGGAGAAAAGAAACAAGGCCCTGACTTAATCCACTGCGTTTTCCTTCCAGTTTCCACTCGCAAGCCCACCGATGTCACAGCAGAAGCAGAAATCTTGGAATACCCTTAGTGCTCCCAAATGTTCCCCTCCCCGGTGCCCCAAACCCTCCCTGGCTGCCTACTCTGCTCCTTGCTGTGACCCCTGCTCAGGAGCCCGGATCAGCGATTCCGGTTCCCAGAAGCCTGGGGATCAGAGCCCAGCACATTCCCGGAGGGCTCGCCACAAGAAGCCCTGCTGCCTCAGTGGTGGGACAGTCTACCACATCAAAGAAGAGGAGTGTTAAGGTGACTGGCCCAAAGGAGAGGGACACAGGTACCATTGCTGTCTCCCCACCCAGCTTTCTGCACTCATTCCGCCGGGAAGCTCTGGGCAACCCTCCTTCTCATTTGGACTGGGAAGCACTTCCTGGCCCCCATAAGCTGCACTCCTGCTTCTGTCTCCCAGCCACTCCTACAGCTCAGCAACAACTCAGAGCCAAAGCCGTGGCTGCTGCAAACCCCCGAGATCCCTGGAGGGGCTGAGGCTTCCGCAGATGGATGCTGTACCTCTTTCCTCTCAGGATGCTTGCTGGTGGTGCTTCAAAGACACATGGTTTGAGATTTCTGTCTCTGGATTCTCACAGCCATCAACCTGTCATTGCATAATCCTCGCACTGAGAACCTCAGTGTGGTAAACATATGTTGAGCACCTACTCTATACTGTAATGTAATAGGAGGTTCTTTCCTGTTCTAGAAAAGCTTGCAATCTAGTGGGGGAAGCAATGTACATTGTAGATTGAAATATGTAGAATAATAAATATAATTGTAAGGTGATTGACTTTTTTCTCGCTTTGTGTGAACTCAAAGGGGGAAAAGAGTACAAATAGTCAAGGACAGAAGGGAGAGACATCCTGATGGTGAAGATCAAAAGTGGTTTCCTGGGTCTTGGAAAGAATCTGAAGCAGACAGAGCGTGCTGAGGGAGAACAGGCCTTTGGGGTAGTTGTTTTCAACGGGGCTTTTAAAGACCAGCAGACTTTGGTGCTGGGGGTGCAATGAGGGGGAGGAATTTTCCAGGTGGAAATGGTACTTTTCATGTACAAGTAGGGTACTTGCCAATGATATGGATTTCAACTTGGCTGGACTGCCAGGTGTGAGATGACCATATGAAACAGCTCATAAGGCAGGTATGAAACCCCAGATTCCAAGTATCCTCTGTGCCCCTGGAGAGAGTCTGGGCCCACGCTTAGGGTCTGTTGCCCTCCAGTGGGGTAGACCTGAAGTAAGTACAGGTGCCTGGTGGGGCTTGAGACTTGAGGCTCAATGCGGTTGCAAATCAGTATAAGTTCCAGATGATAATTTTTAGCTGATTCTCATTTTCCAGGGGAAACTTAAAATATGTTTTTAACTAAGTAAGTACCCAGCCCAATGGATTCTGTTGCCTAGCCTCAGGGCAGAGTATCAGCTTATCTACCATTCCCAAAACTCAAGCTGCCAATTTTGAGACCTTAACAATCCTCCTGACTTCTGTGACCTGATTTTGCCTCTGCTAGCACATCTCTCTCTCTGGAAGTATATAGATAGAGCCTAATTTTATATAATTATAATTCTGAATGTGTAATTTTTCTCTCTAAACAAATGATGCATGCCTGTATAAAGATGTATTAATGTAGATAAACATAAGGAAGATGATTAAGATCAATCAAAACTCTTACCACCTAAAAATAACTCCTGCTAATAATTTCAGAATCTATTTCCAAACTTTCTAAAAAAATCACAAAATGGGATCATATCAGAATACTTTATAACCTGATCTTTTACATAATAGTATGATTGTCAGTACTCTTCTGTGCTAATAAATATTGACCAACACTATTATAGTCCATTGTATGAATGCATCATGATATGATTTGTGTAACTAGTTCCTTGATTTGGGAGACTTCCATTTGTTGCTTCCATGTTTTGCTATAAATGTTAGTATAATAAACATTCTCATTGGTGATTATTCTAAGTAATTTTCCTAAGATAAATCTTTAGAATTTTATAATTGTCAAAGGCTATGACTATGAAGATTTTTCTTTTCAGACTCTCCAGAAAGATTGCATGTTAGAGGCAATTAAAATGTCTCCATTTAAGAAAATCATTTGTGAAAGGGATTTCTTTTGTTCAAGAGCAAGAATGAGTACTACATGAAAAATTACTATAGCTAAAGGAAAAATCTACTTTGTGGGGAAATAAAAATATACTTTCTGAGGAACTTACCAAGTAAATACCTGTTTTACTGCCATGAAATCTATATTTTTAAGAAAAGATTATGTGCCTTCTCTTTTTGAAGGGAAAAAGTATGCTATTTATTGTATAAAGCAATGTCTTCTGAATTTTGATATACCATTGGTTGAACTTCCATAGTCGGCTGATACGTTTTAAATATCCTTGATTTTAGATGTTCAGTTATGTTTGTGTGAGAGAATTCTAGGTGGAAAAAATCTCATTTTTACCTAAGGAAAAATAAAAATGTCAATATTTGGATGATTGTGTAATATCTAAGTATCTCTTTTTTCTATTTTTATTTCAGTTCTATATTGAAAATGGACACTCACCAAACAACAATTAAACAAAAAGTTTTGACTGAAACAAGTTTTCTTTGACAAGAGTATTACTCAATATTTGGTCTACTCAATTCCCCAGTCGGTACTTGGATTCCCTTTGCTAATTGTTCAACTTACCTATTATTGCATACTACACTGTCCAGTCTGCATTAAACTGATTTTGAAATTTCTACATTGAAAAAATCTAGTGATTTGATTATTATTTTTCTTCATAAGGGTCTGCATTTGTCATCTTTGCATTTTCTAAATAAGTTTATACATCAAAAAATGTTAATATTATTACATCTGTTTAGTGTGATTTCATTTTAACATTGTGCATTTACCTTTGTTACATAATAAATAATTAAAAATGCAGACTTCACATTTTGTGCAAACATCTTATATCCAAAATCTTACATTTATAGGGATATCTAAAATAGGTAAGTGGCATGGCCAGTTTTCTTTTCACTCTATCAAACTATAAACTTTTTAAAAATGTTTCATTTATTTCTGAGAGAGAGAGACAGTGTGAGCAGGGGAGGGTTAGAGAGAGAGGGAGACACAGAGTCCAAAGCAGGCTCCAGGCTCTGAGCTAGCTGTCAGCATAGAGCCCAACATGGGGTTCGAACCGACAAACCATGAGATCATGACCTGAGCTGAAGTCGGACGCTCAACCAGCTGAGCCACCCAGGTGCCCCCTAACTACACACTTTCAATGAATGTTAAATAGTTAAATGTTTTCAACATTTTCTAATTAGACAATTTCATTTTGAAAGAGCACTTGACATTTAATATGCTCTTTCATCTAATTTAAAAAAAAAATGTTACTGCAGTATTGCATGGGCTAAGTGAAGAACACATAAATTTTTTAAGAAAGTGAGCTGTTATATATTTTAAAGAATTCCCAGAGGGACTTTGGAAGACTCCTGGGTGAGCAATTCAACAGGGCACTGTCTTCTTCCAACCAGCCGTCATTGCAGCCTTCCTGAAGGGACATTCTTGCTTGGGATCTGAACTGAACCCAGTGACCTCAGATCAGGTCAGGCCTGCCTCATGGTGCCCGGCTCCTCCTGGTCTCTGGTTGCGACAGACGTGCTCTCACCAGCCTGGCCCCTTGGTCAAGTCTAGGGAGGCTGGCCTAGCTTATGCCAGCTTAACTTTACAACATGCGACAGACCATACTTTGTTACTATATACTGTGCGCTCCATGATATAACACAAATAGTAATAAAAAGTCATTGTTTTTATTTATTCCTGTAAAGCTGCCACAAATAAAATATGAAAACGAAATCATCCTAAGGCAAAAGAAGCTATGTCGTGCTGATCTGATCTCTTATTTAACGGGAAGTCAGGAAGTGCTACCTCCACTTGGCAGGCAAAGGAATTGGGTTTGAGTTACGGTATTTAAAGTTACAGTGGTAAGCCCATAGGAGCATGAAAAACAAAACATGTCTAAATAAAAGGGAGGGTGGGAAGGGATGCTGACCGTGATCCACTGTGCTTCACTGGGGAAGTAAATAGACACTTCTAGAAGGAGGCAAAGAAATAAATGTATATGTTGATTATTTAGAATGAGACATATTTCTTTTCATATTACAACCTTTTGGATTACCTGATTTTTAATTTTCATGTAAATGTATTACTTTATTTTAAAAATACATGAAATCACATCCTGTTTCTACCTATACCTGTGTGAATCATAGGTCAAACCTTCCTTAACAGAACAAGTACATGTTCAGACCCCTGTTGAATGAAACCCATTTCAAATGTTTGAAAACCCTGTTATGCAAGCTTTTGTGCCTTTCTAGGCCTCAGTTTTCTCATCTAAAAACTGGGTGGGGGGCTTGGGTGACTCAGCTGAGTGTCCAATTTCGGCTCAGGTCATGATCTCATGGCTCTGGGTTCTGTGCATTGGGTTCTGTGCTGACAGCTCAGAGCCTGGAACCTGCTTCAGATTCTGTCTCTCCTGCTCACGCTCCTTCTCTCTGTCAAAAATAAATAAACATCAAACTAAAATTTTTTTAATTATGTAAAATAATAGTAGCCTCACGAGTCTGTGGAGGGGATTATTTATGATGTCATAGGTAACATTCTGACATATTTAGCTCAATAAATATTAGTTGTAACTTGCATTTGGTGTGCACTTAATTTTTTAAATAGGTTTCTGATTTAGAATAGTTAAAAATTGGGGAACCTGGGTGGCTCAATTGGTTAAGCAGCCAACTTCAACTCAGGTTATGATCTTGCGGCTCCTGGGTTCGAGCCCCGCGTCGGGCTCTGTGCTGACAGCTCAAAACCTGGAACCTGCTTTAGATTCTGTGTCTCCTTCTCTCTCTGCCCCTCCCCTGTTCACACTGTGTCTCTCTGTCTCTCAAAAATAAATAAACATTAAAAAATTTTTTTAAAAGAATAGTTCTAGATTCACAGGAAAGTTGCAAAGATAGTATAGAGAGTTTCCTGTGTTCCCTGCGTCCAGTTTACTCTGTGGTTCAGATCTTACATTAGCATGGTATATTTGTTACAATTAAAGACTTAATATTGAGATATTATTTTTTATTTAAAAATTTTAAATTTTTTAATGTTTATTTTTGAGAGAGAGAGAGAGAGAGAAGCAAAACATGAGTGGGGTAGGGACAGAGAGAGAGGGAGATAGAGAATCTGAAGTAGGCTCCAGGCTCTGAGTTGTCAGCACAGAGCCTGATGCAGGGCTCGAACCTACTAGCAGTAAGATCATGACTTGAGCCAAAGTCAGACGCTCAATCGACTGAGCCACCCAGGTGCCCCTGTATTAATATATTATTAATAACTAAAGTCCTTATCCATACTCTATTCAGGTTTCCTTAATTTTTACTACATGTCTTTTTTGTATTCCTGGGTTCCATTCAGGGCACCACTTTACATTCAGTTGTCTTGTCTCCTTAGGGTCCTCTTGACTGTGATGACCTTGAGGGTTTTGAGGGGTTCTAGTTAGGTATTTTGTAGAACGTCTTTCAACTGGGATTTGTGTGGTGTTTTTCTAATGCTTAGAATGGGATTAAGTCTGAACTTAACTCTCCTCACTATGAGCCTTGAATTGTTTGCATTCTTCACTTGGGGAGGAGCCAACATGATTTGACAAATTTCAATCCCTCATTTGCATATTCATACAACCAATCCCAGTTAACCTGGTTTGTTTATAAATATATTAATATATATATATGATATTTTTTATTTTTTGTAAAACTGGTTTGTTTATAAACATATATATATATATATATATTTTTTTTTTTTAATGCTTGTTTATTTTTGAGAGAGAGAGAGACATAGAGAGTGCAAGTGGGGAAGAGACAGAGAGAGAGGGAGTTACAGAATCCAAAGCAGGCTCCAGTCTCTGAGCTGTCAGCACAAAGCCCGATATAAGGCTCAAACTGAGGAACCATGACCTGATCTGAAGACAAACTGAGCCACTCAGGCACCCTGCAGTTA
Source organism: Proteles cristata cristata (assembly GCA_017311185.1). Classification (NCBI taxonomy): domain Eukaryota; kingdom Metazoa; phylum Chordata; class Mammalia; order Carnivora; family Hyaenidae; genus Proteles; species Proteles cristata. The sequence continues at coordinate 389,586 of JAESUZ010004496.1, read as the reverse complement.
ACATTGTTTATATCCCTGTTTTGCATGGAGGACATAAATGCTAGCTGTAATCATGACCCTTTGCCTTTAATGCTCTCTCTGGCAGCCTCTTAGTTTTCCTCATAACACGAATCAGGTTTTTACCTGAATCTGTCTCTGGAATTGCAATTCTAGTTGCCCAAATAAATACTTATTTGTTTAAATTTTCAGTGAATTCTTTCTTGGCCAACACCTCTTTCTTGCTTATCTATAACCTCTCACTTGAACAGTGAGAAATCTGGCTCCTTCCATCTGCCACACATTCACATATTTGTTCAATCCCAATGTGCAGAGATGAGGTCCTCTACTGTGAAAACAAATTATGAAATACCTTGGAGTCAGTGCATGCTAAATGAGCAATTTTTTATTTCCTCTAGAGGCTATAAAGACTCTTGACTAAAAAGGAAAGAATGAGTGAGCCAACATCCTTGAGGCTGGGTAAGGATGGGTCAGGGGAAAGATAGGACATCGTGAGGATCAAGGGACTGAATCAAAATGGATGGTCTTTAACAAGGACCTCCACCCACCAGAGATCATCTCCCAACAGAGGCTCTGGCTTCCTTCTGCCATCCTATCCTAGCAGACCCTCTTCCCACAAGTTTGGGCACAAAAGGTGAGGTCAATGGACACACATATGGGACTGTGGACAGGAGAAAGCCTCACCCCATGGCCTGGCACAGGTTAGAACCAGTTTGGATTCTCTTTATGAACCAAAAGATCAGGAGAGGGCAAAGCATCTTTGTCGTAAAACTACAAGTGGAAAATCAGAAAGCAATGGGAAATGGTGAGCAGAGAAAAGGGCACAAATATTCAATCTGTGACCTATACAGTTACTATACCTCAGACTAATAATTAGTTCTGAGCTTCCTGACAGATAAAATATAGAGAGACAAATGATCTAATATATACAGGCTTCAAGGGAATTATTGTCTTACTAACAATGGAGTCTAAAGGAAATTTTTTTTCAATGACCAGCAATATACTTAATGACATTCCTAGAACACAATCACAGATGAAAATGACAAAGCACTATTTCTTTGTCTCCCACTGAAAAAAAGGATGCTGTATTAAAATGAAATGCTGCTTATGCAATGGCAGAGAGGGCCAGTGAAGAACAAGCAGATGACTGAAAGCAGATCTCTCAGGTCTGGTTAGAGTTTTGTTCACAGGATGGAATTCACCCATCCTTGAAATGTGGCCAACAAAACATCTCCATTCTTCATTCCAGTGTGAGATGATGTTTGAATAGGATAAAAGGGCCTAAATACATGGCTTACTGCTTCATTCACCCCTTGCTTCGGTGTTATCTACCATCTGACCCCTACAGGACCCCGGCCCCACCTCTCTCTCTCTCTCTCTCTCTCTCTCTCACACACACACACACACACACACACACACACACCAGTCTAACTTCCATACTTCCCTAGTTAGCACCTACCATCCTCCTCCATGAAGCTTCAGCATGCCCTTCCTACATGGGCCTATAGTTGCCTCCATTCTTCACCTTCTGATTGAAGATCCTAGAAGTTCTACTGTTGTCTCTGACAGGTCCTTTCTGTCCTTTTTTGATTGCCACAGGACTAACAATGACTGTCACACCCTAAGCCCCATGCAGTCTCAGCCCTTGCCTGAATCAAGCATTAACTCTACTATTTCTCTAGTGCCTACTTATTTGCTCTCATAGCTTTCAGGTGAGTGAATTTTAGGGAACTTTCCCCATTATAACTTCATATAATAACCCTGATATATGAGAACCATTTCCCAAATATTTGACTCTAATTTACCTTGAATTCTTGCCTGATCTGTCTCAGTATCCATTATCACAGCTACAGCCCCAACCTGTGCATGGCCCATGAGATTTCTATAGGAGATGGTGGTGGTCCTGGGGGTGGGGTGGAAAGAGGGTAGTGAAACCAGCTGGTCGGGTCCCGACACATTCTCTTGGCATTCACTGGTGTTTGTAAATCTTGGAGAAATAAAAATGTAGGTTTTCATCACTGAGGAATATTGAACTATCCAAATAATTAATAATCATAATAAATTATTACTAAATTATAAATATTACAACAAAAGATAATGAACTAGTAAAATAACGATAATAATAAATTATTATATTAGAATTGTAACACAGGACAATGGACCACCCAAATAAAAATAATTAGAATTATTATTATAATAAATATTATAAGAACAATAACACAAAGAGCCACAGCAATAATCTACATTTACACAGAGCTTACTGTGGAGGAACACTCTACTATTACTGTGTATATACTACTTATTTAATCCTCACAACGGCTTTATGAAGTAGAATTAATTTTTATCACATTTTACAGATGAGCAATTGAGGCATAGAGAAGACAAGTGGCAAGTCTAATGTTGTGCAATCAATAAACAAGGGAACATGGAATTGAAGCTAGGGCATCTGGGTGCAGACATAGACACTTAACCCCGATGCTGTGCCCCTAAGGGAGTAGTGTTGAATGAATTTGCTCTCCTCTTGCTACCCATGTCCCTCTCCTTCTCTGCCCACCCCTAAGCATAAACGCTGGGTTGGAAATCAATTGACCTTAGGTATAGTTCTAATTCTGCCATGATTTTTACTGTGTGAATTGAGTAAAATGACTTACCTGAATCTTCAACTCTCATTTGTGAAAGGAAGGCATATAACCAAGCCAAATAAAATATTTTATTATTAATTAATTCACTCATTCAACAAGTACTTAAGTGCCAACTATGTCAGGAACTGCTTTTTTGAGGTCTTGTCATCATTTTTTAATTATCCAATGCATGCATTTATGAAAGAAAAATTTCTAACAAGGATAACAGTCTAAAAAGAAATGGGTTGCTTTGTGAGGTAAAGAGTTCTCCAACTAAACATGTTTCAATTTAACCCAGAAAGCTCATCATTAGGCATATAGGAGAGGATATGGAAGCACCAGGTAGAAAAATGTACTAGATGTATGCTAAGAACCCTCCAGGGCTGAATGATTTTGTGAGTTTCCTGTCCTCCTTACATCTTCTAACTGTCTTCAAAGATGCCTGGAAGAGCTTGTAGCAAAGTAGGAGGTTGTGGAAATGTTACTAGAATGTTCTGTGGGCTGGCTATAGTTCTATTGTACTACAAGAGCGCTCTAGGACATCATTCCCAAACTAGCAGAATCCCCTGGGGATTTAAACATGATATGCTTAGAATTCATTCCAGAGTTCTCATTTGGGGACCAGGTCTCAGTTGGGGGCTAGGAATCTGAATTTTAAAAGTTGCTTTTCAGATGGTACAACCAGGTTTAGGGTTCCTCATCTATAACAACACCTAGAACAAGACTGAAAGAACAACTTCCTTGTTTCAAGCAATTCTTTTTTTTTTTTGCTGGTTTAGCCCTATCGCTCCAGAACCAAAAGACTGTGTGGTCTGCACTGGCTCTTAAACTCTCCACATGCAGTGATATCCACCCCAAAAGGTTGTTAAGAGGAGAAAACAAATCATGTGAAATGTAGTACAAATGTTAGGGGGAGGTGGGTGACCGCTGTCTCCAGAAGTGTGAATGGCTGAGAACTATAGGTTCACAGAATGACAGAGTAGAAGGTCCTGATGTCACAGATGAGAGTGCCAGAGCAAAAAGTCTGAGGAACTTGCCTATGTCTTAATAATGCATGCCCCCTATGCTCATATTTGTAGTACTGGTTTTCCTAGGTAAAGATAACACTACTAATCCAACTGGAGCAGTAGTTGCAGCGAGGTGTCGTGGTAAAAGATTTTCACAGTCCCTATCCTTCTTTGATGTTTCTGAAGATGTGTTAATTGCAGGATAAAGGATACAGTCTACCGAGTTATCTTCCTCAGGCACAGTGGAGAGAATGATAGTGAAGTCATTAGCATGGTGTTGTGATGAGTCAGAGACATTATCAGTAGAGCAGTCTTGAAGAATGGGAAGATGATGGAGCCAAAGTCCTGTCCTGTGCAACCTGCTGGGAGGGATTCACCTTTGACATCAGAAGAGAGGAATGAAGCCACACAGGAACAAAAAAGCAAGAAAGCTCTGTCACCATAGGCTGTGGGGCTTTCTTTCTTGGAAGATTTAGAAGTATTTTCTTGGGATCAGTGTCTAGAGGAAGAAGATAGGCAAAGTGACCCTTCCTATCTTAAGACTAAGAGGTATTGTTTGATGGTGACATTTGTAAACACAAGACACAACAAGATGTTTTAACTATTGCCCAACTCCCTGAAGTCAGCTAAGGGTGAAGATGGTAGAAAGAGGGGATCTTAACATTTGTTACATACCAGAAGGATCCTTACAACTATTAAGGGTGATAACTCAACAAGTCACCCAGGTTCTAGTGTGATCTGGCAGCCCCAAGCAGAGCTCTTCTCATTATGCCAGGGAACAAGATAAAAACAATAGCAACAAACACTCATTTCACAAATGGAGAAGCTGAGGCCCAGAAAAGACAAATGACTCATGCCTCAGTGTCAGGACCAGGCCTGTGCTCCAGGGACAACCTGCTACTTCAATCTAAGGGAGTTTTCTGCAGTTGGATATATAAGAGAAAAGAGGGACTATAATACCATTACCAGATAATCTTGGTGTATGCCTATCTCCCCACCCCCACCCCCAGTGACACAGGAACAGGACTCAGAAGCTAGGAAATATCTGGGACTGCCATGAATAATGATCATGCTTATATTGTAACTACAGCTTACAGAATACCTACTCAGTGCTGGGCAGGGTGTTGGTTTCTTTGCTTATACGCATTTGTTTTAAGCACCACATTAGATATAGTGGGCCTATGTCTCTAGCCCACACTATACAGACAAGGGAGGGTGATTGATTGGCTTTTGAGGCCACCTCATGGAAGTGGTGGGAATGTGTTATGCTTAGTTGGCCTTGTCCTCTTTCCCAATACACTAATTGGGATGGCTTGAAACCTATGCAGTCAGGTCATTGAACATGGGTCATGACTGTTCCCTCCACTACAAGAGAAACAAAAGCAACATTAGCCCTTCAACAAGCCAAGTATAAATCTCATTGCCTTTGGGTAACCATGAATCCTCTCTCAGTGCTGTTTTCCAGGGTCGAACCCATATGTCTGCTTGCCACTGGGATTCTGGTCCACGGGAGGATTTTTCAAAGGTCTGATTGCTCTTGCAGAAGGAAGATCCTTGTTTTTCTTTCTTTCATCACTTGAGAATTAGCTTGATAAGAATCTGAATTTCATGCATGCCAAGGCTGGTCTAACCCTGCTATTAAGGGGCACACCTAAGACAGGCAGGAATCCATTGCATGCTTGAGTCCTCAAGTAGGCAGGATGGTTAGGAAGTGCTTCAGTTGATGAGAACAGAATCCAGGAATGCATAGGCTGTGTCCAGACTGAACTTGGCCAAGCAAAGACCCTTAAATGACCCTCCAACTGATCCCTTTGTCTACAAGTTCATTAACAAAGAGTTCACTTGAGTCCAGCTCTAAGCCTCACATCGAACTTGTAGCCTGGACATTCACCACGGACTTCAGCTTCTTGAGTAACCAAATAGAGCACCTAAGTCCACTTGAGCTGAGTGATCTTCATAAAGTGTAAATCTTGTCAGTTTTTTCCATTGCTTAAATGCTCAAGGATGACCAGTTGTCTTGGTCAAACCTTTTAAAGCAGCATGATACTGTTTTCAGATTAAATTGAATGTATACCTTCAATATATAAAGCTGGTACAGGTATAATAACTATGCAACTGGGGTAAGTAGGAAGCCCAGAGTGCTGTCTGCTCACGATCCCCATCCCAGGCAGCCCAATTAGTCAAGAACTAAGGAGTTGTAGTGTTTTAATTTTTGTGACTCAAAAAGTTTAGGGACCCCCACGTGATGATGGGGCATGATGTTGAGGAAAGAAAGGAAATTAAAATGTATTTCCAACCGGGGCGCCTGGGTGGCTTAGTCGGTTGAGCGTCTGACTTTCGCTTGGGTCATGATCTCGCGGTTCGTGGGTTCGAGCCCCGCGTCGGGCTCTGTGCTGACTGCCAGCTCGGAGCCTGGAGCCTGTTTCAGTCTGTGGCTCCCTCTCTCTCTGACCCTCCCCTGCTCATGCTGTCTCTCTCTCTCTCTCTCTCTCTCTCCTAGAAATAAATAAAAATATTAAAAAAAATAAAAAATAAAAAATAAAAATAAAATGTATTTCCAACCTACTATCTGTCAAACGTTATCTGCATTACCACAGAAAATAGCTCTATGAGGTCCTTAGTGTTAATCCTATTTTACAGACTAATAAAAAGTGAGGCTCAAAAAATTAAATAACATACCCGTGGTTCAGACGCCAGTGTCCCAATTCCAAGACTCATCTTCCAGCTTCTGTGCCATGTAAAGACATGGAGCTGATACAATAAACAATGGGGGAGGCAGGGAACAAGTTTGGAAGAGCAGCAACACAGATCAACTCATTCTGCCCAGAGGTGTGGCCCTTGGAAGAGCTGATGTTTGAACATCCTTGGCAACAGAGTTCCAAGCAATATAATTTGGAAGCCATTAATCTATAGGCCTAAGTATATAACCCAACAAGTAAACTCTTAATGTTCTGGGCCCTTCCTTTCTTTCTGCCCAGCCAGTGTCCCAGTACTATGCTCTTACCAAATATAATGGCCCATCTGTTGCCAGAAAAGATCATGTCCCTACACATTTCCATGCCTATGCCTGTGCTTCTCTTACCTCTGTCTAGAATACCAGTTCCCCTCACCTCCTGACTAGTGCTCACTCTGTTTCTGGGCCTCAGTCTTTTTTAATCTGTAAGGTGGGGTTAACATTAAGCCACTCATAGAGCTGATATATTGTGATAATGCAAATAACATGTTTGATGGTTTGAGAATAAATTTTAATTCCATCTTTCCCTCTATTATCCCATCTTAAGACAAAGAAGAATCTTAATCTTCTCTGAATTCACAAAACCCTGCACATAACCATCACTCAGTAAATAAATGTCCTTAAGGTGATATTTGTAGAGTTAATATAAGAAAGAAATTTCTATTAATATAAATAATTTTCTTCATGGAACCAGTGGTTCATTGGTAGTATTGGGTCAATATAGTAGAACAATGTTTTACAACCTCTGAAAATTATTTGCAGTACTTTAGTGGGGGCCATGCATGGAAGGAGCATAACTTTGCCTATCCCTGATGATCCAGGGTTCAAGAGCTCACATTTGCAACTAGGAGAGGCACAATTAGGTGAGCCACGTATATACACAATTCTCTGCTTCAGCACAAGAAGACAAGAAGTTACCTAAGAATTTGTCTGATAACTGGGATAATCTAACTAGACTATATGGAGTTGCTATCTCATATACTAACTCCATATACCTTCCAATATTCCACATCACCATATGCACTCCAGCCTTCATATTTGTCCTTTTCATCGAGTTCACTCCCACATTGACTCCAGGTAAAATATGTTCAGGGAAATGAGAAAAACAGGAAAGGCAGCACTTGGAGGTCTAATGCTCATATATGCAAATATAGACTTGATGATGTACTGAGATAATCTGACCCAGTCTCCTCTCAAACTGAAAGGAAGTAGAAGAGCCAGGACCAGAGCCCTGACTCCACTACGAAATTACAGCTGGTCATGTGGGTAACTCCACCCTGGGAGTACCTCGCACACCTGCCACATGTGCCTGGCCTCCAAAAGTACTCTCTCTCAAGGTGTGAAAGGAGGGAGACCTTTGTCTGAAATACAAATAACTCATCAATTCATGCAACAAATATTTTTTATTACTTTATATTTAAATTTTAGTTGGTTAACATACAGTACAATATTGGCTTTAGGAGTAGAATTTAGTGATTCATCCCTTACATACAACACCCAGGGCTCATCCCAATAAGTTCCTTCCTTAATACTCATTATCCATCTAACCTATCTCTCACCCCCTCTCCCATCAGTTTGTTCTCTATCATTAAGAGTCTTCTGTGGTTTGTTTCCCTCTCTTCTCTACCCTCCACCTTTCCATGTGTTCATCTGTTTTATTTCTTAAATTTCACGTATGAGTGAAATCATATGGTATTTGTCTTTCTCTGATTGGATTACTTCACTTAGCATAATAACTTCTAGCTCCAACCATATTATCACAAATGGCAAGATTTTATTCTTTTTGATGGCTGAGCAATACTCCATTATATATGTAATATACACACACATCACATTTTTTAAAAAAAATGTTTGGTTCATTTTGTTTTGAGAGAGACACAAAGAGTGTGAGTACATAAGGGACAGAGAGAGAGGAAGAGAGAATGTCAGGCAAGCTCCCCATAGTCAGCACAGAGCCTGACTCAGGGATCGATCCCACAAATCATGAGATCATGACCTTTGGCAAATTCAAGAGTTGGACACTCAATTGACTGAGCCAGCCAGGCACCCCAATATCACGTCTTTTTTATCCACTCATCAGTCAATGGACATTTAGGCTCTCTTCATAGTTTGGCATTCAATATTTTTGGAGCACTTACAAGATGTCAGGCATTGTGCAGGCACTGAGGAACACAGAGATTTCATTCTATCCAGGATGACTGATACTGAAAAATAAATACAAGAATGATGTTATAGGAGTATGGGACATCATGACAACATTTCACAGGAAAAACCAATATACCTGAGTCTTAACACACAAGGACCCAGAGCAAAGTATCAGGGTCAGATTTCAGAAAATAAAAGGGGCCATTCCTCTTCTAATAAGGCGGTCATAAAGTATGGTTACAGACATAAGTGGGGTTGAAGACCAGGTGGTAGGAAGCTGAAGTGCCTTACATTTGACAGCTACTGTCTGCCTCCTGGAGTAGAGGCAGTATCATTTGTCTAGAGGCAGCAATGAGTATTTGGGATGTTCAGAGAGGAGAAAGGGCACGATGTGTGTGTGTGTGTGTGTGTGTGTGTGTGTGTAGTGAACACAGAGAAGTATATAGAATCACCAAATGATGTTTGGGATCCAGCCTGAGTGAATGGTCATGATCTTATGATGATACCAACCTGCCAAAGAGTCTGCTTTGATTTTGTTTTTGATTTTATAGCAGCTAGGCATAACAGGGAGGCTTTAGCCAGCATTGGTGTTTTGTTAGTCAAGTGCATTAATAAGCCAAAGGACTGAGAACATTTACTATATTGGTGAAAAAGTGATTAACATAATAAACTAAGGAAAACAAATAGGTGAGGAGTCGCATGAAGAAGGAATCTGGTGGACAGAGAGGTAGTAGATTCCAGTGGACATGACCAAGCAGGTTCAAAAGAAGGGCCTGAGGTCAAAGGAAGGGACATCTGGCTTCTAATTCAGACTCTGCACAACTTTGAACATCTTTTTGCCCTCTGATGCTCAGTTCCTCATCTATGTGGGCAGTGTAGGTACAAGGCTGAAATCCTTTCCAACTGGCCTTTCTATGCTACATTGTTGGTGTATATCTTATGCACACTGTGATCTGAATCAGATACACTAAGCCCTCAGTAGTGACCCAGGGATACTTAGATTATTGGTTCCAAACTGATTATAGAATCTAAAGAAATTCTGGAGCACCTGGGTGGCTCAGTTAGTTAAGTGACTGACTTTGGCTCAGGTCATGATCTCATGGTCCATGAGTTGGAGCCCCACATCGGGCTCTGTGCTGATAGGTCAGAGCCTGGGGCCTGCTTCAGATTCTGTGTCTCCTGCTCTCTATGCCCCTTTGCCTGCTCATCCTCTCTCTCTCTGTCTCTGTCTCTCTCAAAAATAAATAAACATTTAAAAATATTTTCAAAAAGAATCTACAGAAACTCCCATCTATGTCATGGATTGATCCAAGAATTGTGGCCTAAGATATTCATCTAAAGCTTGCATTAGATTCCTGCAGAAACCCTAAGTTCAATCGCCAAGCATGGCCATTGTAAATTCCCTTGTAAATCATGATCTTCTTATCTTTATGGAAATACTTCTAAGTTTTATAGAGGGAAGGGATGCTCTAGAAAGATACTCATGAGGATCCATTAGTGACCCAGAGTGACAAAGTGGTAGAATGACAGAGCCACAGGAATGTGGGAAGTTGCCATCATAACCACCTGGTTGGGAACAGCTTTCATATCATGGCTCATTCTCTTGAGTTGGGTGCAGAATGTGTATAAAAGGCCTCAGAGCATACTGTCTCCTCACTTCTCCTGACTTATCTGTTGCTTGCCTGACATTGGGAGAACAAGGTAAGTGTCCTTACTGATCTGATAGCCTTTTGGGGATGGCTGGGATCACATCATAGCTGAATGGGACAAGCCACTCTAGGCTGGAGAGAATGGGAACTAACTGGTAATTGCAGGAAGATCAAGCTCACAGAAATCATTGGGTGGCTCAGAAGTAGCAATCCCAGAAGGGACGAGTATTAATTGAGATGGGAGTTGGGATGGGGGAAGCTAGTTTTTAGGACAAGAGACACAACATAGGCCTGAAAAGTAGAACTGAAGGTAAAACCCATGATGTAAGAAAGAAAGAAAAATAAGAAGTGAAGAAGACAGGTGGTATAACCATGGACTCAGGCTAACCATGTAGTTTCTAGAATGCATAAATTATAACATATTATAAAAACAATTTAAGATTTTAGAAACTACCCAAGTTGCTGCCTCAGAAGTCACGAGTCTTGGGAGAACCAGGACAGGCAGAAGTTACTGACCTTTGGCCCAATTTCCTCTTTACCTGGAAAGTGGGGCTTCTCTGCTATGAATATATGGATCTAGGAGTCATAGAATCAATTAGAGAACTTCAGAATCTGGAGAAAATAGTGATGCAAATAAAGTTTATAGTCACTGAACTTTCAAAATATCTGCATTGCTTTTTAGAGTAACTGAAAATTTCCCAAGATGTCCAGCCAGCAAAACCAGCAGAAGTACCAGCTCCCTGTCAAGTGTCTTCCCAAGTGTCCCCCCAAGTGCCCCGCTCAGGCCCCTCAGGCCCCACAGGCCCTGGCTCCTTGCCCAGCTCCCTGCCCCCCACCTGTGTCCTCCTGCTGTGTCCACAGTTGCTGTATTACTGGCTTAGGAGGCTGCTGCTCTGCAGCATCTCATCGGTTTCCAGATGTCTGTCTGGGCCCGCTCCAGCCTTCCAACTGCTGGGAGAGGGAGTCCTCTGGGTGTTCCAGGTGTGGCCATGGATTTGGAGGCTACAGCTTTTGACAAGCTGAAGATCCACAGCCAAGACTGAGGCTGGAGTTGACAACGTTCCTCACTCTCACCTTGTTCTCACTCTCCTCCTGAACTAAGCTGCCTAGATTCCTCTTTTTGCTAAAAACCTCAGACCTCTTGGCCTTTGCTCTTTCCTCCATCAAGACCTGAATGCTACAAAAAACTCTGCTTCCCAAAAACCTTGTCAATATGGAAAAATAAAGCCTATCTTTCCTGGCATCCTGAGCTCTTTGGTGTTTGTTGATGCCCCATCCTTGGTTCTGAGGAGCTCCTATTAACCTGGGCTCTTCAAGCAGACTCCAGAATAAGCCAGCCAGATGGGAAGTTCCCACCAAGGGCGGTCCCAGACCTGGGCCATCTGAGAGGGCTGTGGAGAGAAAAGACTCAGAGGGGACTAATGGGGTGCTCCCAAAACATGAGTGACTCTGTCCCCCTGATTCTGCTGCCACCATCTGTGGGGTTTCTTCCTACGCATTAAGGACACCATGATCTCCAGCCCTGGAATTTAGACTCCAGACTCTTTTGACCTGAGGGAATCTCATTCTTAAGAAAGAAAAGGCACAGGGATACTTGTTTTCAGGCCTTGGTTCAAAAAGCCATGACAAATACTCTTCTTGAGCATATGCACCTGACTGAGTCCCTTTCTACTTCTTTTCATGCGAGAACTGAAGTCTACATAGTGACACAGCTAGCACAATTCTTCTGAGACACTTTCGCTGTCTACCTTTTGTGGTTTCTTTTCTCCTTGTATTCAATGGGACAAATGGTGTGAGCTTGGGGGCAAGTTCTCAAAGCACTGTCCTTTTAAACCCAACAGTGGGCCATAAGCAACAACAGTGCTTGTGCGCATTCTCCAGGACTAGGGTCTTAGCCACAGAATTGAGACACTGTTGTCTTGGGGCCAATGGGAGATAGATGGATGGAACTATGGTCAGTGTCCCTATGATCAGAAGTTACACGTAATCCACAGCTTATATCAACCAAGCTGCAGCTATGTGAGTATCTGGGCTCACACAGTGGAGTGAGTCTGACACGTGAATGGCATCCCCTAGGTGTGCTGTAGAAGAGAGATTGAGGGCAGCTGCTCCTGGCCATCCAGGCCACCCAAAATAAATCAAAATAAATTATTAGAAGTCATGGCTGTCCAGGAATATTCAGGTCATTGAGAGCCACAGTCTTTTACATCCCAATCAACCTTCAGTCTGAGCAAGGAAATTGTTTGATCAGTGGTTTCTAACCTCTGACAAAATAACAGTAGGCATGCAGAGAGAGATTTCTGAGATTCTTGTGATATCTTTGAAAGAGAAACTGTGTGTGTTTATTTATTTAAAATGCTGTGAAAATATTTAGCATGCTGACTCAAAAGTGTTAAAATAACCAGTGATAAATGGTAACATCTTGGAGGTCATCAGATTCTCCAGGCAATCTGGGCCATTAGCATAACTAGCAGATGTTAGTGTAAAAATGTGGTAACAAATTAGTGTGTGTTTAAGGTCTTAGTCATATTTATTGATTTAAGGGGAAATATCTTTTCCAACATTCTCACTTTATTCTTTGAAGTAATATCCTCAAACTCAAACTCACTCCTTAGCTCTGGAGGAAGTGCAAGTGATCCGAGAGATGAGATGGTGACAGTCTTTCCTTAGTGTTGCACTTTTCTGCTGTGCTTGCTCTCAGTAGATGGGGGATTGTCTCTGGGGGCCAAACTCTGTCCCAATCCAGGCCCCAGGTCTTAGACTTTGGAATAAATATTATGGCTTCCATCTTGACCATGGTACAAGTTACATTCTTCAGTGCTTTACCGACCATCTGTCTTACACTGAAGTCTTTCTCAATTGATTCAGAGTTTGGAGAATAAAGGAATATGATTAATTAACACTCTCAAAAATTAAGAATGTAGCCCTATGCTGGATCCACTCCCATCATTTATATACTGTATTAGGTTACATGCAATTTTACTCACACAAAATTGTACTACAGCTCATTTTATTAAATGTGAAACCAAGTAAGTCCAGATGCATCAGTGTCTTGTGGTAAGGTATTTTAAGAACTAGTAAGCAAGTCATATGCCCTATATAATAACATAATGCTAAAGCTAATCCGAGTACTGTGTAAGTTTTCTTATCTGACCATATTTATAAATGTTTATTTTTTTAATGTTTTATTTATTTCTGAGTGAGAGAGAGAGAGAGAGCGTGAGCAGGGGAGAGTCAGAGAGAGAGGGAGATACAGAATATGAATCAGGCTCCAGGCTCTGAGCTGGCAGTTGGCACAGAGTCCGATACGGGGCTCGAACCCACAAACTGCGAGATCATGACTTGAGCCGAAGTCAGACGCTTAACCGGCTGAACCACCCAGGTGCCCCAATAAATGCTTATTTTAAATAAAGATAAAATAGTTTTACAAATGGATCACTGATCAAACAGAAAAAAAATTAAAGAATTTTTTTATTTAAAAATAAAATTTTTAAAAAGCTTGAAATAGCTACTATGAAATAGCAGAATAATTACTGCACTGCCCAACAGAATGTTCAGGCTTAAAATAAGACAAGTTATATAGTACTGGTATTAGATGATTTTCAACTAGCAATAACCATATTAATTATAGTATACAAAATTAATGCCATCAGCCCAAAATTTGACCTTAACTTACTCTAAAGTAGTACATTATAATTATGTTTATTGTCATCAGGACTCACGTTTTACTGTGATGAGGTATAGGGTAAATGTTCTGACATGTTGAATGCAGTGAAATTTCACAAGATAGCTTACGCAGCTACTTCCTAACAATTATAATTTTGCTGCAAAGTATAACATACATTTACTTGAAATAGCTAATGTTAAAAATACAGATAAATTTAAATTTGGATGGGACACCTGGGTGGCTCAGTTGGTTAAGCGTCCGATTTCAGCTCAAGTCATGACCTCACAACTCGTGAGTTTGAGCCCCACGTCAGGCTTTGTGCTGACAGCTCAGATTCTGTGTCTCCCTCTTGTTCTGCCCCTACCTCGGTCACACTTTGTCTCTCTCTCTTTCTCAAAAATAAAGAAATATTAATTTTTTTAGTTAAAAATTTAAGAAAAATTTAAATCTGGCAATGAAAATTCAAAATTATATCAAAAGTGGATTCCCACATTTTATAGGAGGGAAAAACATATACCACTACAGAATAGCTTGTTAAAAATCACATGCAGTTGACACTGTATGAAGGGTGTTTTATGACTGACTAATTTAGAATTACAGTTGGATCATTTGTTCATGAAGAATTTCAGAAATATCCCAGTATGACATCAGCCACACTTTGTGAATTACCCTAAAGGCCCAGATCATGAGATACTTAGAACAAAATTCAACAGGAGTATAGCTCTTAAGGGGCGCCTGGGTGGGTGGCTCAGTTGGTTGAGCATCCGGCTCTCAGCTCAGGTCATGATCTCACAGTTCGTGGGTTCAAGCCCCACGTCGGGCTCTGTGCTGACAGCTCAGATCCCGGAGCCTGCTTCAGATTCTGTGTCCCCCTCCCTCTCTGCCCCGTCCCTGTTCATGCTCTGTCTCTCTCTGTCTCAAAAATAAATAAAGCATTAAAAAAAATTTTTTAAAGGAGTATAGCTATTAAGAATCTTTCCATTTTGCTTATTTTACTACAGTATGTTTAGGCAAGCAAATAAAAAGATGATTGACACATACTCAACAGAAGAAAACAACTTTATATATTGAGACCAGATTTTTAACACATTGGATTTATAATACATAAAGAAAATGTGATGTTTATATACTGATATTTCAAAAACAAAAGGCAAGAAACTTGCATGAACTGTGCTTTGTATAGACACTATTGCTAATATACGTTGAAGTACTTGTGTGTGGCATGAAAAACAAATGGATTTAGTAATATGCTGACATATTGGAAAACAAGATCTGATAACCATTCATAAAAATTGGCTTTAACTTGCCGTATTTCCAACAGTATTTGTATGAAATGAGAATAGTGTTTACTTTTTTTATGTCACAGATCACTGCCAATACAGAGGCAACCTCTTGGCGTAGATATTTCAAATGCAATAAGAAATGACCATTCTGTTTGTTATTCAACATCATTATGGTTGCCAAAGATCTCATAAATACATCATGGTTGCATCAGTTGCCAAATTTTTCTCAGCTTAAGAAACTGACAAAGCTCAACATATACAGTATTGCAATGTCACTGTGCTTAAAACAGAAAATCAGGTACAAACAATGAAATGAAAGGTGTTTTCTTTTTCAAATTTTAATTCCAGTGCAGTTCACATACCATGTTATATTAGTTTCAGGTGTACAAATAGTGATTCAACACTTACATACATTACTCAGTGCTCATCATGATAAATGTACTCTTACTGAAATGAAAGCTTTTGACTCAACATGCAAAAAGTAAATTCAACTTTGTAAACATTGAATTGTTAGCAATTTATTAAATGGATATTTATTAAGCACCTACTGAGTGCTAGGTGTTAATCTAGAAGTTGAGGATATAGCTACAAACAGAAAGAATGTAGTCCCTGTGCTCATGGAGCCCAGAGTCTAGTGGCAGAAGCAGACGATAACTGCACACTGGTCAACAATATAATATATTAGGTGCTACTAAGTGGAATGGAGGAGGAATAAAGGAAGGTTGGGGGCACAGAGAATGCCGGGGGAGGCCTGTCAGTTGATACAGTATGGTCAGGGAACACCCATGTGATAAAGTCTTCTTTTCAGGAAGCGACGAAGTGAACCACATGAATATCTACAGTGATAACATCTTAGGCAACAGGAGCCATGAGTACAAAGTTTGGGCAGAAACATGCCGGATGCTAGATGGAGGGAGGGAGTAGGTATCTGGGTAGAGGTAGGATCAGAGAGAAACCCTATATTCAGTTATGATGGGCTCACGAAATTTTCCGTTTATAGTAAGTGGAAAGGGCCTGCATCAGAAGGTTCGAGGTGGAGATGTGCCATTACCTGACTTACATTTTAAAAGTATAATTTTGGCTGTTTTTTTATGAGTAAACTATAGAGATTCAGGGCCGATCAGGGCGCCGATGGAGGAGGCCACCACAATAATCAAGGCGAGAGCTAACAGTGGTGTCGACAGAATATTTGTGCTGGATGTGATGGGAAGTTTTCCGATTCTGGACATATTTTGAAGACTGAAGCAACAGGATTGCGGAATAGATGTGGGCATGTATGACAAAGAGGAGTCAGGGAGTGTTTCACCTGGTCAGTGGAAAGGATGGAGGTAGTTTTCTGAGAGAGAGAAAGAGAGTGCATGTAGTGAGCAGGGGTGAGGCAAAGGGAGAGAGAGAATCTTAAGCAGGCTTCGTGTTCAGTGAAGAGCCAGACATGGGGTTCAATCCCATGACCCTGAGGTCATGACCTGAGCCAAAATCAAGAGCCAACTGAGTGAGCCACCCAGGAGCCCACCCCCCATTTTTTAGGATGAGTTATTTTTAAAGAGATAAGGATGACTTTAGGAAAAACAGATTAAGTGTGTTTGTTTGTTTGTTTGTTTTGATGGTCAAGACAAGGTGATAACACCTGGAGAGAGAAGCAGACATCTTCAATGACTAGGCCTTGGGATGCTCCAATACCTAGAAATCAGGGACATGAGAATTGACTGTTGAGGGAAAGTGAGGCAGAGTGGTCAGTGAGGAGGGTGGGAGCCAGGACAGGATGGTGGCCACACAGCCAGGCAGAGGAAGCACTTCCAGGAAGAGTGAGTGCCTGCCCCAGCCAGATGCTGCTGGTGATGCCAACCCCATCCACTGTATCTGACATCAGGCAACCAGAAGGACCTGGAGAAGGGCATTTGACAGAAATTGTAGGGATGTAAGCTGGGTAGGTAGGTTGAAAGAACAGGAAAGAATTCTGAGGAGTTTATGGTACATAAAACAGGAAACAGTGTGTTGACCTGAAGTGGATGTCAGATTGAAGGAGAGACAGAGTCAGAGACAGAGACAGATATTTTAAGAATATATATGTATGTACATATATGCAATATTTTTACGTGATGATGGGGATGATTCAGTAGAGGAGGGAGAATGATTACCAGTAAGATACTCTTGGGTAGATGAGAGGGGTGGGGTCCAGGGTACCTGGGGTGGAACAGGCCTCAGACTGGAGTAGTGGGCAGTTCCTGCATGGGAGCAGGAGGGAAAAAAAGAATACCTTGTAGGTACAAATGCAGGTAGGTTAGCAGACAAGAGCATGTAAATATTCTCCTCTGATTGTTTCTATTTTCTCCATGAAACAGAACATATGTTCATTCTGAAAGGGAGGACAGGAAAGTAAGTGCCAGGAGTTTGAGGAGAGCAGGAGTGTAGGCTGAGTTGTCCAGGGCAGTGACAGAGTGGACAGACTTGAGACCTTCAGTGAGGTTATTGGGTACACTCATGGTCACGATCCTGAAATTGAAGTGAAATCAATTTGGTGTGGCTGTCTTTATGTAGTCGCTCTGTGGTTTGTGGTTGCTGAAAGCCAGACAGAGCCAGCTTTGTGGTTTTGCCAGTAGAGTTCAGAGAAGAGAAAGAAGAGCAAGAGAGGTATGGATTAATCAGTGGATGATGATGATGACAACTCACGGAGCTTACCCTGGGCTAGAAGAGAAATGAAGATGTGAAACAATGATGCCAAGTCAAGCTAGTAGAGCATCAGTGCACTATTGTTCCAGGTAGGGTCCAAACTTCTCACAGTTGAGATCCTATAGGAAGCCAGTCAGAAACACAGCAGGTGAGGTTGGGGTGGGGGAGGGGTTAAGTGGCTTGAATGACTCACTATGGAAGGTTGCCATTCTTAATAAGGATAAAGTCTAAGGCGGTAGGAGGTGGGAATGGATAAAAGATAAGGTGAAGGACAAACCATTTAGAGGTGCAGAGTTCAAGGAATTATGAAGCAAATCACTAAAGGAATCATTTTTGTAAATATTAAAATCACCAAGGATCACAACAGAAATAGTATGGGATAGAGTAAATGCAGGCCAAGTGTCAAATGACAAGTGGGAATCTGCTACAGAGTGCAGTAGGGGTAGCATCAGGGACACCCGACCCACTCCTAAGCCCAGGGAGTATAATGTGTGTGGATGGGAAGAAGACAGGCATCCCGCGGCAGGACTGTGGAGGACGCGGGTTTTAGTGAAAGCAGGAAGATGAAGGGGAGGAGTTCAAATGGTGGGGGAGTAGGAGGACCCCAATCTTCGTCCCTGAACACAGCTAGATAGCTAATAAATCATCCACTAAGGAAATCAATCAAGAGATCTGTGAGCACAAAAACTGCAAGTCTGCAAGTAGAAAAGCGAAACCCCGTTTCAGAAGGTAGGGGGGTGCCGAGATGATTTGAGGGAGACAAAGCAGCAGTCACTGGGGCAGGGAGGGAGCCCTGCTTACACCACAAGTGTTATAAGCTGCAGAACACAGAATGTGAACTTTTAGAAGTCTGCTACCTTGGAGGAGAAGGGGGTGCCTGGGTTAAAGGTGCTCAGGAGGCAGAGCAGGGAGGATGCCAGGAGTGGCGGCTCGGTCTGAGGAAGCCTTGGGTTGCAAGGAGGATTGGTGGCGCCAACCTGCTGCATTGGTCCCAGGCCTAGGGGTGGGGACACAGGCTGAGGGCAGCTGGCTGAGGTTTTCTGCTCTGTTTTACCATAAGCTCTGAACTGCTCCGTGATCGTGTGACCACTTTCCTGGCATGGGCTGGCAAACGGCAAAAGCATGGTGAGACTGTCCCCCAGAGGAGGAGTGTGGGTCTATCCCATGAGAGTCCCTAAAATTTGGAATTTTGAACTCAGTTGCACGTCTGAGATAAAAAACAAAACAAAACAAAAAACAGCTCAGACCCAGGCAGTGAGAACACAGGGTTATGATGGAATCCAAAGACACAAAAGGGGTGATTGATGGGGCGCCTGGGTGGCTTAGTCGGTTAAGCGTCCGACTTTCGCTTAGGTCATGATCTCGCGGTTCGTGGGTTCGAGCCCCGCGTCGGGCTCTGTGCTGACTGCCAGCTCAGAGCCTGGAGCCTGTTTCAGTCTGTGACTCCCTCTCTCTCTGACCCTCCCCTGCTCACGCTGTCTCTCTCTCTCTCTCTCCTAGAAATAAATAAAAACATTTAAAAAAATAAAAAAGACTGATACAAATTAAAAAAAAAAAAGGGGGGGTGATTGATTGCTCTTCTGTGAGGGTGCCTGAAGTGTGGGGGGCATGATCTTTCAGCTCTGGGACTTAGAGTGCTGCCATATGCATCCTGCCCATCAGGAGTAAAAGCCTTCAGGCAGCAAAACAGCACCACCTAGTCGACGCTGGAGCCGCTTATATTATACCAAGCCCTGCACCCCCGAGCCCTGCAATTCTACCAGGGCAAGTCCGCCTAAGAAGTAGTACAACAGACTTCTCCTCCAGAAGACCAGCACGAACAACTCACTGAAACCAAATTTATAGAACATTCAGTGCTGCAAAGCTTCAGCTCTAGGGGAAATAAGATCTAGCTTCTTTTTTACTTTTATTCTTTTTTTTACAATTTATTTAGTTTATTGTCAAGGTTGGCTCATTGCCCTCCTCCATATACATCATCAGTCCTCAGTGCTCAGCATTCAAGAGTCTCTCATGGTTTGCAAGTGCCCTCCTAATCCTCCTATACGTGCACACATCATGCTCAGCATCTCAAGGTCCATCTCACATCCAGATTTCATTGTTTCTCATTGCCATGTAGTATTCCATCGTATCCACATCTTCTTGATCCATTCATCTGTTGATGGACACTTCTCTTTCCAGGTTTTAGCTAAATAGTTTGTCAAGTTGGTTTCCATATAACACCCAGTCTCATCCCCACAAGTGCCATCCTCCATGCCCATCATGCCCCTTCCCTCCTCCCCCCATACCCATCAGTCTTCAGTTTGTTCTCAGCATTCAAGAGTCTCTTATGGTTTGCCTCCCTCCCTCTCCCCCACTATTTCCCCTCTTCTTCTCCACAATGGTCTTCCGTTAGGTTCCTCTTAATCCTCCTATACGTGCAAACATATGGTATCTGTCCTTCTCTGCCTGACTTATTTCGCTCAGCATAACACCCTCAAGTTCCATCCATGTTCACATGTTCCACACATGGCCATATTTCATTCTTTCTCATTGCCATGTAGTATTCCATTGTATAGATAAACCACATCTTTTTGATCCGTTCTTCTGTTGATGGACACTTAGGCTCTTTCCATGTTTTAGCTATTGTGGAGAGTGCTGCTATGAACATTGGGGTACCTGTGCTCCTATGCATCAGCATTCCCATGTCTCTTGGGTAAATTCCTAGCAGTACTATTGCTAGGTCGTAGGGGAGTTCTACTGTTAATTTTTTGAGGAATCTCCACACTGTTTTCCAGAGGGGCTGCACCAGTTTACATTCCCATCAACAGTGTAGTAGGGTGCCCGTTTCTCCACATCCTCGCCAGCATCTAGAGTTCTCTGATTTGCTCATTTTAGCTACTCTGACTGGCGTGAGGTGGTATCTCAGTGTGGTTTTGATTTGTACTTCCCTGATGAGGAGGGATGCTGAGCATCGTTTCATGTGTCTGTTGGCCATCTGGATGTCCTCTTTGGAGAAGTGTCTGTTCGTATCTTCTGCCCATTTCTTAGCTGGGTTGTTTGTTTTTTGGGTGTGGAATTTGGTGAGTTCCTAATAGATTTTGGATATTAACCCTTTATCTGATATGTCATTTGCAACTATCTTTTCCCATTCCGTTGGTTGGCTATTAGTTTTGTGGATTGTTTCCTTTGCCGTGCAGAAGCTTTTGATCTTCATGAGGTCCCAATCGTTTATTTTTGTTCTTCATTCCCTTGCTTTTGAGGATGTGTCAATTAAGAAATTGCTGTGGTGGATATCAAGGAGGTTGTTTCCTGCTTTTTCCTCTAGGGTTTTGATGGTTTCCTGTCTCACGTTCAGGCCCTTTATCCATTTTGAGTTTATTTTTGTGTATGGTGTGAGAAAATGGTCTAGTTTCATTCTTCTCCATGCTGCTGTCCAGTTCTCCCAGCACCATCTGTTAAAGAGGCTGTCTTTTTTCCATTGGATACTCTTTCCTGCTTTGTCAAAGATTAGTTGGCTGTTTACTTTTGGGTCCACTTCTGAGTTCTCAATTCTGTTCCATTGGTCAATGTGTCTGTTTATGTGCCAATACCATACTGTCTCGTTGATGATGACAGCTTTGTAGTAGAGGCTAAAGTCTGGGATGGTGATACCTCCAGTTTTGGTTTTATTCTTCAATATTACTTTGGTTATTTGGGGTCTTTTGTGATTCCATACAAATTTTAGGATAGTTTGTTTTGAGAAGTATTCTGGTGCAATTTTTATTGGAATTCATTGAATGTGTAGATTGCTTTGGGTAGTAAAGACATTCTAACTATATTTATTCTTCCTATCCATGAGCATGGGATGTTTTTCCATTTCTTTGTGTCTTCTTCAATTTCTTTCATAAGTTTTCTATAGTTTTCATCATATAGATCTCTTTTATCCTTGGTTAGGTTTATTCCTAGGTACTTCATGGTTTTTTGTGCAATTGGGAATGGGATCAGTTTCTTGATTTCTCTTTCTGTTGCTTCATTGTTGGTGTATAAGAATGCAACCGATTGCTGTATATTGATTTTGTACCGTGCAACTTGGCTGAATTCTTGGATCAGTTCTAGTAGGCTTCTGGTGGAGTTTGTCCGGTTTTCTATGTAGAGTATCATGTCGCCTGCAAAAAGTGAAAGTTTGACTTCCTCTTTGCCAATTCTGATGCCTTTTATTTCCTTGGTTGTCTGATGGCCGATGCTAGGACCTCCAGCACTATGTTAAACAGCAGTGGTGAGAGTGGACATCCCTGTCGTGTTCCTGATCTCAGGGGGAAAGCTCTCAGTTTTGCCCTGTTGAGGATGATGTTAGCTGAAGGCTTCTCATAGATGGTTTTTATGATGTTTAAGTAAGTTCCTTCTATCCCAACTTTCTCTAGAGTCTTTATTAAGAAGGGATGCTGTATTTGGTAAAATGTTTTTTCTGCATCTATTGACAAGATCATATGTTTTTTATCTTTTCTTTTGTTGATGTGATGTATCACATTGATTGATTTGCGAACTTTGAACCAGCCCTGTAACCCAGGAATGAATTCCACTTGATCTTGGTGGATAATTCTCTTTATGTGTTGTTGGATTCGATTTGCAAGGATCTTGTTGAGGATTTTTACATCCGTATTCATCAAGGATATTGGCCTGTAGTTCTCTTTTTTTGCTGGTTCTCTGTCTGGCTTGGGAATCAGAGTGATGCTGGTTTCATAAAATGAATCCGGGAGTTTCCCTTCGATTTCCATTTTTTGGAATAGCTTGAGAAGAATTGGGATTATCTGAGCTGGTTACACATGACCTTTAACTTGGGCATTAAGTCACATGTGGAATTTCTGGTTAATCTCTGCCTGAATGTATATTGTCTAAAGAATGGGAAGACTCATTAATATTATTCATCTTATTAGTGTTTACTTGAGACACTATTCAGTATTATTAAACATTGGGTATTTTACTATACAAATATTTCCCCTTTGATGTGTTACTGAAAAAATAAATTTGTGGGACCTTTGTTTTTTCTCTACCTTAATGCAAGAGGGCATTATGTGTGTTTCTTGAGTAAAATTAAATGCGTTCTTCCATTATTAAATTAAAAATACTACATATGCCATGTTTTAATAATTTGGAGAAGTGTAGTCATCAAAAGTCCATCATTAAACAACACATGTGTGTTAATTTATTAATGAATTCTATACACATATTATTATATTAATTTTAAGTACAGTATAAAGCAGAACAAAAAGTAAAAATTTACAAGATGGGGTAGTAATCAGAAATATTTCCTCTTTGGGGCGCCTGGGTGGCTTAGTCGGTTAAGCGTCCGACTTTCGCTTAGGTCATGATCTCGCGGTTCGTGGGTTCGAGCCCCGCGTCGGGCTCTGTGCTGACTGCCAGCTCAGAGCCTGGAGCCTGTTTCAGTCTGTGACTCCCTCTCTCTCTGACCCTCCCCTGTTCATGCTGTCTCTCTCCTAGAAATAAATAAAACACATTAAAAAAAATTAAAAAAAAAAAAGAAATATTTCCTCTTTGAGTCATATTGGACACCCTTCAGTATTGTGTAGTCTTTTTTGGAGACCAGATTTGGTTTAAATGGAAACAGAGCCGCAATATTCAGAGCTAAACCCCCTGCAAGGCCCCTGGGGCCAACAGGTAGTGAGTGTGGTGCCTTGAAGAATGAATGAGGTGTTGGTACCTCCTAGGCCACAAGAGGGCAGTGATGGGAAGACCACAGTATCTGGAGGCGGATCCATGTAGAAGAGAGTGGTGTGGCTCAGTCCCTGTCTCTGAGCCTCATCTTAGGCATCTGAAAATGGAAGATGCCACCATCACTAATGACAACACATACTAGGCTGATTCAGTTTAATGATTAAATAAGATAATATATTTGGAAATTGTTTCTAAATTGTGAACTACAGTATAAAAGATTATTTTCAAAAAATTAGAGGACCTTGACTGATCGCTCTTGTGTTTTGTTTGATGTATGTATGTTCACATTTCTCTTTTGTTCTATCTGGCATTTTTCTGGCTTATTTTCCCTCTCAAGTCTTTTTCTTCTCTGTCTCTCGGTGTTTCTGTCTTCCTGACTAGCCGTATCTTGCAATACTTGCTAACCCGGTGCTGACGTTCTGATAGAAGCTAAACATGGGTCTAGGTTATGCAGCCCTCACAACAGCTCTGTAAAGGAACACTGTCTCTCTTCATTTCATAGTACAGAAATTTGAGGTGAAGCAATTTGTTCCAGGTCACAGAGTTGGTAAATTATAGAGGTAAGCTTTCAGCCCAGGTTAAATCCCTGTAGCAGGGGATGCAATCAGGGGAAAGAAACCAACTATTAGGTTGGTCAACAAGGGAGGTTCAGCATAAGAATTATTAACAAGAGTAAAAGAAAAGACAACTACATGGAAAAGGCTGATGGAGAGTACCAGAGAAGAACAAACCATATGACTGGAAAGGAGAGGTTCAGCCATCAACCAGCAGAGGAGTTCTCTGGTTTAGCCAAATGGGAGCTTGCCTGAAGGTGCTAGAACATGGGCCACCTTCCCAGATGCAAGGTGAGACTGGGAGGGGGCATCAGGAGCCTGCAGTGGCCTGTGTGTGAGATGTGAGCATGGGCCACAACGGGGTCAAAGTCCTTCAGAGCAACCAGCAGCAGGGATGCCCCGAGGGGGAGCACCAGCTTTACGGACAGCCCCACCCCACCCTCACATAGGAGCTCCGCAGCATCCAGCCCCCTGGGAACCTTGGTTTCAGGGTTAAGAGGCCTGTGAAACGGTCACCCTCACATCAACAGATCCTGATTTGGGTCCATCAGATGTCCTCACACACACCTGTATCTGCCTGTGTGTCCCCTGAGGGGGAGCCTGCAGGGAACTTCTCCCCCCTGCACTGTCTCTCAAGTGCCCTCCATGGAGATGTACCTTCTGCTCATGTCAGAGGAGATGGGCTCAAGAGGACTGTGTTATCACAGATCTCATACCAAAGTGCACTTGGAGCTGAAAGGTAATGAGTGGGCAGCTGGCACACTGGCGTGCACACTCTCTCGCATGCGCAGACACGGGCACCTGGACCCACACACTCATACGCACGCTCACACACTCACTCACACACGTGCACTCACAGCGCCACAGACCATTCTGTTTCTCTGAAAATGGACTGCATCGCTGTCCCCGAAGGATTATTCACTGGGGACAGTAACTGGGATTCATATGACAGTAAATCAACTCAAGAGGAAATGCCCTTCGTGTTTCAGGCCTGGAAGGAGGCTGTGTTTCCCACCAGGGGCAGGAAAGCTGAGCCTGAAACTAGACTTTGCCACAGCAGTGGTATGGCCACAAATCCCCTGGGCATTCTCTCCCTGTGCCATGACCCCGAGGGGCCTCCTGAACTCTCACTAACGGTGAGGCTAATGGGGGAAGGGAGAAGGGCAACGAGGTTACATTCAGGAGTGGTTTGTCTCGTTGCTAATTGCAGTTTGGACCCAAGATGTCAGAGTGGGGCTGTGAAAAAGATGTGATACTTCAGCTCCCTGAAAGAGGAATCTTAACAGAGAAGAGGTCTTTCCAGATCCCAGTGGGGCACAGTTAAGGGCTTGAGTGCAAGGCTGTAGCTTTAGTTTTGCTTCTATTCCTATAGTGGGACTTAGGAGGCATCCCTTGGTCATACCCTCCAAGCAAGCTGGTGCATACTGTTCACAGACTGTTCAGGATACTGTGGAACAGAAATGGCCCCGAACCTGTCCCGATCTGGGTGACCACTGGCCCCAGCGGCAAAGAATTTACTAAATGGGCCCAGGGTGGTTCCAGAATGTATGCATGGCTTAGAGACAGACATCAGGATGGGTGGGAAGGGAAGCCAGGGGACTTGCCTAAAAGCTTCTTTGCATAGCAAGCACATTCCTTTCTGCTTATGGTTCTATACAAAGAAAACAGTTTGCTAACTGTGATTCAATTCAGTCTTATACAAGATTGCAAATATGGTCATGGCCCATAAAGAACCCAAAGGCCCCTTAGCAGAAATGCAAACACTCACAAGGGAGAAGCTGAGTCCTTATCCTGAAAGGTCTGCTCCCTGGAAAACACACATTCCCCAAAACTAAGGGCTGTGAGAGAGGACCTTGACAGATGTGACCCAGCTTTGCCTGTCAGGGCCTCAGAAGTATCTGAGATGAGTAGTGTTCAGCTTGGTGGACAAAGAAAAAGCAGATGTGGGGACCACTGGCCATCTGGTGAGAGCCTGTGAACACAGCAAAAGCAAACCATGCACCCCTCTCTGTGGCCGTGGCCCACAACAACCTAAGAGAAAGCTCAACCACAGAGCCCCTCTGCTCCACCTGCCAGTGACATTTCAGCCTTCGCCAGCTCTCCCCTTGCTAACTCAGTTCCTGGAATTGTGTGATGCAGAGTCTTTGCAGGGAGTGACTGGGCAATGTTCATGCAGATTCTCAATGTACGCACGTTACAGTTCAATAAAACCACTTTAAAATACCATACACACAGGTGTATAATAAACATAAAAGTAGTCAGGAAAAATTGTATGTATGTATAGTATAGTGTATGTATCATCATCATATGCATAGCATAATGCGTGTACGTAAAGAGTGCTCCTGAGGGAAAGAAAACAACCATGTAAAGGTGATCGGTAATTTTAAGTGGAAAGATCAGGGTGTAACACATCGTTTGGAAAATGACATGCAAGCAAGGACTTGGAGGAGGTGAGGGTGTTAGTCAGGAAGGCACCATGGGGAGGAGAGTCTGAGCCAGCACAAAGGGCCTTCAGAGGAGCATGCGTGTGTTTGTGCTGAGCTAGATGAGAGGAACACCAAAATGAATCAAACAGAGTCCTTAATTCTGTGTTGTCTTTGATTCTCCTGTTTAAAACCCCTTGAAGGCTGAGGACGCCTGGGTGGTTCAGTAGGTTAAGCATCCGACTTCAGCTCAGGTCATGACCTCACAGTTTATGAGCTCAAGCCCTGGGTGGGGCTTTGTGTCTGAGCCTGCTGAGCTAGCCTTAGGTCCTCTGTCTCCCTCTCTCTGCCCTCTTCTGTTCATGCTCTTTCTCTCTCAAAAATAAATAACCTTTTGGGGCGCCTGGGTGGCTTAGTCGGTTAAGTGTCCGACTTTCGCTTAGGTCATGATCTCGCAGTTCATGGGTTCGAGCCCCGCGTCGGGCTCTGTGCTGACTGCCAGCTCAGAGCCTGGAGCCTGTTTCAGTCTGTGACTCCCTCTCTCTCTGACCCTCCCCTCCTCACTCTGTGTGTCTCTCTCTCTCCTAGAAATAAATAAAAACATTTAAAACATAAATAAATAAATAAATAAATAAATAAATAAATAAATAAATAACCTTTTTAAAAAGAAACCCTCACAGCCTCCCAAGGCCCCCAGGACAAAGCCCAAGCTCTCCTGGTGTACAGGCCCTCATCAGTACAGACCTCTGTGTGTCTCTCTCTCTCCTAGAAATAAATAAAAACATTTAAAAAATAAATAAATAAATAAATAAATAACCTTTTTAAAAAGAAACCCTCACAGCCTCCCAAGG
The DNA here is from genome assembly GCA_017311185.1 of Proteles cristata cristata. NCBI lineage: Eukaryota > Metazoa > Chordata > Mammalia > Carnivora > Hyaenidae > Proteles > Proteles cristata. The sequence continues at coordinate 362,294 of JAESUZ010004496.1, read as the reverse complement.
CCCCCAGGACAAAGCCCAAGCTCTCCTGGTGTACAGGCCCTCATCAGTACAGCCTCTACCCATGTTCGTGGCTGACGGGACCTCTTCTCCCTTCTCCCCAGGCCATCCAGCCACACTGGGCTCCTCCCACACCTTGTCAGTGCAGGTCCATCTGGGTCTGAACACCCTTTCACACATACCTCCATGCCCCACTTGAAAGCGCACTCCTTCCAGAAAGCATTCCTGATCCCAAGCCTGGCTCTGTGTGTTCCCGTGGCGCCCTGGGCTTGCCTGTACATCATTCTTATGATATAGGATTGACACTTTTTATTGTCTCTACACTGAATGGGAAAAACACTGGGCATGTGAACTATATCCTACTGAACTGATACACTTCATATTTAGGACAGAGCCTGGTAGATAGTAGATGGCTTATACAAACGTGACCTTTCGGTTTCCTTTTTAGGTGACTGGATAATTGTGATTAACTACAGACCTCCCTTTGTCCCTCAGGAGAGGAAAAAACAAGAGGATTTAAGAGATCTGCTGGTGGGTTACCATAGTCACAGAATCTTGGGGCAAAAATAGCAGTGTCACAGAGGCTTAGAACCTCAGAACCTGGGTGCTAGGAGGGAAGAAAAACTGTTTGGCATCTCACAGTCATGGATTCACTAGGCTGGTGAGGGGAGGGCATACCTGCTGGAAGCAGTCCACGGAAAACCGTTTTCTGAGGGGCCAAGCATGACCCTCACAAATTGAGAAGAAACTGAAGAGAAGTAGCCAGAACAGGTAACCTAGAGAAAGTTTGCTTTTTTGGGTCTTCTCTTCATGTCATTTCTCACTGGTTGAAGCCCACATCATGTCATACATTGTGCTAAACCCTGAGAATGGTGGCAGGCAGGAGGCCCAGATGTCTGTGCTCAGGAAGCCGACAGACTAGAAAAGTCAGATAATTAGGGAAACCACAGCTGTGTGAGAATATAAGAGGTCCAGGGCCCCCCGGGAAGTTACATGGAGGCACCAACCCATGAGCCAGGGAAGTTTTCCTCAAGGGGCCAACGTCGAAGTTAAGATTCACAAGTGGTGAGGGGCGGAGGGAGAGGGCTGGAAGGCTGTTCCAGGTCCCCACAGAGGCCAGCAGAATGCATCTCTTCTGAGCCAGTCTGGTGAGTATGAAAAAGGACAGTGAGTGGAGATGAGGCTGGGCTGGTGGGCGGAGGTCAGACAGAAGCCGGCCTTGCCGTTCTCCAGGCTCAAGGCAGCGAAGGCAGCAATAGCTCAGAAGGCAGGGACCTGAGACAACTCCTTTCCCTCCCAACACTGCAGTGTGGAAGACTGATTTTTCACTTCCTCTCGTGGCAACGTTTCCCCATTCAGGACCCGTTCCCAGGGGCTGTCTGTGGGGGCAGTTAGGGGAACCCCTGGACAAGAGCTCTGGGTGCTCTCTGGTGACCAGGGTAAGAATTGATTTTTGTAGGACTAGCCCGGCCTGGACTTGGCCTTCCAGAGAGGAGGCTCCAAACTGTCAGTTCAGGAGCACTGACCTGCAGGAGGAGAAAGGGAGACCACAGACACAGAAGAGGGGAAGAGGAGACAGAGAGACAGAGAGAGAGACAGAGGCAGAAAGAAGTCATAAAGGAGGCAAAAACATTCACAAAGGAAAGCAACAGAAAATGAGAAAGGGGCTCCCTGCCCCCTTTGGACCTCTCAGGTCCTGGACTCGGGTTTGGCCCCTAGGGCACAGGTGTAGACAGAGAGGGTTCCAGGCTTCCTGCACAGTGCACACCCGGCTGTGGCTGCTGGCGCCCACGCACACACAGACTTTACCCCCAACAGCCTCCAAGGCCGCAGAGGAGGCTGAGAGCAAAACTCTTATGGCCTTTTACTCCCGCCCTCTCCCCCGGCTCATGCTGATGCCTGTTTTGAGTTCATTTTCTGTGTGTCTCCCTTGCTCTGCCTCTCTCCTTCCTCCTCCCCCCCAGGCAAGGCAGGGCATCCACAGGTCTCTGCCACCTCAGCTTCTTTCATCATCTCTTGAGCAGGAAGGAGGGACTGTGTGACTTGTCCCCACTCCCACCCCTTAGGAGTCCTGGTCCAGCGTCATCGTCTTAAAACTAAGTAGAAAAGTCCTCCTGAATGACAGAATTAATTCCTGAGCGACAGGCAAGCAGGCAGTCACAAACAAATTGAGGCCAACACCCTCCCCCCGCAGTCACTTTCCCCTCGCGGGTGAGAGCCTGCCGCTGTCCCAGTTCAGACTGCAGCTGAATGGCCGAGGACTTGGGAGGGTGGAGGGTGTAGACCCAGTGGCGGGGGCCCTTGCAAGGTGATCCTCCTCAAATTCCTTTCACGCCTCCTGCTCTGGTTCAGGAGATTCACAGCATGGTCAACCCCAGAGGGGAGTGGCCACAGTCCAGTCCCTGGGACAGCAGCAAGGAGCATAGCGACGGGCTCCCCAGGCAAGCCCAGGGGCTCTTTCCCACAGAGGAACTCCAAGATGAGGCTCTGTCATTTCCAAAAGTTGAGGTGCAGAGAGCTCCGGCTGGGGCAGAACACAGACTCACTTTGAAAGTTACTGTTTGGCGTGGGGGTGGGGGCGGGGCTCAGCGGGAGACAGCTTGTGCGCCTGCGCAGACTGAGGTGGATCTGCAGATGGAAGGGGTTCAGGCTGAGAGCCTGACACCTGTCCTCTGAGACAAGCAAGGCCCTGGCTCTGCCACGAAGTAGGTCGTCTGCAGGCGTCAGAAGGTCCACCTGACTTGAGAACCCTGCTCGTCTTCAGTGAACAGAAGCACGAAGGGGATGACATGCTTTCTGCTCCACTCTGCCCCCCAGGAAATCTTTGGTGTGAGGGGAATTTTTAGGGGGATGGAGTCCCCCCACCCTCAGAACATAGAAAAGAGCAGAACAAAAAGATGAAAGATATGGCTTTCAAAGAAAGCATCAGGTGGAGCATTTGGAGCAAGGCAGGGCAGGCCAGGAATGAGATGGAGAGCCTGGAAGGGTCCATGGGCAGGAGGCATTGAGGCCAGGGCAGGAACAGGTGCCCTGTGAGCTGCTGGCACAGGCCGCAGTGTCAGAGCCAATGAACACATCCACAGAAACCTCTGCTTGGGCCAGCCACATGGCCGCTGTCAGAAACCTCAAGTCCTGCCTTCCTTGTGCCTGTGCTTCCGCGCACACACACACCCAGATGCATGCACACGTGCACACACCAGAGGTACGAGCGTGTGTGCCTCGTGGAAGGCCCACAGCAGTCATTGGTTCAGTTTTAAAAACTGGTTTGGGCCAGAGGCTCATCCGTGAGCGCTGGAGGCCAGAGGGCCGTGGCAGCTTTACCTCGGCTGCTGTCTCACCCATCTGCCTCTACCCCGGAGACCAGGCTCTCACAGACTTGGCACCTCCCAGTGTGGGTGTGTAGCCTTGTGAGATGTCCCCTCTGGGGGTACATGCTCATTCTCCCTCCTTCCATGTTGCCTCAAGTCTAGATGACTCCCCAGGTCACTCTGCCTTCTTGACTCCTGGCCACTTCTAGACCCTCTGTCCTGCTCTGGGACCCTGACAGCAGCTTTTGTCCACCTACTATTGGGGAAAGGGGGCAAAGACCAGGAGGAGGAGGCGGGGGAGAAGAGGCTGCCATAGGGCCACATATTAGGCACATATTAGGAATGAGGCCTTGGGAGCTGGCCAGGGGCACTTGGATTTCCTGGGTGGGTGGGGTACAAACACAGGGTTGTCTTGGAATTTCCCACTCCTAGAAGAATTGGGAAATTACACAAGTCCTGAATGGTTGGGCTTGAGGACACCTATAAAGTCTCATTTGGCCTCACTATAGAGACCTATAGAGACCAAGAGAGAGCGCCCAGAGGTGGAGTAAGAAGTGAGCTGCAGCTGCCCCAGGGCCCAGGAGTTATGGAGGCCGGCCTGGACTCAGCTGAGACCTAAGATACCCAGTACCAGACCCTCTCCTCTCCTCTCCTCTTCATTTCTGGTCACTGAAGCCTCCTGCCCCAGCAGCTGACTTCCCACCTGCTGAGAGACAGGAGCAAGGCGATGCCTTCCGGAAGGGCATGATGGGAGGTCACACAAGGTGCAAGTCTCCTGATGCCCCTGGGTCTCTGGGTACCACGTTCGACACCAGACCAAGTATGGTCCCCGAGCTGTGTCAGAGCCTGGCTTGGACCCACTTACAGCAGTTGACGGAGACCTCCAAGACCCAGGCATCCTCATATGGAAAACGGGCAAAAATGCTGACCTCTTAGGTGGGCTGTGGTCATTCATGAGACCATGTTTGTGAAGTGCCTGACGATAGACTCGAACTCAGGCTGCTAAGTGTCACACTATTCCTCACTAGCTGAGAGACCTTAGGCAACTTTCTTACATGTTCTGGTCTTTGCATTTCCATCTGGAAAATGACCACCCAGTGAGGAACCAGCACACTGACACGTGGAAAGGCACAGAACTGAGGGGCTGACTGTGTCCTCCGAGGGGTCCAACTCTGCCCTCCCAGTCTGGTCTCAGTTTTCACTCTGGGGATGGATGCTCTTGGGGGTCAGAGAAGGGGGAGTGAAAGCAGTCAGCCAGCTGTCCTTCTCAGAATGTTCTTCTCTTTTTCCAGGACCTTCAAAACTCCAGAAGATGTGTGACCAGCCAAAATACAGTTCATGCTGCCAGTCAAAAACCCAGTGCTGCTCACAGAAGCCCCCAAGCTGCCCGCAGAAGCCCCCAAGCTGCCCGCAGAAGCCCCCAAGCTGCCCGCAGAAGCCCCCAAGCTGCCCGCAGAGGCCCCCATGCTGTATTCAGTCCAAGTGCTGCTCTCTGGAACCCAACCCCGAGGGCACTTGCCTTAATAAGGACTCTGAGCCCACAACACCCCAAACTCAGGACAAGAACTGCCAAACCGAACAGCAGGCCCAAAGTCCAAAACAGAGGCCCAACCCAGGTGTGCTGGGGCAGAAGAAGCCAAACAAGTAGAGGGGTCATGTCCGTTGCCTGGTGGGGTCAGGCAAGGCCTACATTTAGAAAAGTTATTTCTCACTGACAATCATTTACTCCCAAGCAAAAGCCCCTACTTCCCTTCACTGCTCCCCACCGGGGGCCCAACTAGAAATGAAGCTGAAGAAGCTAGAACCGTCTCTCCTAGTGACCCTGACATTAGCACAAAAATAAAAGAGCATTAAAAAGAACCTCGCCTCCTTTTCTCCTTAATCTGTGAAACCATTTCACCCATCTTGTCGTAGTCCATGAAAATGTTCTGGAAATGTCAGGAAACCAGAGCCAGGAAACCAGAGCCTGGAAGCACAGGGCCTCTCGGGGCAAAATGAGGGTGCCTCACTTGTCCTGGTTTTGTTTGTTGTTTTAGTTTATTTATTTTGAGAAAGAAACAGAACATACAAGCAGGGGAGGGGCAGAGAGGGGGAGGGAGAGAATCCCAAGCAGGCTCTGCACTCTCAGCACCGAGCCTGACCCGGGGTTGGATCCCACAAACCCTGAAATCGTGCCCTGAGCCAAAACCAAGAGTCAGACATTTAACCGACTGAGCCACCCAGAGGCTCTTAGTCCCGGTTTTAAAATGAAAGCCTTGCCTTCCAGGGACCTCTCCAGCCCCAAGCAAAGTGGAGCAGTTGGCCACCTTTGGTGCCAGAATACCAGTGCCCCTGGGTCCCTGGCTACCACATTTGAGGCCAGAACAAGCAAGAGGCCATCCCTGGGAGTGAGTCCTCTCCCCCACTGAGAGAGTTTAGGTGGAGGTAGGGCCCCCAGGCAAGCTGTGCGGTGGCACAGACAATGGAGTCTTGGGGCATCAGTGCTGGCTCCCTGGTTCTAGAGCTCATTGTTCAATCTCTCAGGCTCTATTTCCTCATCTGTAAAATGGAAGTAATGATAATGCCTCATAGGGTTTTTATGAGAATTAAATGGGATAATTCCCTTAGGTGCTTAACATCAGGTCAGACACATGGTGGATATACAGTACATGGTTCTCAAACTTCTCTCTGCTACCAGGTCCTGATTTTGCTGCAAAGAACCTTCCATGTTCTGATAACGTGTCCCCAAAACATACCTCCATTAATCTAGGTGGGCAGGTAGAAATAGAGAAACCTGCTTCATTCACCATACTTGTAACCCCTTAATGTTTACCACCTTTTTGGCATATAATTTGGCATATAATTGAGGGATATCATCACGTCTAAACATTTTCTAATGCTGGTTTGTGTTTCCTTCTTCATAACTGTCCCACCCTACAATCCCCAGAAAACAAATGATCTACTTGTGGTCCCTATAAATCTGTTTGCTCTTTCAAGAATTTTCTATAAATGGAATCATCTAGTATGTACTCGTTTATACTTGGATTCTCTCACTCAGCAAAACTACTTTGAGATTCAAACAAGTTGTTGCATGTATCAATTATTCATTCTTTTTTATTGCTGAGTCGTGAATGCCCTCATCATATGGATACACCTCACTTTTTAAATCCATTAATCTATTGATGGGCATTTGGGTTGCTTCCCAGTTTGGCTACTACAAATAAAGTTGCTATGAGCATTCATGACAAGTCTTTGGATGGACATAGGCTTTCATTTCTTTTGGGTGAAGCCTTAGGAGTAAAATGACTATGTCAGTAGTAGGTGTATGTTTTATTTTTTAAGAAACCACCCAACTGTTTTCCAAAATATTTGTCCCATTTTACATTCCTTTGAGAAGTGTATGAGAATGCCAGCTGGTGCACATTTTTGCCAACATTTTGTATGCTCAGTTTTTCTAGTCTTAGGTATTCTAAGAAATATATAATGTTATTTCGTTGTGACTTTAATTTGCACTTCCTTAATGGCTAATGATATTAAGCACTTTCTGTTTGCCCATTTGCCTTTATGTATCTTCTTTAGTAAATTATCCGTTCAAATATTTCCTCTGTTACTTTACTGAATTGTTTAGTTTGTTATTTCTGAATTCTGAGGGGGTTTTGAAATATATGTATTCCTGATACAAGTCCTTTATCAGAGAAGTTATTTGCACATATTTTCCTCAGTCTGGGGCTTTATCTTTTCATTCTCAAATAGTTTCAAGGAAGAGTTCTTAGTTTTGATAAAATCTAATTAAACATTTTTTTTCTCTTATGAATCTTATTCTTGGCGTCATATCTAAGAAATCTTGCCTAATGCTAGGACACAAAGATTTTTCTCCTATGCTTTCTTCCATAAGTTATCTTTTGCATATGATGAAAGGTATGAACAAGGAAGTTCTCTATGGGGGTGGACAGAGGGGGTGTGGAGGACAGCTATGGAGTTGTTTCAGACTACCTTTTCTCTACTTGATTGCTGTGCATCTTTGTCAGAAGTCAACTGGCCATATCTGTTTGCATTTATCTCTGAATTCTTATTCTGTTCCATCAATCAGTTTGTTTATTCTGCCACTATTGTCTTATTTACTGTACTTTAAATGAAGTCTTGAAGTCAGACAATGTAAGTTCTCTATTTTTGTTCTTTTTCAAAGTTGTTTTAGCTGTTCTAGGTCTGTTGCACTTCCATGTGAATTATAGAATAAACTTGTCAATTTCCACAAAAAGGAAAGAAAAGAAAAGCCTGTTGAAATTTTGACCAGGATTTAATTAAATCTATACATTAAATTGAAGAATGGACATCTTTACAATATTGAGAGTTTCAATTCATAAATATAAAATTATCTGTCCATTTATTAGGTCACCTTTAATTATTTAAAATTTTGTAGTTTTCAGTGAACAGGTTTTGCACGTATTTTGTCATATTTCCCTACATATTTCATATGATCATCAAAGTGATCATATTGGGAACAGTATTTTTTAATCTCCAGCTTCTGATTTTTACTGTTAGTATATAAACCACAATCATTACTATTTAGTATCTGTATGCTGCTTATTAGTGTTAATAGCTTCCTGTAAATTCATAGGGTTTTGCATACATTTTATCCTTTTTTTCCTGTCACTTGAGAGATGTTCATTCTCTTCCTATTCTGCTAAGAGTTTTCAACAAAAATGTATGTTGGATTTCCAAGGGAAAAAAGGGTCTGCATTTATTGAGATGTTTATAGCCCATTATATGGTGAATTATGTTGATTGGTTTTTGACGGTTAAAACAACCTTGCATTTCTGAGATAAATCCTATCTGACTGGGTTGTTTAATCCTTTTTACACGTCCTTTTATTTGATTTGCTAAAATTTTAAGAAGTTTTACCTCTGTGTAAATGAGTGATATTGATCTATGGTTTGGGTTTTTCTTTTTTCCTCTAGAGCAAACTGTGAGAGAATTGGTATAATTCCTTCCTTAGATGTTAGGATTCACCATCTGTGTCAAGCAGTTTCTTTGTGGGAAGGTTTTTAATTAAAAATATGTTTTAAAATGATTTAGAGTGTTTCAGATTATCTATTCCATTTTGAATGAATGTTGCTAGCTTTTCTGTTTTAGGAAATATATTTTACCTGTTTTTATTTATTGGCATAAATAAATATTTATTAATTTATTGTTTATATATGCCCTTATTATTATTTAATACCTATAGAATTTGTAATAGGGTGACCTCTTTCAGTTCAGGTATTGGTCCTTCATGTCTTCTCTCTTTGTTTCCCAGTCCGACTGGCATCTTCATTGATTTTATCAGTCTTTTAAAGAACCAGATTTTTGTTTCATTGGTTTTCTATGTTGCTTTCAGTTTTTATTTTACTGATGTCTGATCCCATCTTCATTATTTCCTTTCTTCTGCTTACTTTGAGTTTAACTTGTTTTTCTTTTTTATAGTTTCTTAAGATGATAGCCAAGGCCATTAATTTGAAATTTTTGTCTTTAATATATACACTTCATGCTATAAATTTTCCTCTAAGTGCTGTTTTAGGTGCATTAAAAGTTTTGTTATGTTGTTTTTATTTTCTGGCTGAAAAGACTCCCTAATTTCCTTTCTGATTTCTCCTTCGATCCATGAGTTAGTTATAATATTTTAAATTATTATTTTCCAAATGTTGGGAGATTTTCAAAAGATCTTTGTTATTTCTAATTTTGTTCCTCTGTGGTCAAATAACATCCTTCATATGATTTGCATTCTTTTCAATTTATTAAGTGTTCTTTTGTGAACCAGAATATGATCCATCCTGGTAAATACTCGATGTCCACTTGAAAAGAATGCATTCTACTTGCATTGCATGGCGTCTATGTTAGTATCAGTTAGGTTGATTTGTTATACTACATGATGCAAGTCTTCTATATTTATACTGATTTCACAGCCACTTGTTTCATCAATTATTAAGTGAGTCATGTTGAGAGCTCTGGCCATAACCGTGAATTCCTCTGTTGTTTCTTGTAATGCTAATAATTTTGCTTTATGTATTTTGAAAATCTCTGATTAGATAAAAATACTTAGATTTATTATATCCTCTTCATAAATTGCCTTTTAATCTTTAAAAGATGACCTTGTACCTCTGCTGATATTCTTTGTTCTAAAATCTACTTTGAAGTCAGTTACTTTCTTCAGCTTTGTTTTGATTGGTAGAAGGCAAACATTTCTTTTACTTTTAACTTATTTGTGTCTTTAAAACAGATTCTTTGCAGATAATATACAGTTGAATCTTTAAAATTGTCCATCGACTGATGAATGGATAAAGAAGTGGTATATATATACAGCAGAATATTACTCAACAATCAAAAAGAATGAAATCATGGGGCTCTCAGGCAGCTCAGTCGGTTAAGCATCCAACTTCAGCTTGGGTCATGATCTCACAGTTCATGAGTTTGAGCCTCATGTCAGGCACAGGGTTGACACCTCAGAGCCTGGAGCCTACTTCAGATTCTGTGTCTCCTTCTCCCTGTCCCTCCCCAGCTCACACTGTGTGTGTGTGTCTCTCTCTCCCTCAAAAGTAAATAAACATTATGAGGTGCCTGGGTGGCTCAGTCAGTTAAGCGTCCGACTTCGGCTCAGGTCATGATCTCAGCTGCGTGGTTTCTAGCCCTGTGTTGGGCTCTGAGATGACAGCTCAGATTCTGTTTCAGATTCTGTGTCTCCCTCCCTCTCTGACCTTCCCCTGTTCATGCTGTCTCTCTCTCTCTCTCTCTCTCAGAAATAAATAAAACATTAAAAAAAGTAAACATTAAGAAATATTTTTTAAAAAGAATGACATCTTGCCATTTGCGACAATGTACATGGAACTAGAGTGTATTATGTTAAATTAGTCAGTCAGAGAAAGACAAATGTCATATGATCATATGACTTCACTAGTGGAATTTAAGATATAAAATAGATGAACATAAGGGAAAGGAAGCAAAAATAATATAAAAACAGGGAGGGGGACAAAACATAAAATACTCTTAAACACAGAGAACAAACTGAGAGTTGCTGGAGGGGTTATGGGTCGGGGGATGGGCTAGATGGGTGAGAGGCATTAAGGAGGACACTTGTTGAGATGAGCACTGGATGTTATACGTGGGAGATGAACCACTGGATTCTGCTCCTGAAATTATTATTGCACTATATGCTAACTGATGTGGTTGTAAATTTTTTGAAAATGTTAAAAATATATAATTGAGTCTTTTAAAATTCAATTGACAATCTCTGCCTTTTAGTCAGAGTGTTTAGATCACTGCTCGTAGTTTGATTATTGCTGTGGTTGAGTTTAATCTAGCATCCTGAGACTTGTTTTCTGTCTTGCCTATTTTCTGTTTTCTTTTGCACTGGGTTTTTTATGATCTCATCGCATCTCTGTTTTTGACTTCTCTATAAGTCTTCACTGTGTAATTTTGGTGTTTACGCTGGGATTTACTGCATGGATCTCTAACTCAGCAAAGCCCATCCCCACGTTATACCCTTCCCTTAGAGCACAAGAACTTAGAAGCAGTATGCTTCCTTCCCCTTCTGGCCCTGTTGGCGTGACACTTTTCTCTTCCACATGTATATATATATTATACATCTGCATCGTACATATAACATTATATTCTCATCGTACATTGCTCTCAATTTCACATTAAATAATCATCTATTCTTTAACTAGATTTAAATGGTAAATGAAAGGGGCACCTGGGTGGCTCAGTCAGTTAAGCAGCTGACTTCAGTTCAGGTCATGATCTCATGTTTTGTGGGTTCAAGTCCCATGATGAAAAAAGCAAAGGAAGATGTTCTCTGCTGAGTCTGCAGTGGCTATGATTCTGGTCATGGGCTGTGTGCCATGGCTCAGACTTAGGAGACTAGTAGGCTCAAGAGACTAAAAATGAGGCTAGAAAACCTTTTAAAAATGTGATGAGGAAGTTTCTTGGATCTTTCATTAAAGGCTAGGGTTCTGGGGCATAAATATTTGGAATGGGATGGAAGATTCCCTGAGGTCCAGCTCCTTGATGCTGCCAACCTGATCCTGAATCAGAAAACAGGAACCCTAATGTTAAGACAAATGGCCTACTCCACTTGAAGAGGCTGGACATGGGGGCAGTGAGGGAAGGTAAGTCAAAGAAACATTATGAATTAAAAGGAATAATTTCAAATGCAATCACTATGTTAAGGAGATAGTGCACCCCCATGTTCATTGCAGCATTATTGACAACAGCCAAAACATGGAAACAATCTGTCTGTCAACGGATGGTTGGATAAAAGAGATGTGAGATACTTTGAGGACATTATGTGAAGTGAAAGAAATCAGACAAAGTAAGACAAGTAACGTGCATTCTCTCTTACATGTGGAAGGTATGAAAGCCAAACATAGAGGCAGACAGAGCAATGGTGGCTGCCAGGAAGTGGGGGTGGGGAAAATGAGATGTTGTTCACAGAGAGTACAAATTCCATTTACAAAATGAGTGAATTCTGGGAATGTACAGCATGGTGACTAGACTTAACAGTATGGTATTATATACTTGACAGTGAGTAGATCATGTGAAATGATAGCTAAGCTTATTATGATAATCATCCTGCAATATATGTATGTATTAAAACATTACACTGGACACGCTAAACTTATATGGCACACTTCAATTATATCTCCATAAAGCTGAGGGAGAAAAGGAATGATTTCAGTGACAGAAAGCTCATGTTAACAAGGTGGCATTTTGGAGAGATGCAAATGAGTCTTTAGGAGTCTGTCACAGCTAGCTCTCTCTCCCTCCACCCAGAATGAAACTGATTGCTGTGTGCTTGGCTGAGCACTGAATGAATTGGATGAGGTGCATTTAGAAGTCATGGACAAAAATTGCAAACTATATTTTTAAACTCTGACATTTTGCTATATACACAAAGATGTTCATACTATGCAAGGCCTAGGAAGCTACAGAAGATTGGGTTCCCTGATCCTCAGCCAGACGGAATGTTCCTCTCTCCAGGTAAAATCCCACTGCACTTTTCTGGCTCCAGCCCCTCTCTATTTGCCTACTTCCTGGAGGTGGATCCAGCACAGACCCCTCAGGAGGTCTGGGGCCCACCTGGTTTTATTCACCGTCCAGCCCTCACAGAGGTGCCAGGCACTCATCTCATCCCTGAATGCAGACTTCACATTTATCTTTGGCGTCACAACCAGCTAGCTTTCTTTGCTGCTCTGAGCTGCCTAGAGGCAGGATGGATTGTGGCTAAAGTTCCTGCTATTGCCCCAGCTGGAGGCGGGGAGTGAAGCAGTAAAACTCGAAGCACAGAAATACCTCCAGCCACGTGTCAGGGCACATGCCAGGAGACAGATGGGGTCTTCTTTCTGCTCTTGGAAACTTGGGGTTATTAAAGGAAGGGGTGTTTACAAAGTCACATGATCAGCACTGCCACAAAAAAAGGAGAGACAGCATGGGGGAGCACAATTTTGGAATGTTGAGACCCCATCCTTTCCTCCCACAAAGCACGTCCCTCTGGTCAGCAGCACACGATCCAGGCAAGTGTCTCGGGCTGCATTCTCAAAACAAGCATCCTGAAGTTTCTACACAGGCTTTTGGGATTCATGGCAGACATGTAAAAACCTGTACCCTCCATAAAGCAGGCTAAATTAAGTAGGAGTGCGAGAGGAGATCCTACAGTGCTTGAGGTTAAACCAGGCTCACCCGAGTTTATCAGGATTTGAACACACGATGTTTTCTGTCATCAGGAATGGTGAGTAGATATTAGATGTTAAGTTTATTTACGGAAAAGTACGTGTTCCTCTTTAACATGAGTAGATTCATTCTTTCAGGAAGGATTTAGGAAGGCGATGGACATGTGGGGCTATGCGCCAAGTGTGGTCCTAGGCGCTGGGGAAGTCAGGAACCTCACACGGTTGGGAGCCCCCCTCTCACGAACTTCATTCTAGTGAAGCAAGCACACAAATAAATAATGTAAGTTCAAACAGTGCTGAGAGCGGTCAGGAGACAGATAGTGTGGAGCAGTGAGTGCTCTGTTTTAGGTAGGGTGGGAGGGCCATCTCAAGGAGGTGATGTTTGGAGAAGAGGTCTAGCTGACATGCACAAGTACATCACGGGGACATCTGCAGAAGAGGTCCTCAGGAACAGGGAACAGGTGGGAGAGGCTGCATGCAGACCCTCCACCAGTAGGGACTGGGGAGCCGGCGAAGGGCTGAAATGAACACGGGCTGTAGCAGGATCAGAGCCTCGTGGACTGTAGTCTGTCGGTGACAGCTCCCCAGCAGAGGAAGGGTAGAGCCAGGTGCCAGGTTTAGGAGCTGGAGGAAGGGATCAGCACCAGCTCGTATCCCATTCACCTGCTTCTCCGCACAACAGTTTTTGGAAATACTTTCTATGCTCACTGTTCTCAAGTTCCCCCTTCGCATTTGCTCTTGAAGTCACTCTGATCTGGCTTTCCTCCTCACTGCTGCCTTTGGCTGCCTTATCAAGGTCACCAACAGGCTCCATGTTGCCTAGCCCCATGGCATTCTCAGTCCTCATCTGTACAGGATTTCACCCTCAGGACACATTTCTTACCCCACTGGCAGCTCTTTCCCAGTTTTCCTTGGTCTTCACTTATTCCTCCTCATCTGACCACTTACCAGTGGGGTGATTCAGGGGACTGTCCTTGAGCTTCTCTTCTTTTCCGACTGTATTCATTCTCCTGATGACCTCATCCTGGTTCATGACTCAAATGCTATTTGTGGGCTGGTGATTCCAAACTTACAGCCCTTGCATGAACCCTTCTTCTGAACTCAAGACGGTATATCTAATTGTCTACTCAGATGTCTAATGGACACCCCAAATGTAACATGCCCCAAAGCTCACTATTGACCTTTTCCCCCAAACCAGCTGCTCCTATGGTCTTCTTGACCAGTGTGAATGATGGCTCTATCCTTACAGTCATTCAGGTCAAGAACTTTTGAGGTCCTGTTTGCTCCCATTTGTTTCTTATATCTAATCTGTTAGAGAATCTTACTGGCTCTATCATTACAACATTTCTGTGATCTGACCACTTCTCCCTGCCTCTACCACCATCCCTCTAAGTCCAAACCATTGCTACATTAACATAATTGCCTCTTGCAGTTCTACCTGCTTCCCTCCTCACTAGGGAGACCCTTTTCCGAGTAAGTCTGATGATACCATTGCTGCATACGGCACTGTCCCACGGCTTCTCATATCTTTCACCATGAAAACCCAAGATGCTGCGTGTCTTCCTGCACCGCCCGCCATCACCCACTTCTGCACCCTCCTCTCTCACATCTCTGTCCCTTGTTCACACATGTCCAGCAATACTGGCCTGCTTGCTGGTTCTAGAGCATGCCAGGCATGGCGCCTGATGTTTCCTGTCCCCCACTTATCCTCACACTGACATCCTTCTCTTCAGGCTCCTGCTGTGAGGGCTCTCCTGACTACTCCATTTAAAATAAACCCCATCCGGGGCGCCTGGGTGGCTCAGTCGGTTAAGTGTCTGACTTCGGCTCAGGTCATGATCTCACGGTTCTCGTGGGTTCGAGCCCCGCGTTGGGCTCTGTGCTGACAGCTCAGAGTCTGGAGCCTGCTTTGGATTCTGTGTCTCCCTCTCTCTCTGACCCTCCCCTGTTAATGCTGTCTTTCTCTCTCAGAAATAAATAAATTAAAAAAAAACCCCACATCCCCTCCCCTAGCACTCTATAAACCTCTCTCTTGCCCTATTTTTTTTACATAGTATTTCTAATGTGCTTTATATTCTGGGTATGTGTTTATTTTGCTCATTGTCTGTCTCTTGCTCTTGGATGACAGCTTTAGGAGGGTGGGGATATTCCCCTGTTTTCTTCAGTGCTGTGCCCCTACTATCTAGAAGAAGGCCTCATGGGAAGCTCTCAATAAGTAGCAGTTGAATGAAAAAGCAGTAAGGCATAAAGTGAAACCATTATGTCCGCAGAGAGAATGGAATATACAAAGGCATAGAGGTGAGTAGAAGTGAATTCAGGAGAGCTGGGCCCAGACCTGCTGCTGACCTCTGCTGTGATCTGTGTGCCTCTTTCCTCTCTCTAAACTGCGTCATCTTTTGCAAAGCCAGTTGGACTCGCTGGCCGTGAAGGCCCCTCCAGCATCAGCTCTCTCAGACCTGGATCCTTTGGTGCCAGGAGGTGGCTCTGGAGTGACTGGGGCTAGAGGCTCCTGGGAGAAACACCAGAAACCAGGGCACAGCGGAGAGAGGAGGGCAAGGCTGAAGTCCAGCAAGCAAGAACTTGCCTATAAGGAGAAGCCTTGGACCTGACTTGCTTCCCCAAAGCCCTCTGACCTCTCTCCCCTTCCTGCCCCCATCCCACACCAAACAAGCTTTCTAGTAAAACTTGAGTGGCAGGAAAATAACACTCCTGCAGTTTCCATCCAGCCTGTCTATGCTTTGCAGCTCTCTGGTCTTCCTCTGTGGCATCCCCGGGCTCGTCCTGAGGACACAGCAGGACCCCCGTATGTATCTATCGCATTTGGTGGGCATCTCTGTCTTCAGTGGTAGAGAAAGAGATTGGCCTGGGAACGGAGGCTCCCTGCTTGATGCATTTGCTGGCTGTGGACCACTGGTCAGTTGCTGCATGGCTCTGTGCCTCAGTCCCTCATCTGTACATGCAGAGGATTAAATTAGACAGGGGATGAGGAGAATTTAGCACGATATCTCATAAACGGCAGGTTTTGTAGGTTTGTTTCCTTTGCGCGCTCCCCAGGGGGATCTTGCAGTCGTGGTCTGTTCTCACTTGCATCCACGCACAGGCCAGGTAGCTGAGTACTCACATGGCATTGCACTGAGGGGTGCCCACGTCTCAGTTTCTCCATCAGATGGGATTTTTCTGAGAGCAGAAGCAGGGGCCTCCTTCTATATCTAGGGCTTTCTGAAGTCAGCAGTATCTCCCTGTGCAGCTGGCAAGGAAGGGTGGCAGGCCAAGGCCCACACCAGTACACTGGCCCAAGTGAGGCCCTGGGGGCCAGCACACATGCCCTGACTCACACTGGGGCCTGGTTTGCTGGACACAGTTGAGTGGGAAGGCACATTTCAGGGAAGGGAGACTAGGCACCATTTTATAGTCGGGACCACGCCAACCCATCTGGAGGCCCGGGGCATTTTGGACAGCTTCCTGATAAACTGTCCCCAAACAGAAAATAGATGAGGTTAGAAAGGGGCCATGCTGGGGCAGCTTGGAGCTCAGTGGGACCCAAGAGAGACAGGGAGATGCAGGCACTAACTCCTCCTGGTGAAAGCCTCTCCTCCAGGACCAAATATGCTACCAGATCACCCTGATCACACATACCTGCACACACTCACTCACACACACTTGTATACACACATGTGTGTGCACGCATATACCACAGGTATCTGAGTGGCCCCTACAACTCCTTGCAGAAGTAATTTTAAAACTAATTACTCCTCTCAGGAGCCAGCTGATGCAGGGTCAGGTGTCCGACCCTCCCCAATGAGCTGGGGGGGAAGAGGGCTGGAGAGTGTAAAGCCAGGAGGTTGGCCAAGTACAGGGCCGTCCATGCCTCATTTGATTTGTCTGACCACTGGCAGGCCTTCTCGGAGGCTGCGCAGCTGGACTTGGTCTCTCGGTCCCCTTTTGTTCTGCACCTGCCTCTGTCTCTGCTCTGTGATATTCCTCACTATTCACTCCACCCACGGCCTCGTCACTCTTCCAGCCTGACTTCCACCAGGTGTGTCCTTCCCAGCGCTGCCATCAGATCCTGCACACGGCCTGGTGAAGCCTTGCCCTGAGCCATCTTTGTCACCTGCATTCTGTGTGGCTGGTAGAGACCCTGGCACCAATCCCTGCCCGTCCGTGCACTCAACTGTCACTGGATTCCTTTTTTCATCCACATCAAATTTAGACCCAAATGGCTGCCTCTCTCCTGCCCACACAGGCCCGAGGCCCCTACAGGAGCTATCGAGCCATAAGAATACAATCCCACTTGGATTCCTCGGTGAGCCCAGCGTAAGGGAACACAACTGGTCCACGTGGGGACTCATGTGCACAAGAGAGACCATCTCGTGGGCTGAGCTGAAGCACCACCTAAGGCCCAGGAGCAGACTGACCAGAAGGAGGAGCAAATGGAAAATCAGGAGACCAGACTTCTGCTTCCACCCCACTGCCCCACACTGTGGGCCTTTGGGGCTTCAGGCTTCTCTTCTCACTGGCACAATGAGAAAGTTAAGTCTGTTGGCTTTGGAATAACTTGTACCCTTAAAACTCTATATTTTGGCAGGTAACACACTGACTTCCATCAGCAAATATGGCTGTGACACCCAACAGTAAAACAGACATAAGACAGCTTGAGTGCAGTCTACGTGCTAACCACACATATTACCTCACCAAATCCTCACAGAAACAGAAGGAGGCATTTGTATCCCCATTTTATAGAGAAGGAAACTAAGGGCCATTGAGTTGCCATAGAGTTAACATGGCATGTCCAGATAACAAGAGGTACAGTGAGATCCAAACCTGTGCCTGTCTTACTCCAAAGCCAGTGCCCATCCTTGAAAAGTAACACTCCTCCAGGTTGGATTAGGCTAAAGTATACACCAGCACCAGCCACAAAGTAGAGCTTTCTGTTCCCAAGTGCATTTTGGCTGAATCTGAGCCAGAGAAGACTGGCCCTTCTTCCAGAAAACCCAGAACTGACCATGATGGGGTCAGTCAGTAGATGGCTGACTAACAGAGCTGGAAGATGTCTGAAGTTTTGTAATGAAATCTGTCACCACAGTCAGATGCTCAGGCATCTGGGAGGCAGCCTGGTAGGGAATGGAGCCCACTACAAGGAGATCAGCACCATGTGAGTTCAAGCCTCACTCAGTCACAGACCTTCTAGAGGCCCTTGGGCAGCTCATGTCTCCTCTACAGACTGCAATGCCCACCTGTCACAAGAGGGGTCTGGTGCCCTTGCATCCACCTGGCTGTTTTAGGAAGCTCCTATGCACCAGGCACTAGATGAGGCCTTCCCCATGCATTAAGTCCCCTCCAGTTCAGGAATGATGCTGCCAAAATTCTGATGCCAAAATTCAACCACAAAGAATGTGATTTCCCAAACAGTGAGCCCCAGGGGCAGGACACCCTGCCCGCTGGAGGGGAGGGCACTGAGCGTCTCTGCTTCTCCACTACTGACAACCTTCCATGCCTTCGCTCTTCTTGCTGTTCCAAGAGCAGAGACATACACTGCCTTCCACAGTAATCAGCACTGGGCCCTGAAAGTGGAACCAGCAATCCCACAGGCCAAGGAAGGGAAGCCAGAGGAAGACAAACAGAGACAAATGGGGCACATCCTATCAACTAATCCAGAGCTCTGGGGAAGAAGAATTAGCCTCTTGGCCCTTTATTGGTCTCATCTCTCTTCTTTGCCTTATTCTCCTAGAGCAGCAGATGGGCACAAGAGGTGAATGAGGAGTGGAGGTCAGGTTCAGAAGGCTGTGAAGGAGGACAGTAAGGATTCAGGGCAGTGCAGGTTGCAGATTGAGTGATGATGTCAATGGCAGTGACCTTGGCAAAGGAGGAAGCCTATGAGAAGGAAAGACAACTTAGCAGCTTCGGAGAGTGGGGGCGTTGCCTCACCAAGGAACGGCCTGGGCATGGCCACCCAAAATCGGAACAAGGGGCCTCCTGGGCAAGTCACCTTCCTTGGACCATCTGCCACCAGCCCATGCTGCCAGGTTACTAAGAGCTATCTTTGACATCCTGCCCCCAGGGCAGTGAAATGCTGTGACCTATGCTCCCTCCCCCTATAGCTAAGCAACAGTTCAAATGAGTTGTCTCACTCAGGGAGAGAGAGAACCCAGCCAGTTTCTGCCTCTGCAAGAGAAATCTCCAGAGCCTCTCTGGGTTGAGGAAGAGCTGGGGTCAAGTCCTCTGCATGTGTCATGGGATATGAGCTCATACTCATTACCCTGGGCGGGGGCTGGACAGTTACCCAGACTCATCAACTGCACCCGTGACCTATGAGGTCACTCACACAGACACTGAGGGGATCTCCTCCACATACATGAATGTCTGTCCCCTAAAGGGCCAACCTGAGGGCAGAGCATGGGGCCTCTGAGCCCCTAACAGGCTGGGGTTTCTCCAACCCCTTCCCTGCACACACATACTCCCTCAGTTCTCCACTCCACCCTTCTCCCCACACCCTAGCTTTGCCCAGTGGCCAAAGGTTCACACACACTGTCCTCCCCCCAAAAGCTCTCATTATGCTGTGAATCAGAGGGCGGGAGGCAGATCTGGCAGATAAGAGCCCCTAAGAAACCCATAAGACCGGTGTGACTTCCTTGAGCAGGGTCTGCTGCCCTGGGACTGACTGTGAAGGGCTGGGGAGAGGCAGATTCCTCCCATGTGAGGTCAGCATCCAAGTGCAAGCCAGGAGTGCCCATGTGAAGATACCTGGTTAGTTCTTCACTGGGGAAGGGGGGTTAGAGGGCATGAAGAGGGCTTTCCTTGCCCCAGAAGATACCATAGTTCCTGCGCTATAAGGGAGGCAGTGTGAGGCCTGGGTGGTATCAGGGAACAGAGCGCATGAGCAGAGGGTGGGATTCCAGGGTCAGGGGACCCTGCCTCCACCTGTCTTCCCAGACTGAGCTCTAGGAGCATGGCAAAGTTAGCACTACAAATAGATCTTTCTGTGGCTGGAGGGAGATGCCTGTCAGGAAACCACTGGGAATCAAGACACTGCTCACAATTAGCCCCAGAAATGAGTATTTGCTTTCATATTATTCTAATATTTCCTTTTGATTAGGTTGTAAAGAAGAGAGTTTAAATAAATGATATCCACAAAATAAGCTATCAGCCCACCAGTAAAAAAAGAAAGGCACATTAGGGATGGTGGCTCAATTGATTAAGCATCTGACTTCGGCTCAGGTCATGATCTCATGGTTCATGAGTTCGAGCCCCACATTGGGCTTTGTGCTGACAGCTCAGAGCCTGGAGCCTGCTTCAGATTTTGGGTCTTCCTCTCTCTGCCCCTCCCCTGCTCACACTTGCTCTGTCTCTCAAAATTGAATAAACATTAAAAAACAGAGAAAGTCATGTCACAATTCAGTTTTGTTTACACGCACATTTGCACATACACAACGCTAAAATGTTTAATAGTGGCTATTTCCAGGTGGTGAAATTCACCATTCATCCATTCCTTCAACTAATACTTACAGAGCACTTTGTATATGTGATGATTATGATAGATTCTGGGGACATGGCGGAAAACACAGCAGGCAAACCCATGCCTTATGGAGCTTATTTTCCAGTGGGAAAGATAAAAAAATAAATAAGTGACCGAATCTCTTGACTGTTATTAGTTAAATGAACGAACCCGAAGATAGCCTCCAGGTAGGTAGTCAAGGAAGGCTCTCTGGCAGACTCCAACACTTATACTGAAGCTAAAAGACATGAAGAGCCAGTGACCCTGGAGGAGCCTGCTTGGTGAAAGAGAGTAGACACCAAGCCTTGAGGTGGGGAGCTCTGAACTTGTCCAAGGATCTGAGGACACTTAGTGAGGGCTTTGAAATCACATCAGTGAGTTTGGATTTTACTCAGGTGAGCTAGGTCACTTTAAGCATCGAGGAGGGATAAGTTTCAACCCTCACTCTGAAAGATTGCTTAAACTATTTTTAGAAAATGGTTTAGAGAAAGCAACAAAGGATTTGGTTTTGATCCTTATACTTTTATTCATTTCCAAAAGAATTATAGAAAAAGAGCAATAAAAAGCAATCATAAAAGCAATATTTATTATTTTATATATTGTATATTTAATTATTGTTTCTTTGCCTGGACTTGTCCAGACTTTGGATTATTTATGAACATGGCTTTCTTGAGAACTTCTGTAGCTACAAACTTGCACATGGGACCTAGACAGCCCCTGGCTCACAGCAGAAGACCCTTACAGGCCTTCTACTCAATTCTCCTGGCCTAAAGTCTGACCCCCTGAGCCAGGATTCATTTTCACACAGAATGGAGTTATAGATATTTCCTGAGAGCAGACTGTGGGCTAGTGGCCAAAAGAACCCCTGGAGCCACCTTGACACCACCTTCGCTGGCCTGAATGTCCCATAGAGGCAACAACTTTCAATTCTGTGCCCTCGGAAATGAATCTCTAGGCCTAATTATGAGAATGACCCTGTTTTGCAAGTGAAGAAATTAAGATTCAGAGAAGAGGCTTGGCTGATGTCACAAAGCAATAGAATAAAGGGGACAAGTTTCTCAAGATGCCTCCCTCCCCTCCCCATGCCCAGGTCAGATGAGTATCACAGGAATGACTGAGCCCCCAGAGCCCTCTGTGAATCTCTGTGAAAAGGGGCCCCTAGGGGTTTTCTGCTTCAGGTGCCTGTGATGAGTCAGGAAGGGGCTGGAAAAAAGTTGACCAACTCGAGTGGTGAAACCAGTCCATCTTCTTCAACCAGGGCAGGAGGTTGAACTGGGGAACCATATAAGGGAACCCTGGCCCCTCCTCAGCTCAGAACTCCACTAGAGGCCTCTGCAGCCACCCTCACGGTGAGGCTGGTGAGTATTAGCGGAGAGGACGGGGACTGGCACTACATACCTGAATGTGGCTGGTGGCTGGCCTGGGCGGGTACATGGATCACTCTCAGATTCGGCTGGACTCCGTGTCTTTCTAGCAGGACTCAGGTCACTAAGCTGAGGGACATATGCCACGGCATGGAAACACCAGAGAGCAGCCCGCTCCCCTCCTGAACCACCTTTTCTTGGTTTGATGCTTTGGAGTGTGTGTGTGTGTCTGTGTGTGTGTGTGTGTGTGTGAGAGAGAGAGAGAGAGAGAGAGAGAGAGAGAGAGAGAGAGAGAGAGGGAGGGAGGGAGAGAAGGAGGAGATAGGGAGGAGATGGGGATGAGGGAGAGTATGGCCACTTTCTTCCTGGAACTGTCTTATTTGGGCTGACCTTGATTGTGGTCAAGGGGCAGGGCTGAGGGAATTGCATGTGACTCTTGCTGTGCTGCAGAACAGAGAACTGGAAAATGGGGGAATACTTCTATTTGGGGAGACGTAGGCAAAGCAGGGACAGGAAAACACAACTTAGAAGTACAAGACTTGAAAAAACTGGCTCCACTTCTCAGGAACCTTCCAGGCCTTCCTCAGTCCCCTCCCCACCAGGTGCCAGGGCCGATCTGCTAGTGTTATAGAAAAGAAACCTGAGGCCCAGAAGGGCTAAGTGACCTGCTCAGAAACACACAGGCTTTCAGTGGGACACTTAAGCAGAAGCTGTGTCGTGTGACCAGTCCAGGGCACGTGCCGTGACCCTGGCATGGACGGCTGATTTTCTAGGACTCGAGAGTCCTCCAAAGTCCCTCTTTTCCTAGGAACTCACCTCTTCCCATCAGAGTTCATCTCTCCTTCTTGGTCAGTGCAGATGAGAAGTAGAGGCGCAGGCAGATGCCTGGATAGCTCGGTTGGTTAAGTGTCCAACTCGGTTTTGGCTCAGGTCATAATCTTATGGTTCATGGGTTGGGATCAAGCCCTGTGTCCAGCTCTGCATTGATTGTGTGGGGCCTGCTTGGGTTTCTCTCTCTCCTTCTCTCTCTGTCCCTACCCACCTTGCACTCTCTTTCTCTCTCAAAAAATAAAAATAAAAATAAAAGGAATGGGGGCAGAGGCACGGATTAGGCAAGAAATGGCACCCAGCCCCTCCTTGCCCCGCAATTTTGAAGACAGACCTCTTGTTGGCTCTTTCTGGGAACAGGGGGATCCCGGGAGTCCTGCCGTCCACTCTGTGCTCCTGGAAAACAGCACCCCAGAGTGGGCGGGAGAGCCCAGCCCACGGTAAGAGAAGGGTGCTGAAAAGCCAGGCACTGCTGCAGTTTCCAGGGACTCATCTACGCCCTCCGCCTTCAGTCACCCTTCTGATCCCTCCTGTTTTTCAGGTTGATCTAAAGCAGCTTCCACGATGTCCCAGCAACACACTCTGCCAGTGACCCTGCCCCCTGAACTCTGTCAGGAGCCCCTCAAGCCTGTTTCTCCTCCCATCAACACCCAGCAGGAGCAAGTGAAACAGCCAACCCCCCTGCCTGCCCTGTGCCAGGAGATGTCCTCCGAGCTCCCAGGGGAGGTCCCCTTGGGGCACATGGAGAATCATTCAGCTCTTGTGAAGGGGGAGCCTGAGCAACAGTGTGCACCACCACAGCTGGAGCAGCAACCGGAACAGCAGCAGCAAGACTCACAGGAGCAGGAACTGTGTCTGGAACAACATCCAGAACAGCATCCGGAGCTACAGGAACCAGAACAGCATCTGGAACAGCAGCAGCAGCAAGAGTCACAGGAGCACGAAATTCACCTGGAACAGCATCCGAAACAGCAGCAGCAGGAAGAGTCACAGAAGCACGAAAGTCACCTGGAACAGCATCCGGAACAGCAGCAGCAGGAAGAGTCACAGAAGCACGAAATTCACCTGGAACAGCATCCGGAACAGCAGCAGCAGGAAGAGTCACAGAAGCACGAAAGCCACCTGGAACAGCATCCGGAGCAGCAGCAGCAGGAAGATTCACAGAAGCATGAAAGTCACCTGGAACAGCACCCAGAACAGCAGCAGCAGCAAGAGTCACAGAAGCACGAAAGTCACCTGGAACAGCATCCGGAGCAGCAGCAGCAGCAAGAGTCACAGGAGCAGGAACTGCACCTGGAACAGCATCTGGAGCAGCAGAAGGAGCAGCAGCAACAGAAGGAACAGTGTGAGGAACATCAGGCAGCAAAAACTCTGGAGCAGCAGCTGGAGCAGGTGAAAGCACCAACAAAGCAGCAGCAAGAGGAACAGCCGACACAGGACAAGAAGCTCATGGATGAGCACCTGGATGGAGAGCTAGCAAAGGGAAATGAGCACCCGGAAAAGAGAGAAGAGCAGCTGCTGGAGCAGAGAGCAGAGCCAGAGCCAGCAGAACAGCAGGGAGGGCAGCTGAAGCAGCCCGCCTTTGTCCCAGCTCCTGGCCAGGCCCAGGAGCCCCAACTAGTCCAGCCACTGAAGGGAGAAGTCATGCCCCTCACAGAGCAGCAGCAGCAGAAGCAGGAGGCCTATGACCCCCCCCAAATGTAATTAAGCACCCCCAGTATTCCAGAGGCTCTCAGGGCATCCCACACAAGTGACGAGAGAGCCCGTGGCCTCTCTTACCTCAGGTCCCCCGCCAGGTGGCCCGCCTCATCTGTGAACCTGCGTCAGCCTGTCCTTCTGCATCCTTCTTCGATGGGGCTGAGGGAAGGGAAAGTTATGCCCAGAACCCATCCCTAATGAGTTCAGTCCCAACAGTGGCCAGACCGTCTGTCACTAATTCTGTTCTTCCCCAGTATTATAGTTGAATCTGTGAGTATTTACAGTAATACAGAATAAATCCTGGAAGTCTGGGATCCTGTATTCTTGTCTTTTCTCCTGTTTCTCACCATATGAAGAATCTGTGTGTGTGGCGGGCAGGGGTGGGGTGGGGTGGGGATGGTGTCAGTGGTTGCAATGGACTCTCTTGGCCAATTCCTGGAGGAGGACAGACATCTTTAATTCTGCTCCCCAAATCACCCCATGTATTCAGCAACTTCTTAAAAGGAAACAAAACCAAAACCAAAAAAAAACAAAACAAAACAAAAATAACTTCACTCACACACCTGAAAGCAATGCTTGCCAATTGCTGGTCATGAAACAGAGACAAGTTATTTTGGTTGGGGGAAGGAGAATCTGTCTGCCTCCGTCCAGTACTGCCTTACACCACCCACTGGGCTCAATCCTGGCCCCTGGCCGAGCACAGCCCATTGCCTCCAATCTCCTTTCATCTCCTGACATCGGGGAGGACTCTGGGAGGGTAACACCAGGGAGGTGTGGGGGCTCCAGCTGGACTCTGGTCCTTTCCTGGGTGTTCTCTCTGTAGAATGGCTTCCAACAGTCTTATGAACTGTCTACTTGGCTACGGAAGATGTTAAGAAAGCAATAGAAGCAGAATTGAGCAACGTGAGAAGAGGAGACAGTCTCAAGACTAGTGTCTGGTGGGGAAAGTGACAGTGTCACTAAAGAAGGAAAAAGTTGGGCTCTCTGGAATCATGGGAGTGCCCAATAGGCTGTAGAAATACAGATCCAAGGCCACTGCAGCCATCACCCTTCCTGACATTTCTGTAGTTTTACTGAAGGACTTGGGGCACTCTCCTTCCTGGGACAAACTCTATTGAACGCTTCAACTCACCTGCCTTTAACTATTTAACCCTATCATTTCGGGCAGGTTGCCTCAAGCCACGCAGAGCTATTTAACCACAGCAATGAGATGTCTGGGGCATATCAAGAGGTCCACAGGCAGCCAGATTCAACAGACCTGAAAGGCACTTAGCCTCCCTCACTCCCCGCCCAACCCCAGCAACACTCGCCATGTCTCCCCCGTAGGTGGTCTCTCTGGAGCAGAGATACTGCCATCTGTGTACTCACCTCAGCAGAGGCACCATGATCATGCCACCTCCTCTTCTTCCCCAGCCCCGCCCCAGGACCACTTCCTTGCTGTATCTGCCAACACCCACGAGCTTGGACTGAGATCATTCCTCACCTCCACTACTGCAGTGGCCTTCAAGCTGGTCCCCTTTACTCCGCGGCTCCCCACACACCCCACACTGCATGCATCACACAGAGGACGAGTTCTACATAAACTTCTGATGTAACCTCATCGCTCCTGCTAACACTCTCATTACAGACCTTCCTCGACTTATAATAGGGTTATGCACTGATCACAAGTCGATCACAATCCGACCTATCACAAGTCGGAAATACTGTAAGATGAAAATGTAGTTAATACACCCAACCTACCAAACATCATAGCACAGCCCACCATGAACTCGCTCAGAACACTTAGATTAGCCTACAGTTAGGTGACATCATCCAGCACAAAGCATATTTTATAGTGCAGAGTTGAACATCTCGTGTAATTGATTGAGTTCTGTGCTGAAAATGAAAAACAGAAAGGTTGTAAGGGTACAGAATGGTTACCAGTGCCTCAGTTGCTCTCCCCTGTGACTGTGTGGCTGAAAGGGAGCTCCGGCTCCCTCACCTGCATATTGGTAGGCCAGGAAAAGGTCCAAATTCAGAACCTGAAGTGTGGTTTCTACTGAATGCATAATGCTTTCACATCATTGCATAGCCAAAAAAATCCTAAGTCAAATCACAGTAAGTTAGGGGCCATCTGTACTTATAGGATGAGCATGCTTAAGTCCTCCGAACAGGACAAGAATTAAGAGAAGCCTGTGTAGGACTGGACAGGAAGATTGGGGGCAAGGGAGACATAACCAGAAAAACTCGCAGTGTGCACACATTCCCTTTGGAGTCTTAGGTTTTGATTTTTCTAAATAAACTTTATTTTAGAGCAGCTTTGGATTTACAGAAAAGTTAAGAAGTTAGTTCAGAAATTTCCCATAAAGGAATGGATAAATAAATAAATAAAGGAATATTATATAGCTATAATATAGATATCTTATATGTAACATAGATAATACATATTATCTATAGATAGATGAATGGATATATATGCATATATATTTATATATACATATACATATATATATAATGGACTATTACTCAGCCATAAAAACGAATGAAATCTTGTCATTTGTGACAATATAGATGGACATAGAGGGCATTACTCTGAGTGAAATAAATCAGACAGAGAAAAACAAACACCATATGATTTCACTCAAATGTAGAATCTAAAAAACAAAACAAACAAACAAACCAGAAACAGACCCATAAATATAGAGAACAAACTATTGTTGTCAGAGGGGAGGGAGTGGGAAATGAACAAAATGGGTGAAGTGGAGTAGGAGGTACAAGCTTCATGGAATCAACAAGTCACAGGGATGAAAGGTGCAGCATAAGGAATATAGTAAAGGGGCACCTGGGCGACTCAGTTGGTTGAGAGTCTGACTTTGGCTCAGGTCATGATCTCATGGTTCATGGGCTTGAGCCCCGCATTGGATGCTGTGCTGACAGTGTGGAGTCTGTTTGGGATTCTCTCTCCCTCTCTCTGTCTCTGCACCTTCCCTCCTCTCTCTCTCTCAAAATAAATAAATAAACTTAAAATTTTTTAAAAAGGAATATAGTCAATGGTATTGTAATCACATTGTATGGTGACAGATGATAGCTACACTTATGGTGAGTACAGCATAATGTATGAAATCACCATGTTGTACACTGAAGCTAATGTAACATTGTGTGTCAGCAATACTTCAATTTTTTAAAAAAAGGGAACATGCGGATGCTACAAATTCAGCTTTCTATGAAGGTCGCGATTACGTCCTATGCCTGGTGTTTAGCACCAACTGTCCTCTGCAGTAGACGAGGGCCTTTAAACACTACTTTCATATCATATCTTAAGATAGTGAGTGGATGAACTGAGTTTGTCATCTTTTTCTCCTTAAGGCATCAGTTGGATCCAGGAATAGTCAACCGATACCATTGTCTTTATGGTTGCCATTTCTTCCGTATGCTCTCAATGTCAAAAATACTTCACAAGCCAACACAACACCATCCACTGTATCTCGCCCCAATTCACCATAGAAGATAGTGATGCCAATGCTACAGCTTGCCAAGGGCAATCAGCACTCCACTTACCACAGTGAAGGGGTTCCTGTCTCCTCTGGCCAGTGAGTAAGCCAACTACGGAATCCCACCATCGGACTCTGCTTCCTGGAACCACAGCTGCTAGTCCTTGCTGGGTGCCCCAGCAGCACCCCCTGAGGTGAGGATTTGTTTGCAAGGGATTTATCAAGGCAGTTCCTCCAGGAGAAACTATTAAGGGAGTAGGAGAAGCAAGACTGGGAAAAAGATGAAACCATGTAGGTGTTTGGGTTCAGGCATCGGTGTATGCAGGTAGCTTCAACCTGGTCCCACAAGAGAACTTTAGAGCATAAAGGACTCAGAGCTGTACTGATGTGAGGCAAGAGAGCCAAGCTTCCACACTCCAGTGCCCATAAGCCATTGGCTAGGGGCCATTCCAGGTAGACAAAATCTTAGGCACTGCAGTCTTTGTGCAGTGAGAGAGCAGAGAGATTCCATTGCCCAAAGGCAGTCATACGAAAAAACATCACAATGTGAAAAAATGGAAGCAAAACCATATCAACAGTGACACCACGAGGACACAGTCAGTAAACACCGAGAGAACACAGTCAGTAAACTCCAGATAATGAAAACCCCATATGGTAAATATGACTTCTTCAATAAAAGCCTTCAAGGAGACAAAAAAGAAATGGTTAGAGAACATTACAGATTAAAATGAACTTTAAAGGCATATTAACCAATAACAATGAGTCTACTTCATTTTGATCCTATTTCAAAGAAATTCTTAAAAAAATTAATGACCCTTATGAGATAATTAGAAATGTGAGTATTGGAGCAGGGCTCCTGGGTGGCTTAGTCGGTTAAGCGTCCGACTTTCGCTTAGGTCATGATCTCGCGGTTCGTGGGTTCGAGCCCCGCGCCGGGCTCTGTGCTGAGTGCCAGCTCGGAGCCTGGAGCCTATTTCAGAGTCTGTCACTCCCTCTCTCTCTGACCCTCCCCTGCTCATGCTGTCTCTCTCTCTCTCTGCTAGAAATAAATAAAGCATTAAAAAAAAAAAAAGAAATGTGAGTATTGGAGGAAAAAGAGTCCTTAATTTAAAGATATCAATAGACAAAATGACAGGAGTCTGGAATCTGCTGGGCAATGAGTGGGATATAAATGAGACAACACTGCTTACAATTTGATAATTATTAAAGCTGGATGATATACATGAGATTCATTCTAGTATCCAGTCCACTTCTGTATATGTTTAAAATTTTTCATAAAATAGTAAAAAAATCATTGAAAATACCAATAACGACAATATAGAAATTTGTCCTTTATAACTACTTAAATATATAATAAAAACAGACTTCAACTTAAAAATGTAAAGAGTAGTAAAGAACTTTTAAAACATTTTATAGAGATAGCTTAGTTTTCCCCCCAAGAAAGGGATGGTCTAAGATAGCAGAATACATACAGGTAGTTTACTTTGAGAAGTGGCCGAAAGTATCCAAAGTCAGGGGCACTAGAAAAAATCAAACAAAACAGGAGCAAAGTCAAAGGGTGTGCTGTTGAGCTGGGTGCTATCGTGGGCAACTGCAGGTAAACCCCACTCTGGAGCTTCTAAGGACCGTGAAGAACATACCTCAGAACTGTTAACCTGAGACACCAAAAGGATGACATGTCTTCATGGACGCCTGCCTTCCAACACTCAGAGGTGTCCTAGAAGATGTTCCCTCCCTCATGCTGTCACACTGTGCTGCAACCAACGCGATGAGGCAGGCTCCTCTCGGTGTTCTATGCGTGGAAGTCATGAAGCCCTGGGTCAGAAGGGCCACCTGAGGTGAGGTGCTGTCAGGCTAACCCTGAGCACTGTGCTTGCCAGAACTCCAAACCCCCAGGTAAAAAGGGGGATTGAGGAAATGGGAGATGGTGATAAAAGCATCAGACTGGAAGCATCTAAAAACCTGACCGGAGACAGTTGTCACAGAGGTCTCCCTATTGCAATCTCCTCTTACAATTATCATTTTAAATAATATCTCTCCCTGCTACTACTACTAGTACTACTGTTATTACTAGTAATAATAAAAGATGACAGCAACGGAACTATTTTCCTACTAATTTCTTTTTCTCATTTAAATTTAAAGTTTATTACAAATTTGTTTGCATTGTAGTTTCTGCTCTGACTCTATCTATTAACCTTCTTTTATATTTTCTGTACAAATTTTTTTCTCTTTTTTACCCTGGTCAATATTCTCAGTCCTAACTATTTTTCATCTCTTCAAAAAGAATCAATTTAGTTTTGTTTCCCCCCTCCCCGACCCACTGTATATTTGTTTTCTATTTCACTGATAAAAACTTCAGTGAAACTTCTGGTTTTATATTTACTATCTTTCTATTTCACTGATAAAAACTTCAGTGAAACTTCTGATTTCATATTTACTATCTTCTTACATCAACTTCTTTGGCATATTCTAATGTCCTACATTCTAGTTTCTTATGGTAGATTTTTAGATCACTAACACACATCTGTGAACATTTTAACTCCTTCTCTTTCACTGTGTTGAATTTACTGTATATCCCATGAGCTCTGGTTTGCAGTATTTTTTTAATGTTTTATTTATTTCTGAAAGAGAGAGACAGCGTGAGCAGGGGAGGGTCAGAGAGTGAGGGAGACACAGAATCTGAAGCAGGCTCCAGGCTCTGAGCTGTCAGCACAGAGGCCGATGCGAGGCTCGAATCCAGTACCGTGAGATCATGATCTGAGCCAAAGTCGGACACTTAACCAACTGAGCCACCCAGGTGCCCCTGGTTTGCAGTATTTAATGTTATTTTTAGTTCTAAGCATTTTCTAGTTTCCTCCAGATTGTCATGTCCAGTAGTAAAAGTTAATGTAATGCCACAGTATCTCAGTATCACAGTATCTCATTTGATCACTCATTTGATCTAATATCTTCATATCCCACAAGAAAAATAACACTGGCTCTTATCTCCCAGAAACAAACATTTGGACCACTCCACTAGGTAATAGTAACAACAACAACAACAACAACAAACAAATTAATAAATAAATAAAACAATCTGACCAAGTGAGTTACCACCGTAGAGGTTAAAAAGATTCAAATTGGAATAAGACACACTTGGGATTAAACTTGGTACAGACTAGCTAAGAGGAAGAGCATCCAAGATGGCCAGCCAGTCTTCAAAATGCCTCTGGTCTCTTGCTACCCTCTGGTGTCATGATGCAGAAGTGCAGGCTTGACTCCACCCAAGGAAGGCTCCTAAAAGCAAAGCTTGGGTGTCTGTGACACTTGAGACACCTCCATGGAAATGGTGATGAACAGGGCAGTTTGTGCCCTGAAGGATTTGGAATGAGCAGGGGTATAAGACTGATGCACAGATGACTCTACTAACAATAACTGCCACCATTTATTGAGTGTTGGCCATAGGTCAGTTCCAGTGTCTTTACGTGCATGATCTCATCTCCTCAGCACAACAGTGTTAAAAGGTATGTCTGATTATCTTCCTTACCTTAGAGACAAGGAGACTGAGATTCAGAGAGGACTAGTCACATACCCAAAGTGTTCAGCAAGTCACTGAGAGTCAAACTCAGATATGTCTGTGTCCAGAGCCCATTCTGGAGCAAATGCTCCAGGGAGTCAGTTATGGGAAATCACACAGAGGCTTAGTGGATTCTCAGAGCACCTTCCTAGGGGAGACAGCATATGATCTAGGTTTTGAAGAATGAGTACCAAGAGATGGATACCGAAAGGGGATGGAGCAGGGCCCCAGAAAGAACTACCTGAGAGAAGGAGAGAGAGGGAGAAACACTGTGGTGTGAAGGGATTAAGTGGTTCAGTTTGTCTGGATGAAGACCAGATTAACAAGTACAGTAGGGCTAATCTGAGATGATTAGCAGGAAGGGCAGTGGAAGAAGGTTTCTTTAGCAAGGTCACCTGCTACAGTGACGGCCTTCTCAAATAGGAGTCAGTGGTCTAATAGGCCCAAATGTGCTCAGATGGACAAATACATGCTTTTAAAATCAAGGTACTTTTCTAGAAGAGCCATGGTACAGCGCCAAGAGACCTACCCTTAGTATCAGCAAGTGTATCACTGCTCCCTTACTGAAACTTGGTTTCTTCATAGCTAAGCTTAAAATTAAAAAAATTTTTAAAATATATGCTCTCTGGGTTCTGATACGGATCCAAGATAAGAAAGAAGACAGGAGCCTTGACTCATGGTTTGGCTCAGCCCACTTTCCAACAGCAGTCAGAGTGACCTTCTCCACATAAAATTCAGATCAGTTCAGTATCAGCTCAGACTCTTCCACAGCCCTGCACTCTACAGAACATGGTCTCTGCCCAGTACCCTGAACTCACCTGTTCCTCATCTAATATGCTCTAGTCAGATGATGCTCATTGAACACATCAAAACCATCCCTATCTCAGGGTCTTTCCACTTGGTCTTGGTCTGCCTCTATCCACAGACTTTTGTATGAAAATCTTGCCATTAATGAGCTCAGCTCCAATGTCCCTCTTTCACAAAGGCCTTCCTTAAACACTCTGACTAAACATTACCATGTTGTAGCTTTTCCTAACCCCCATGCCTTACCCTAAATGACGTTATTCACTTATTTGTTTCCTGGTTGTATATGCACTTATCAAGTATCTCCCCCCCACCCCACCCAAAACACACCCCCACCCAGATGTCAGCCTGAGGAAGAAAAGGCTGTGTGGGCTTTGCTGTGCCCTGTTTGCTCTGTGCCAAGGAAGTGGCCAGTGCACAGTAGACACCCAATAAGTAATAATGGCTGTTGCAAACACACTGACTATCTGTAAACAGAGTTTTCCAGGTATGGGGTGTTCTTAATGATTCCTGCCCCCCCACCTAATTAGGCCTCATAAAAGCCCTTGAGGTATAGCAAAGTGGGCCCCCATCATACAGTTCATGAGCCTGGAAACTGGTCAGTGCATCAGAATTTCTGGACATTCCCTCCAGGTGCCAAATTCTCAGTCTTTTTTGGGCTTTTGTGAGAATGTTGATAGCATGATGGAATGGTTTGCCATGAGTTAGGTGGAAGTGGAGGAAAGAGGTAGCAGAGAAGGACTTTTCTGAGCCAGAGTGATGGATAAAGTTCTCTCTCAAATCAGGGAACTTCAGGGGGGAAAGGGAGGGCATCCTTGACCTGCACTCACCATGAGTTCATTGAAAAGACTATACTGAGCGGGACCTCCCTCCTCTAGGAGGCCTTTAGCAATGCTTCCTGGCTGGTTCATGTCCATCCCTACCTCTACAACAGCCTCCAAATAACTCCACCAAAGCATTTACTATGTACTGTTGAAATAATTTATTCAGTCTGTTTCCTGCTGTAGTTCTGATGACTTGTGGAGTGGACACAATGTCTTATTTATCTCTAAGTACCACTTCCATGCCTAAAACATAATAGATGCCCTCTAAATGTTGAATGTATATATATTTTTTAGACCTGCCTGAGTTCTCTGTCTCTACACCACACCTTCCCTACAGTCCTGAGGTGGTCCTACCAAGCAAAGAGCCAGTCAATGTCCTTGGCATCCAAGACCACACCCCCACATAGACCCATGTTCCAGAGCAGCCTCACAACAAAAGGAGGTGCCCAGAGAGGCAAATCTGAAACTTGCATCATGTAGATACCATTCTATTTATATCCTTCCTTGATGAGAAACAGATGTATCTGTAAACATAAAAGTTCTTTACACACCTAAGTCTGCATGTGGGGGGTTGGTGTGTGTGTGTGTGTGTGTGTGTGTGTGTGTGTGTGTGTGTACATGTCCCTTTTGGTATATGGGGTGAGGAAGCTGTTGCCTACATGACTGTCTCTCTCAGTTCAACCTCCCATAAGGTTCTATTCAGACCATTCATTCAAAATATATTTATTGTGTTTAGCCCCACATTCATTTGAGCTTGTGAGTGGGGAAACTTGGAAAGTTGATATCTGGTTGCTTTGTTCTTTCAGGCTGTTGTTTACCTGCAAATAACAACTCTCTCAGGCCCTGCTTTCATCTGTGGAGCAACATGACTTCAGTCCCTGAAACCTTTACTGAGATCTTTTAATGAGCCTGATTTTGTACTAATTTGGGGGAGGACATTTGTGGCTCTGACCTCAAGCGTTTAACACTATTGAGCTTAAAAATTGTATGCCCAAACGTCTCAAGAACCAAGAATATTTTATATATCTGTGGACATGATTGTGGACGTGAGAAATAATGTCTGTCTCTAGACAGAGAGGACACATTTCTTGGACATGACAAAGGCTTTATGAAGAAGATACCATTTGAATTTTATATTTCAAGGATATTTGTTTTCTTTTCTACTCTATTGGAACCTCAAAATATTAGACATTATTCATTTAAAACAGAGGCAACTAGGGGCGCCTGGGTGGCTTAGTCGGTTAAGCGTCTGACTTTTGCTTGGGTCATGATCTCGCGGTTCGTGGGTTCGAGCCCTGCGTCGGGCTTTATGCTGACTGCCAGCTCAGAGCCTGGAGCCTGTTTCCGAGTCTGTGTCTCCCTCTCTCTCTGACCCTCCCCTGCTCATGCTGTCTCTCTCTCTCTCCTAGAAATAAATAAAAATAAAATAAAAAATATTTTAAAAAAATAAAACAGAGGCAACTAATTTCTCATTACATATTCACTCTTTCCCTCTTGGGATGCCTAAGGTTCGTTTCCAAGAGCACCAACTTGTTTCTCAAGTTAGCTTTGTGTCCATGCTGGACAGCACTTCTCCCTGTCACTACAGGTCTGGGCTCAATGTCCCTGGGAGGTTCTCATAACATCTCTGTTGTAGACTCTAGAGTTTCTACCACATGCCTCCTTCCCCAGCCTAGACCAGTCTTCCAGTCCTGGTAAGGCCTTCTTATTAACCTCCATGAGGTCCTCAGTCAAGACCAGCCCTGCTGTCCAGTGCTTCTGCTGCTCCTTCTGGACCCACATGGTGATGGAGAAATGCATGGGTACAACACTGACCACTGCATCCCTTCACCCCAACTTGCAGCGATTCTATCCTTTCCTGAGCAGAGTATTTGGGCCTTGTCCTCCCTCGGAGTCTTATCTCTCTGTCCACAATATGATTCTCTATAGAAACCTGGGATTCTATACATACATAAAAACTGAGTCCTTTTTTTATGCAGTTTCATTCGTTGCCAGTTGCTAGACTCTAAGGAACTTGAGGATAGGATCTTTTTATACTGCTTCCGTTTTGTATGGCACCCAACTCTGTCTTAACTACATGGTAGGTCCTCAGCAAACAACTAGGGGTGCATTTTATTTATATGTACTTCCCTCAGTGCCTAGCAAAGGACATTGCACACAAAGGGAGTCCCCTACAGAGTAGTGAGGAACAACTAAAGGTGTGTGTGTGTGTGTGTGTGTGTGTGTCACAAGAAATAGAGAGACACACCCTTACAGAGCCTTGATATGACTCCGAATTCCAGACACTGTGTCTGATCACTCTACCAGGAAACAAACATGATACCTGCTTGTCTGGGTTCCACACACCCACTTGCCAGCACTATCCCAGCTGAAGATTATGCATGGAAAAGGAGGAGGAGGCAGGGAGAGAGTCCACTGCCTCTGCCTCCCCAGCCTCTGCTTTACTGCTGAGAACAGAAGGAAGTTACCCAGGAAAGAGCCAGGGGTAGTAGGACCTGAGGCTCTTGGGATCTACACTTGGTCCTGCTCTTCCACATCTTGCGACATTGCTATATCTCATGGACATTAATGGTGGCAGACCACGCCCCAGCCCTTTTGACTGATTCTTTTCTGCCTAAAATTGAACTATATTCCAAGCTGATTATTTAATGCATTTCTATTTAATCTTAAGAATCAGGGAATAAACTTATATTTTAACCTTATAAAAATGTATTGTACACAGATGAACAGTCATGTATTAATAGCCTTCCATATATCTGTAGATAAAATGTTTTAGCTACAGATTTATGTATCATGTCAAAAAGCTACCTCAGAAAGCAATTAAATACTTAAGATGACTAGGAAAATACCAAGGAAAATTTCCACTAGCACTGAAAGCAAAATTTCTTTACATTTCTTACCACATATCTAGGCATACATAGATGATAGATAGATAGATGATAGATAGATAGATAGATAGATAGATAGATAGATAGATGATAGATAGATGGATGGATGGATGGATGGATGGATGGATGGATGGATGGATGATACCACACAAATAGAAATTGCCTCCCTCAAAAAAAATATGTCTTTCCTCTCTAAAATTGCATAGAATCTCTACCAACACCCAGAGGCTCAGTGTGTGTACACACTCATTTCTCTTCCCCTCTCTTCTCTGCTGTGGTTAGTTCTTTAATATAGAGATAAACTTAGCCTTTTCTTTAGTTCAGTTTCAGTTTCTCTCATGTGAACAATACAGAAACAGGTAAGGGCCTTTAAGTCTGGAGGAGCAAGCCTCCTAAATGCTACCGAGGGACAGCAGTCATCTCCAGCTCCAGGCCCCCCGCCAGGTCAGAGAATGTGCAAGCAGATGTTGCATTCTATGGGTCTGAGTGTTCCAGACCAGTGGATGTCCTTCCTTCCCATCCACAGGACCTTAACTGAACGTCTTCTTGCTTGGAAAGGGGATGTCTCACAAGTACTTTTTAAAATTAGATGTGAAAACTGATTCACATCTCTAAAGCCAGGGTGAAGTGTGGTGCACTTCTTGGCAGAGGAAAGGTTCATCTTGTCTGCCTCTGACCCTTGTCCCCACCTCTGCAAGTACACAGATGCGAGGCTCCAGCTTAAATTTGCCTGATGCACTTCACAGAGGATTGGCTAAAGGTTTGGTTGTCTCTGTAAAGAGAATCAGGAGAGGAACAGGATCAGACTGCATGACAACTGTCCTCTCCCCTGAGTGACAAGAAATAAAACCACAGATCCAGGAGTCCTATTGGGAGACTTTGGTTTCCCCAGAGGCACTTCTCAAGTGTTCTACACCTGCCTCTAACCCAATTAAAATTAAGAATCCTTTTTGTCTGTATTCCAGGGTGAGGGGAATGATCCATAACAAAAATGTAACAAAGCATAGCCATCTGGAGTGAAGAAGGTGTGAAGAAATGGGAGGTTCACTCAGCTCTATCCACCATTCTGTTTGATCATTTCTCTGACTTACCAAGGAGCCAGAAAGGGGCAGGTGAGCGTTGGGTATTACAGTCAGCGAGATCATGTGAGTAAAGATTTTGCAATGAGAAATAGCAGATTGTCTGCCAGAACTACACAAAGGTCCTTCCTGTTGGGAGGGAAGCATGACCCGAGCAGTGGTGAGATAAAGCTGGAGAGGTTGGCAGGCCATGTTGTATCAGAATTTAGATTTGGTACCGTAGGTAGAAGCTATGAGGGACCTATGAGGGCCTCTATGTAGGAAAGTGACACAGGTTCTCTACGTTTAAAATTGTGTTTATTTAAAAATTATTTATTTGGGGGCGCCTGGGTGGCTTAGTCGGTTAAGCATCCGACTTTCGCTTAGGTCATGATCTCGCGGTTCGAGCCCCGCGTCGGGCTCTGTGCTGACTGCCAGCTCAGAGCCTGGAGCCTGTTTTCAGTCTGTGACTCCCTCTCTCTGACCCTCCCCTGCTCACGCTGTCTCTCTCTCTCTCTCTCCTAGAAATAAAACATTAAAAAAAAATTTAAAAAATTATTTATTTGGACACAATTTCAGAGTTACAGAAAAGTGTCAAAAACAACACAATTTCTGGATACCTTTCACACAGATTAACCGAGATTCCTAAATGTTAATCTTTTTTGCACCTCCCCCCACCCCGTGTATGCGTGTGTATGTATTTACATGGAGAGATACATAGATATACATTTATGATCAGGAAGAAGAAATATATGTGTGTACAGAGAGAGATGTGTATCAACATTCATATATTGATATATGTATATAAAGTTGCTATACATATATAGATGCATGTGCATACTTTATATGTATATAGATATATATCTATATAACTGTATATGTATCTATATATCTATCATCTACCTATCTACTATCTATCTATCATCTATCTATCTATCTATCTATCATCTATCATCTATCTATGTTTTGTTTTCTACTGATATGGTAACTTTGCTCCTAAATACTACAGTGTATATTTCCCAAAGACAATAAATTCTTTTGCATTTGCCTTTCAGAACAATCATTTTGGCTTCTGTGTAGAAGGTAGTTTGCAAAGAGAGACTGAAGACAGGGAAATGGGTTACGGATCTCTTTGGCAATCAGGCAAGGTCTGATGAAGACCAGACCAGGAAGGGACTTCTTAAAGTCATCTACACTCTGTGTAGCATACACTACATATCTAGATGGTAGATCAGTGGGACTTGGTGAATAGTGGGATGTGGTCA
Organism: Proteles cristata cristata; assembly: GCA_017311185.1. NCBI lineage: Eukaryota > Metazoa > Chordata > Mammalia > Carnivora > Hyaenidae > Proteles > Proteles cristata. The sequence goes on along the minus strand of JAESUZ010004496.1, from coordinate 324,062 downwards.
GAGGTGGTGCCAAGTTTCTGGTCAGGTCTGCTGGGTGGACGGTAGGGGTGCCTGGTGGTACTGCTTACTGGAATGAAGAGTGAGCAAGAGGCACAATGAGAAGTTCTGTTATGGAACTGGTGTTGAGACCAGTGAGACCAGATGGAGATACTGAGGGGGACAACTGGATGCTCGAGGGATCTGAAGTACTAGGTAGAAGCCTGGTCTGGAAATACAGATTTGCAAGTCATTAGCATATAGGTGGTAATTAGAAATACAGGAATGAGTAATGCCACCAAGGGAGACCAGGAGCCTAAAGGCAGATTCCTGTGAGTCCTCAAAATTTCAGGGGCCTCACTCCACATCTTGGAACCACACAGAGCAAAGTTGAGTTCAGTTCCCTGGGGCAGCAAAGCATCCCAGGACATCCCTATCATAACGATGAAACCATTGCTTCTGGGCATGGAAAAGTCTGATGGAAAAAGCCAGCATGGAGACCTTGCAAGTGAATTACTTCTCACAACTAAGGGATCTCCTCAGAGTCAGGAAGGGAAGAGGTGGTTTGAAGAGGTTAGTCCCCTCCAATCTGACAGGCTGGATGAAGGCAAGAGAGAATGAATTCCATCTCAGTGAGGTCACAGTGCAGGCCACAGGACATCTCCCAAGGACCAGGACAAGCCAGAGCTTCGCACTGTGTCCTGGAGAGTCAGGAAAAGACAGGGGTGAGTGCCACACAAGGTTGGCCCTGCCATCATTGCAGAGCCCTGGCTGTAAGGGGGATGGTGGTCGAGAGCAGACGGGCGGAAGGGGAATTTCCTGCTAACATTTTGACATTGGCCAAAGTCCTGTTTCTTTTTTGGGGTGTTTGTTTTTGTTTTATTTTGTTTTGTTTTGTTTGATTTGGTTTGGGTTACGGTCAGGAACCCAGTGTTCAAGTCCTCTCTTGGGCATTTGATAAAATGTGACCTCAAGTAAGTCACTCTCTTTGTCTACTTCCCCTTTTCCAAATTTCTTAGTGATAAACTGGATGGGCCACATTTCATGGTACCCAGGAGTTCAGAGTTCACTAAAACTAAAGTTATTTTTTTAAAAACAACACAATCAATAAAGAGGGCTAACTTTTTACTTTTCCAAGTAAGGACAAAGGCCCTTTATAATTACTATAATTTCAATAAATAAAGCTAATTTTAAAATAATTGAGTTTGGAAAAGTGCATAGTCTCAAGAGAGCAAACAGAAAACAAGACCTTCCAAAGCAATGGAGCTCCATAGTCTTACACCAAACTCCGCGAAGTGTTGCTACGGCTCTGTCACTCCTCGGTGGCCTGCTGAGAGTGTTACTGAGTGCTGACACCATCTCTGGACCAAGAATTGGGAGTTTTGTGCGACAGGCTCCTTCCAGCTCCAGCCTCTTAGTGTGGAATGCTCTCTGCCCCCGACCCAGTCCTGCTCCGGGAAGGAGGGCTGCGCCCCAGGGACCTAGAGCTTCCTTGCCTGACTTCCCAGGCTTCCCTGCAGGCCCGGCAGGTGGAATCTCCCTCCTTCCCGGTGCTCAGAAGTGTGCACCACTGTTTCTGCACAGTCGTGTACGTGTAGCACGTGGTCACTTACCTCCTCCACATCCTGCAGGCACAGATACAACATGCGTGAAGAGGACTCTCGTCTTCTCAGCCCTGCTCCCAGCCCCATCCTCTGCCTTCTCCATTTCTGTCCCTGAGGATCACAGTGTTTGATCTGAGTTCTCCCCTGTGTCCCTCCATTCTCTCAGCCCTGCAGTCCTCTGTGTTCTTAGCTAAAGATCATTCTTAGACCTCTCCCTCCCTTTCTGCTTCTACCGCTGCCATCTGAGGTCAGGTCTTTATCATCGCTTCTCTCCCAGCTGGTCGCCTAGCTCTGTCATTCCCACCCCAGCCCCTACTATCACTTCCTGCCAACCTAAGCTTTCAGACATGTCGCCCTTTGGCTCCCCATTCCCTATGGGAAAGTCATAACATGTTTACATTTGGAAAGGGCTTTGGGGATTATCACATTTCACAGAATAGAAAATCTGAGCCCCCAGAGGGGAAGCCTGTTGTCCAAACACACACAGCTTATTACTGTCAGAACCAGAAGTATACCAAGGCCTTCTTAACACAAGCCAATGTCTTTCTACCTCCCTATGTTACTCAATAGAAATTTTTAAAAATGTATAGAGTATGCTATAAAGTGTCACATCTGACTGTTAACAGCCAGAGCCCAAGCCTCACTGTGCTTTCCAACCTGCAATCCCCTCTGTCCTGGTAAGTCTTCCCTCCATGGGCCTGGCTGCATGACTACTGCCTGCTGCTCATCTGCTCTGGTCACCCAGAGTGAGCTCTTGGTCACCCACAGTTGGCTCTGGTCACCCAAAGTGGGCTCTGGTCACCCAGGGTGGGGTCAGCTCACCCACTACAGGCAGGCCACTTTCTTTACCCCAAACACTACATAACATCTCCCCACCTTCAAACGTTTAGTCAGTCTATATGCCCTTGCCTCTAATGTCCTTGTTCATCTTATAGAAATTTGTATAGCTCCAAATCGGAGCCAGAAGCTTTGCTAGGCACCAGGGCACCAGCATGAAGTCAGTGTTTGTGCCCGGAAGGGGCCCACCACCTTGGAGCCTCTCATGTCTTCCCTGATGCTTTGCTGTCAACAGTGGCCCAGCCCATAGGAGTGATGGCAACTCAGAGATTCTGTGCCACCCTTGTTCCATACCGCTCCCCGGCTCCGACTCATGTGGCCTGCCTCCTCACTCCAGTTCCTTGGTCACACTGAGCTGGCCATATTTCCCCAAGAAGATCAAGGAGGCTTGAGGGCTGGGCCTGTGGTCCCGCAGTCCCCCAGCCCTCAGAGTACTGGGCGTGGTGTCTGCTTCCTGTACACTTGATGACTGACTGGGCCGGCCAGTCATCCTCTTGCCCTTCTGCCAAGCGAGCTCCTGGTTCTTCTCAAGCTGAACGTGCTAATGTGTGCCCGCCTCTAGAAGCCAAGCAAACGAGCGTCCTTTTGCAAGCCAGGGACATCCTGGAAGGTTCCCCACTCACTTCCTTCTCCCAGTATGTACCTCTCATCTCCACTTCTTCACCTGTTTGTGTGTGTTCATGCATATAAAATGAGGATGAGATGAACACCAAGGAGAACCTAAAGGGGGGAGAAAGGTCCTCCAAAGTCATATGGAGCCTTAGAGGATGAGAGCCATACGAAGAAAGCAGGGTTCATGGACCTGCTAGATACAGACCAATGGTAGGTAGTGAGTATATACATATGCTTTGGAAATTAGTAAGAGTGTACCAGCTTCTATCTCATCAACTTTACTGAGAATTGGACTTATAGGCCCATAAGCACTTAGGGGTAGAGTGTGGGAGAGACCAATGTGTGTGAGAGAGGGACAGAGAGGGAGAGAAAAAGGACTAGAGAGAGAGACAGACATATAGACAGGTGGACAGACAGAAAGCAATGCTCATGAAACCCAATGAATAATAGCATTCCACATGCCCAGAATAAGCATTTAGTTTTATTGGTGGCTTTTAGATTATCCATTCCTTTTCTGTCCTCTGGTGGTAGAAGCAACATTACATAATGCATTCTTGAAGTAGCTGTTCTATGTGGTCAGGGCCCATGCAAGAAAAGACTCACAGAATTTAACACCCAAAATTCATGAATTAGCTGATGTTCATACTTTCCCTAGCTACACAGGCATCACTCTGTGACATTTGGATTTTAGTTCTTCAGCTAATCTATCAAACAATCAGAAAAATCTTGTAGCTATTGTGGAAAACAGTGTGAAGTGTCCTCAAAAAAGTAAAAATAAAAATATGATCCAGCAATTCCACTACTGGGTATTTACTCAAAGAAAATGAAAGCATGAATTCGAAAAGACCTATGCATTCCTGTTTATGGCAGCATTATTTGACCTAGCCAACATATGGAATAAACCTGAATGTCTTTGGTAGATGAATGGATAAAGAAAGTGTGTGTGTGTGTGTGTGTGTGTGTGTGTGTGTGTGTGTGTGTGTGTTAGGATATTTTATAGCTAACTAATAGAATATTATTCAGCCATAGAAAGGATGAGGGGAGCCTGGGTGGTTCTCAGTCAGTTAAGCGTCTGACTCTTGATATCGGCTCAGGTCCTAATCTTGAAGTTGTGTGATCAGGCTTCACGTCGGGCTGTGCACTAAGCATGGAACCTGCTTGGGATTCTCTCTCCCTCTCTCTTTACCCTTCCCCTGTTCTCTCTCTCTCTCTCTCTCTCTCTCTCTCTCTTTCTCATAATAAATAAATAAACTTTAGAAAAAATAAAAGATGAGATCTTGCCTTTTGCAACAACATATCTATAGGGTAATATCCTAAGTGAAATAAGACCAGAAAAAAAGACAAATACTATATGATTTCACTTACGTAGAATTTAAGAAACAAAAAAAGAAAAAAAAAAACAAATAGAAAAGGCAGAAACATGTTCATAAATACAGAGAACAAACCAATGGTTGCCAGAAGGGGCTGGGGAGGGGGGGGATGGGATAGGCAAAATGGGTGAAGGGCAGTGGGAGGTACAGGCTTCTAGCTACAGACTGAACAAATCACAGGGATGAAAGGCACAGAATAGGAATACAGTCAAGGGCATTGTAATGCCATGGTATGGTGACAGATGGTACCTACACTTGTGGTGAACATAGCATACCTTAGATTTGTTGAATGTTGTACACCTGAGACTAATGTGACATTGTATGTGAACTATATTCCAATTAAAAAGAAAAGATCTATAAACATTGGAAGGAGGAGGAGGAGAAGAGGAGGACTTGGAGCAGTTTTATTTCCCTTCCCTTGTACACAGGCCCAAGGCACAGAGGCAGACCCACCACACAGGAGCCCCATGCCCCGCTGCCTTGGGGAACAGTGAGGGCCCGGCCCCTTCTTGCTCACCACTGGCCCAGCACAACACAGCACAGTGCCCAGCATGCAGCGCGAGTGCACTCCATCTTGATGAATAAACAGCCTTCCCAGGATGGCTTCCCCACATGGCCTTTCTTCTCCACTCTTAAGGACCTGAGGTGAAATCCCTTTCCAAGACTTGCTGGGGTTGCTTCCGTTGGAGTGACAGCAAGCCAAGGAATTTGTCCCCATGGATTTCTCTCAGGCTCTCTCACTTACTTGTTCTGTGCCCAGCCTGCCAGGACCATATTTTAGGAGAGAGACCATTGATTTACAGACCTGTGTCTTCAATGCTACAGTGGGACTTCCCAAGATCTTGGGAAAGTCTCAGGTTTTCAACAGAACTACAGCTAAAGTCTATGTTGAGATTCAAAACACACCCCCCTCAGCACTAGCGTGCTATTTCCATTTCTTTCAGCCAAGGTCTCAGGACACTGGTGGCAAGTGCCACTGCTTGCCTTCGAATCTTCCACTGACCTATTCCATACTTCCAAGAGTGGGTCTTGCCCTAGCGCTTCAGAGCCCTCGGAGCACCCAAGAGTTGCGGAGCACTCATTCTGCGCCAAACACCCATACTTTATGCATGTCGTCCAGCTTAAGCCATCTAACATGCAGGTTGGTGTGGTTACCCTCCTTAATGAATGAGGAAACTGAGGCTCAAATAGAGTAAGTCCCCAAGGTCACCCCACTGGTTAAGGTCAGAGCCCTACTTTGAACATTTCTTGGGGATGTTTCAAAAATACTCCATCCTTTGTCAAATATGGAGGACATCAAGGTCTGTGCCCAGGCTCATCCTTCTATGTCTTAGAATCTCTAACAAGAGTAGAGAGGAAGAATTGGGGCCCAGGTAGCTCAGAATCTGAGACCAGTCTAGGTGACTCCTCCAGAAGCTCATTCCAATTCAGTGCTTGGCTCCCCCACCCCTCCCCCTCATGGTAATCACTTCCCTGGGAATCTCAGAGTCTGAGTGACTTATACATATGTAGAAAGATGAGAGATAAGTACTGTCTACTGTAACCACCCAGTTCCCCTCAATGGAGCCTAATGGTTTTTTTTTTTTTCAATAGAAGGCAGGACAGAGGACTACAGCCCCCATTTATTGCCTAAATAATAACAGACACAAAACCAAGGCTGCTTGCCCTAACTTTCTTTCTTTTTTAAAAAATTTTTCTATTTTTTTCCTAAATAGTTTATTGTCAAGTTGGTTTCCATATAACACTCAGGGCTCATCCCAACAAGTGCCCTCCTCCACGCCCATCACCCCCCTTCCCCTCTCCCCCGCCCCCATCAGCCCTCAGTTTGTTCTCAGCATTCAAGAATCTCTCATGGTTTGCCTCCCTCCCTCTCCCCAACTATTTTTCCCCTTCTTCTCCCTCATGGTCCTCTGTTAAGTTCCTCCTAATCCTCCTATACGTGCAAACATATGGTATCTGTCCTTCTCTGCCTGACATTTCGCTCAGCATAACACCCTCTAGTTCCATCCATGTTGCTACAAATGGCCAGATTTCATTCTTTCTCATTGTCATGTAGTATTCCATTGTATAAATATACCACAACTTTCCATCAGTTCAGGCTGAATGTGGCTCTGAGCCCAGTTTAAGTCAAAGTCATGCATTTGCTGAGTGTAATGGGCTTCCCACAGTGCCATTCACCTCCTCAGTTGTTAAGTTGTCCTGAAGACAATGCTGTCTGCATACCCCACCCAGGCCACCCCCTCCTCTCTGCCAAACAGAACTTCCCGGAACCCTGCCCTCACACCCCCACAACCAGAACTGTCCTGAATGCTGCTTGGAACCTTCCCAGATGCCAAGGTTCTAAGTCAAAAGTCACGAGTGGGTTTGGAAATCCAAGGCAGCCAGTCTCGTAAAGTGACAGGAAGGTGGGGCAGAGACCAGATAAAGGTGCCATCACCCCAAATCCTGCCATGCCACGAGAGAGGCTGACAGCCCTGGGGGGGGGGGGGTGAGTAAAACCTGAAATTTGAGGAAGGTACTAATTAGGACACTCCAATCCTAAGCCATCTCATGGCCTGGGGCAGGGATGTGAGGTATATAAATGGTGGGAAGACTCAGAGCATCCCAAACCCTTTGGCAGCTCCACACTCCAGCCTCTGGTGAACTTGGGTAAGTCCGGCAAAACGGTGCCTGTCCTCACAGCCTTGCTCCTTGTGGTCCCAAGCTGGCTGGGAGCCAGGGCTGGAGCTCCTGGTGGTTGGCTGGAAAGCCCCATTTGGCATCTCTCTTTTCTGCATTACTGGGGACCAGCCTATGGTAGTCTGCAAGTCACCCAGCCAAGGGGTGCGGGAGCTGGGCTGACATGGGGGAGGAAAGCCTGCCAAGGGGCCGGTGCCTTGAGGGTCCTGCTGGTGTGTTAAGGGTGCTGGGTCTTGCTGGATGTTGAGAGGGGGCTGGTAGAAGAGCAGGCGTGCCAGCTATGGGACAGAGCAGCTGGCAGAGTTGCCTTTTACGGAAAAGGGAAGAAGGCTGCATCAGGGAATAGGGGTGCAGTGGCTCCAAGGAGCACGGAGCAGCAGGGACAAGATGATGGGCACAGGGGCAAGGTCCTGCTCCGGGAATTGTGGACCACTGCTACACCCACTTGTGCTGTGTGGCTGGGGACTAATTCCCTCTCTGAGGCTGGTGTCCTCAACTGTAATTAAGAGTCAAGCTAAAAGACGCATTTTGCCTCTAGATTCCTCTTTTCCATAATTCTTTTCGAGAAAAGAGATGCTCCTTCCTATCCTTTTAAAAGTTTTAGAAATTTATTTCAAAATCAAAATCCTTACGTGGTGCTCATCATGGGCCAGGTACTCTGTGGGGCTGCGGGTGTGCACACCCACTCACACGTATGCGTGTCTGTATGCATGTTGGGATCTATGTATTTTATGTTCTCGTTTAATCCCGGCAACAGCCCTAGGAGAAGTGTACAGAGAGGCTAAGGATCTTGCTCAAAGTCACACATCAGGTTAATGATTTAGCCAGGACTCAGATCCCAGACAATCCTGTTCCAGATTCCATCATTTTGCCATGAAAGTACATTCTCTTTATTCTTGTTCTCCCTGTCTTTCCTTCTCCGTCTTTCCCTCGACCCGTTTTCTCCTGTTCCGACCCTACTTTCTTCCTTCCATGTTTCTCAAAAAGAATTCAAATGACTTACAAACTTTTAGCCACAACTTTTACTCACACACACATTTGCACACACATGCACACGTATTTACACACACACACATCTTGAATTGTGAAGCCATCACGGTGAAGTAGAAGCAGAGAAGGATGTGAATGTGGCAGAAGGTTCCCCACCACCACCACCAGCCTAGGGCCCAGGGTGTCTCTGTGCTGAGGGTGTTTGTTCCTCACTTCTGTGTTTTTCTGTTTCCAGTTGCGCATCAACCCAGAATGTCTCAGCAGAAGCAGAAGCAGTGTGCTCCCCCCCAGCAATGCTGCCCCCCTCCCCAGCAGTGCGCCCTCCCCAGCAGTGCGCCCCGCCTCCCCAGCAGTGCGCCCCGCCTCCCCAGCAGTGCGCCCCGCCTCCCCAGCAGTGCGCCCCGCCTCCCCAGCAGTGCGCCCCGCCTCCCCAGCAGTGCGCCCCGCCTCCCCAGCAGTGCTGTCCTCCACCTCAGCAAACCAAGCAGCCTTGTCAGCCTCCACCCAAGTGCCAACAGAAATGCCCACCCCCTCAGCAGTGCCAGAAGTCCAAGCAGAAGTGAGACCCCAGCATGAGACCAGAGGCGCAGCCTTCAGGGAAAACAGAGAGCAGCGTGAAGTGTACCGCCCCTGACTGTCGGACAGCAAACCCGCAGCCCCACTCACCCCCAGCTTCTGGCTGCAACCCCTTCCGAAGAAAAAGCAGCACCAGGAGGGCGGCTTCTTCGATCTCGACCTCTTATTAATTGTCAGCTGCAGTTTCCACCTCAGACAAGGATCTGGCTCCGAACTGTGTAACCATCCCCACTGACACGTATTTATATCACTACGTCTGCTTCTTGGAAGCTCGGGCGGCACGCCAGACACCTTTCTTACCACCTCCCTTTTCTACTCCTGTTCTCCAAACAATTAAACACAGTTCCTCTGGCACACATGCTTCGGTCTGATTCTTCTGTTGTTGAACAGTGTTACATTCCTGCAGATTCTGTACCCCGCCGCAGAGCCCTGGGGGAGCTGGGCACGTGGGTGCAGACAGAGGAGCCGGCATGGTACAGACGCACTTGTGAGCTGTGGGGCATTTCCAGTGGCCCCGCCAAGGAGTTGAGATGGGCGCTTCTGCAGCGTGGAGACACACCCCACGCTCAGGGAAGATGAGAGCACAGCTGGACCAGGGGGAGATGGTGCCCATCTGGAGAACATGTGTGAGGAAAGAGCATCCTTGCCGGCGGAGAAAGAGCAAGAGAACCCCCACCAGCTATGAGCTGCATAGCAGAGGGGAAGGACTGATAAATTATATTTCAGAGAATACACTCCAAGAGCTTCCAGGTCCAAAGGAATTGAGATTAAGACCTTAAAACTTCTCCCATAAGTAAAAGAGAAGACCAAATGCTCTCCAAGCTAACCAAATGTGCCATTAGGAGAAATCTGTGCCAACAGATTTATACTGTATGCTCAGCACATAATATCCATTGTCGATATGTAGTTAAAATCAGAGCCCCCAATTATTTCTCAGTCGGGGATTCCCTTGAGCTATTTCCCCCTACGACCCTCCTACCTTTGATTTTTTTTTTCTTTCATAGTTTATTGTCAAGTGGGATTCCATATAACACCCAGTGCTCATCCCCACAGGTGCCCTCCTCCGTGCTACCTTTGATTCCTCAAATTCCTGGATGATTGTGGAAACCAGATTAGTCAGACCTACAAGTAATCCAAACCGCTGGTTTCTATTGTTTCTACTACCCACTCCATCCCTCTCCATCAAACCCTGCTCCTGTAAGATGGTCCACAGATTGGAGTATTCAAACCTCCTCCCTCACACCTGCATCCCTTTTCAGGGCTCTGGGCTCCAGGGCAGTCACTAAGAGCCAGCAGAAATACCCAAAAGGAGGCAGAGAGGAAAATACCATGAATTAAAAGTCTGGATTATCCCCCAACATACATTACAGACCGTGGAGAACACAGAGGTAGCTCCAGACCAAAGCTCTGAGACGTGAGATACTCTTTGTCTGTCAGACTCCTTCTGCACCTTTCAGGGGTCTCCCCTCCATCCATCCACTCGCCCATTCATCCACCCCGTCCATCTGTCCCCACTACCCTGTCAACCCATCAGCACAGCGTCAGTAAGCTCCTCCCCACCTATCTGTGCGGAACATGAGGGCTCCTACAAAGACAGAGAAATCAGCACTGGGCTCTGGGCCTTCGGGTCCCACAATCACTGAGAAAAGTCCTCTGTGAAATAAGGAACGATGTTTCAGGGTGGCATCAATTTTGTGATGACTTAGACACCACTTCGTGCCCTTGGAATTCAGAGACAGAGAGAGTGAGGGCACCATGAAAATGAGGTGAACTCTTTATATTCAGCCAATCAGCAGTCTCCAAGCGTGGCCTCACCACCCCTTACATCACCTGCCCCCATGTCTCTCTCATTTGGGCTCTCACCCCTCTTTCCCCCTCCTTCCTTCCCCTCCCTCACTCCACAGCATAGCATGAGATTGAATTTTGCCTCTGGGCTTCATTTAATTGTCTCCTCACTAATTGCCGTAATCAGCGCACATACACATGAGCTCACATGTGAACCATCTTGACAAGTTTTCTTTTGTCACTGTCATGTGATGTCTGAATCCCAGGAACTGCCCCCCCCTTCTGCTGTGTGACCCAAAGTGACTTAGGGAATATCCCTAGTCTCTTTTTCTCGTCAGTGTGGTGGGGGAAAGATTAGCTGCCTCTTGGGGTGAAAGGAGAGGTGTTCAAGGAGAACTTAAATCAATAGTGAGCATAACATGACCCATAGCAAGTGTTTGAAGAATGCTAGCTGTTGCTTTTATTGCTGTTTTCCAGTTCTGGTGGAGGAGCAAGCCCACAGATAGCATCTTCTGCTTATTCCTGTGCCAGAGGACAGGGGCTCCAGACCTTTAATGATACAAAGTGATGACGGGCAGTGCACATTTCAGGATCAAGGACAGATTCAATTAAGCAGAGAAAAGAATCAGAGTGGGTATTCATAGGGGGAAACTAGATTTAGTTTAGAGCATAGGTACCCCATTTGGTGGTTGCCCTTTACTTCCAGAATCTTCTGTGTTTTAACACCTGTCCACAGTGCATCCTGCCCTTGAGGTAGTTCTGGGCAGCTCTAGCCTAAAGTAATTCTCAGCTTTCATTTTAGACAGTCAACCATGTTTCTGTGAGGCAGACCACCCTCCCTGGAGGTGAGAAAGGAAGCTGAGAAGCTGAGGAAGCATGTACAGGAGCAAGGTCCTCACTGACACAGGTGTGCCAACCTTCACACACATTGACACCACCCTATTAGAGCTGGTATGGCTCTCCCCATCATGGATAGAGGTCTGAGGTTCAGAGGAACTCCGTCCTTGCTTGCCGTAATAACAGCTTGTATGAGGGGGAGCTGAGGTGCAAACTTGGAAGCCTCTGTCTGTCTGTCAACATTGTGACACAGCGAGTGCTCTGACCCTGCTAGGAGCTAGCAGAAGCCCAAAACCTGGATCCTCTCTTTCCAGAACTTCCAACCCATCGATCAGTCAGGGAGGTAAAGCCAGCTCACAAACGCTCATACACACTTGTTTGCACACACTCACATTATTATACACAGTGAGTATACATTCTATGGCTTTGTAGACCGACGTTGAGCGTTGAGAGCAGAAGGTGGAGCAGCATTCCAGAAGCTCCGATGGGATGGGCTTGGGCCCCTGGCTTCCCAGTGTGTAGAGGACTCTGGGGCAGCCGGGTGGCAGCGAGAGTACTGGTGGGCAGAGGAGTTGGTGCAGTGGCTGTTGGCCACCTGTTACAGAAGTCGTTTCAATATTTCAACCCTGGAGTCAGCCACACCGGTGTATGCTGGAATGTGCCTGCCGAATATCAGCCCTGTGCACACTCACTCTTGCACACTCACTCATGCTCACACCCTTTTGCACATATTCCCATACCTGTACATTCATGAGCCCTCACATTAGTTAGTTAGTGACAACTAACCACATATTGACACATAATCACATGCTGTCAATCACACTCACAGATGTGGCCACACACTGAAACCCTCACAGTCACCTGAACGCACAGAGGCGCACGCCCATGGAGTCACCCTCACTCACGTGATGGCCCCAGAGTGTGGACTCCAGCTACTGCTCGTGTGCCCCAGCAATATGCCCTAGCAGCTTCCGCCAGGCCTCCACTGCCTTCCATCTGGGACATCTGGCCGTAGCTGAGGGAGACGGTCCAATTCTGGGGCTTGGAAGGACGTGTGTCTTCCTTAGAGAAGAATACAGCTATGGATTTCAAATAAAGGAATCCCCTGAAAGGTGGTGTGGCACAGGAAAAAGAACACCTACCTGCCTGGAAGCCTGGGAAACCTGGGTTCAAATCCCTTATTCCCTTTTTTCACTGAGTGACCTTGACCAACTCACTTAGCTTTCCTAAGCTATAAAATGAGAAACACTAAAACTTCCAGCCTGAATTAAAAATGCAAGCAGAAGGGCAGTGGTGGTCTGCCCTTCCCTCTCCTCTTCTTCCATGGGCCCCCTGGGAAAGTGAAGACCTCTCTCAACTGCCAGCCACTATGCTTCAGGGAACCCCAGCTGGTGAGAGCTCCCCACAGCCAGGCTCCAGCTCTGGCCACTGGGAAGCGTTAGTGGGAGCCTGCCGTAGGTGCGGCCCAGTGTAGCCTACTCCACCTTCTCCTGCGTGTGTGCACGTGTCTTAGCTGTCTGGCATTCCTTGGGGAATCACAGACGCCTGGTCCTGAAGACACAGCAGGCTTGGCCCGTGTCTCAGGCTGCTGAAACTCCTCCTGGGTCACTGTGGTGCCATCTGGCACTGTGTGTGTGTGTGTGTGTGTGTGTGTGTGTGTGAGGGGCCACTGTCATCTGGAGGTGCTGCCCAGGGGCAGAGGGTAGTCATTGTCGACATCTGACTCCCACTTAGACCTCTCTTCTAAAATATTTACACCATCTGTCAGGTACCAGACTGACTGATGCCATCTCGCTCTTTGATAACATTAGAAGGCAACCATACTTTCTGTCCTCAGCCCTCCAGGAAGGTTTTGGCTTGAGTGTCCTCTGTCCCCAAGGGCTGATGGGCTAATGAGGTTCACCTTCAGTGGGTTTTAGGAGGCACTACAACTTCAAATAAGGAGCGCTGGACAGAAAAGTCATGAGAATGGAGTTATTATCTTGGTTCTGTCTTTGCCTTCCTGCGCAATGACAGATTGGGTAAATTATTTCCTTTTCCCAGGCCTCAGTTTCCTCACTTGTACAAGGTCCCAGCGGGCTTGCTGGATTCTTCCTCAGCTTCCTTCCCACTCTGACTCACTAGAAGGTGACTGACTCACTCTAATCTTTGTGTAATCTCCCCATCCCCTAAGTAGTCACAGTCACGGAAACCCTTGGAGGCAGGGATGGGGTGAGGCCACCTGAGAGCCAGATCACCATGAATGGCTTGCCAAGGAGGCACAGAGCAAGTTTCCCTAAAATCCACATCCATATTTTAAGATCTCTCAGCCTTAGGACTAACCTGTCTCCTTCCGTGACACCAATTGCTGTCAGTTTTAGATTTCTATGTACGTACACACATATACACATATACATATGTGTACACATGTGTATATTTAAAAGGATGAGTTACTTCTACAAGTAAGGCACCATACTAGGATTTTAACACTCTTTCCCTATTAGTATTCATTACTTCCATAAAAAATAACAATTCTTATTTTGCACATGAGGAAAAGGAGGTCCAAGGAGGTAACAAACTTTGCCCACGATGACATAGCTGGTGTCTGAAGAGCTGCGATTCAAACATAGGTCTGTCTGTCATGCAAGCCCATCTTTCTGACTCATTCTCTCCCCTGATAGTTGGGCTGGAAACTGTTCCAGGGCGAGCAGGTGCTGAGCTGTTCTCATCTGCATCTCACAGGGCATGTGTTGGGAGAGAAGTCTGGGTCGCACCTCATGGGGTATCTAATTAACCACTACTTCTGGCCTCCGTGGAACTGGCCAGGAGCCCTTTCTCTTGACGATAATGCCCTTGAAGAAGCAAAGAGTAAATGGCAAGACCGATGTGCATGGAGCTAGAGCTGCTATGCTGGGAGAGACAGAGAGATTAGCTTGTGTTTAATACTGATTGACAGCTGTCAGCCACAGGTTCAAGCCTTCACTGAATATTCTTATTCTATTCCTTGCATGGGCCTGGGTCCTGGTGGTGCCTTGTGCCTTGGCTCCCTGCAGACAAAGCACTCGTGTGTGTGTGTGTGTGTGTGTGTGTGTGTGTGTGTGTATGCGCTTGCACACATGCATGCACACACACAGGTGTACATGCTGTTCTCTTTGTAGACAGGTAGAAGAGTCCCCACAGTTACCAGAATCTCAGCAAAGTTTCATGCCAGTCTCCCTTCATGTCTTGTATGATGAGGGCCCCCTGTGGGGAGACTTGCAAAATCAGAATCTTTGTTATAAAGGTGCTTATCCTGATACTCCTTAGAATGGACAGGGGCTGGTTAATAGAATACTGATGGCTTTGCTGTCCCAGAGGGCTGGCAGCCTGTGGTTGCAGGGCAGGTGACAAGAAAAGGGGAAGGTAATAGGGACAGGATTAGACAGGAGGGACAGCAGCCATGTAAGGAGGTGAGCAAGGCCAGGCTTGCACTCAGGACACCCCCGGTACCAGCAATGGAGCACATGCAGCGCAGACTCAAGCTGACTCTAAGTTCCTCCTGCCTCCAAAATGGGCCAAGAGGGGCTGTCTGCCCTAGGTCTGGGAGCCAGAAAAAGGGTTTTTGCAGGGAGAAGAGTGGGGGCTAAGTCTTAATTAAAGCAGACTCTGAGAAATCTCCACCACCTGAAATTAGAGACCATCCTGGGAGGCCGCCAGTGGGAATAAACCCCCAGACAGAATGTATACACCCTCAGCCCGAGTCTCACATCTCCAGATTCATCTTCCATTTGGAGCTCCTTTGCTAATTGTGGCTTCCTCTTTCACTAAGGTGAAGTACACTTCAGACAGGACTGTGCTAACAGCTCAGTCACAACCACAGGCGAATGAACACACGCCAGGGCAGCATGTCACTGGGCCATCATTCTCACCATGAGCCCCCCTGCACGAGTGCCCCCTAGGCCAGCTCCTGCCTGCCTCCGTGCCTCACCAGCCAGAAGCACACTCCACACAGGGAGGCTTTCCACAAGTTAGGCCCTTGCTTCACGTCTCCCTTGCTCTTCCAATGGCAGTGGTTTGTTAGAATGTCATTTTTTAAAACTTTCTTTCATAGGTATTTATTTATTTTGAGAAAGAGAGAGCACGCATGTGTGCATACACGAGTGAGGAAGGAACAGAGAGAGAGAGAGAAGGAGAGAATCCCAAGCCGGCTCCACGCTGTCAGGACAGAGCCCGATGAGGGAATCAATCTCACAAATCATGAGATCCCGACCTGAAGATGCTTAACAGACTGATCCACCCAGGGACCCCTAGAGCAGAGCCTCCACAAAGGGAAAAGATGACAGAGGTCTATGCTCAGATATCACCTTGTTCAAAAGCTCTTGGTGCATCCCCAGAGGAGACTGAAAGGTCCTACAGCTTCCCTAGCCAGGAAGGGAGGCCTGGAGCACGTAGGGGCCTGGAGACTGTCACACTCCATTGTAATCACCTGGTCACTTGTCTTCCTCCCCACCCACTGCCTGTTTGTTCACCAAACACGGGGTTTGGCACTAACAGGTGCCCTGTAAACTTATGCCCTACTGCTGTTCAAAGCACTGTGTCTGGGTCCGGTGAGCAAACTCTCATGCTGTAGTCTGCTGACTGCCTGAAAGAACCACATAGTGTGGCCTGGGTGACCCGAGCCCTGCCTGTCACATGCCCTGTGCCAGAGCGGTAAGGAGGCATGGGAGAGGCAGTGCGATGCAGTGCAGAGTCCACTCTCAGACCCGGACTGACGGAGGCCTGGGCTCTGGTCCGACAATTTACCAGCTACATGACTGGAGACAAGTTACTTACCTCTGCAAGTTTCAATTTCCTCCTCAGCCAAACGAGGGCGGTTCTTCTCCTCCTGCGGAGGGGGGGGTGGGGTGGGCAACAGGTAGAGAGCCTTGCATTTTATGTAGGAGCTGTTGAGTAAATGGAAGCTTTCCCAGGGAGAGTTTGTCTTAGCTCCATTCAAGTTGGCCTTCCTGAACCTCACTAAGTCCTTCCCCGTTTCCCATGCAAGGACTCAAGTCAGTCTGTCTTCATCGAACCCCACCATGACTGAGCCAGCAAGGGACCCTTGGAAAGGCACTGGCTCCAATGGGAGGTAGCTGGTTCCTCCCTCTGATCCCTCCCCCTGACCCAGCTTGAGAGCCACTGAGGTGAGAAGCGTCCCAGCTGAAGTCCTTAGATTTTCTGCCTGTAAAGTGAATAATTCAAGTCACTAGAGTTCCTCTGCATCTGAGGTCTCCCTGCCTCCCTATCTGTACCAGCCTTTGCAAAGGAGGAGCTCTGTTGAAATTGGGAACGGTCGCACTGGTTTGGCGGACCCAGCAGATGGCACTCTGCCCCAGCTGCCCAAGGGCTGACTTCTGACGTGGTTTGGCACAAGGTCTTGTGGCCAGAGTGAGGAAAGAGATGGTTTATTTTTTTTCCCAATCACAGACAGAAAGTCATTTGTAGGAAAATATCAGTTGACCACAAGCATATGGTTCTTGGGCACGTGTAAGCCCAGGATGCCTCCCCATTTCCCTCCCTTTCACTTACTTTCCATCCCACCTCTGCAGTCATTTGTGCACACACACCTGTACGTGGAATACACACACACACACACATACACACACACACACACACACACACAACAAACACACACCTGAGTCATGGTCTTGGCTACCAGTTAGTATACACTAGACTTCAGCATTTACTTTTCCTTTGGGTAGAGTGAAGCAGAAGTAGTAGGAGTAGAATCTCCTTAAGTCATCTCTGGCATATCCCAGTGCATTGGTCAGGATAAGCCAAGTCATGCTTCAGTAACCAATGAGCCCCAAACCTCAGGGGTTCAAATCAATAAAGTGTTACCTCTTCCTCACCTTAGATCCTCATGGGGTGTCAGCCAGAGCCCTAATCCGCATTAATTTGACTTTGGGGGTGCAGGCTGGCAGGGCAGCCTTGATCTGGAACATGGTCAGTCCTCATGACATAAAGGCAAGACAGCATGCTCAACTGTGGCTCCTAAAGTTTACACCTTACAGACAAAGCAAGCCCCATGGCCATAGCACCAATGGGCATGGTAAGACACCCCCTGAGGGAGAGGGGCAGAGGCTACAAAATATTTATGAACACAGTACAATCTACCTCAGCCATGTGAAGTGATCCTTGGATAGCCACCCTTTGGAATTACTGATGCCAGTGTTGTCTTCTTTTGAGCTGTGAATATCATCCTAGAAAAGCCAACCAGACTTTATCAAGTTCTCCTATATGCAAAGGAGACTATGGCTCTGAGTAAGAGGAAGGAACCAAGATGGAGAAAAGTAGGTTCCTGCTCTTCACAGGCTCATGATCCAGCAAGCAGGAAAGCATGGCTGAAAACAAAGCTCGTGGAAGACATCTTTGACATGTGCCAGCAAAGGGGTGGAAAGGCACAGGTAGGGTGAGCCCTGATGATGTAGAAGGACTGGGCTCTGCTGCATCAGACAGGGGGTGCTGTGCCCTTCCCAGCCACACACTGGGAGAGCCCACATCTGCATACACTGTGCACTGACCGCATATTGTTTGTCTGGGCCCACATTCATTATGAATGAGGTACCATACTACTACATACAAGAGTTGAGGAAAGTAGGGAATGTTCCTGCCCTCAAGGAGCCCACAGCTAAAGCAGGACAGATCAGGGGATATTTTATCCCCAGACTTCAGAGTCCACATTAAGACAAGAGCTTCCTGTACAAATACTGACCCTATATGTGGCCAAGGTAACAGAATGAGGGCTGTTCAGGGAAGAAACGAGCTAGTGGCTGAAGTTCTAAGATTTGTCAGGCACAGATTAGGGACAGGCTCTCCAGGCAAAGGGAGTGGTTTATTGGCAGGAGAAGAATGAGAAAAACAGCACATTATTAAGAAAACAAACCATAAATAATTCATCAAGGCTTATGCCTAGAACAGTAGAGTATTTGTGCAGGGAGAAAGAGGAAGGTGGGGTGACTGTGGAAATGAGACTAGAAGACTTCCCGGGTTGGAGGGGGTGGGGGTTGGCCAGAGCAGGAAGGCCCTTTGAAGCCATGTCAACAACCATGGAATTTATCCTGAGGCCTGTGGGGAATCACAGAAGGGTTTGGGCATGGGGTGGCTTGGTTATGAGGTATAGTCCCACCCCCTCCCTTTCATCCTGCTCCAGAGGCATAGCAGTGGTGGGATGATGTATTTGCATGCCAGCCTGTAGAATATGTGCAAGACTAATCATAGCTCAGGCTGGTAGCTCAGAGCTCTGTGATCCCTGGTCCCACCTAGTGGCGTCAGTCACCAGGCACTGTCTGAGCTGAGGGTGGCAACTCTTGCCTGATGCCTTCTGCAACTACTTTCTCATGGAAAATCTCTGTGGTCAGAGAGCAAGGCACTGACCAGAAAAACTGGCTCAGCTCTTAGTATCTGCTAATTTGTCTATTTGGTTTGGTTCCCTATCTTAGCCACCATCACAGAGACCTGTTTCTCTAGACAGAAGGACGATCTGAGCCCCAGCTCTCTGCTGCTAAGGCCCAAGGCCCGGGGAACAATCGGGTGCCTCCGTGGGCAGTGTCATAAATGGAAATGTCCTGTGGCCCAGCCATCTTCTGCCAGGAAGAGAGCTACTGTTCCATCATGGCTGCCAGTGGCTGGACCAGCTCACTTACCCTCCTTCTTTCACTCACTCCATGACTCACTCATTCAACAGCATCCTTTGGTAATTGGACCACCCACTCATCAACTCGCTAGTGTATCTGTGGCCAAGCACCAGTTCTTACCAGGGTAGAAGTTCTATCCTGAACATCCTTCCTGCCCTTGGGAAGCTTACAGTTTGGCCACCTCTAAAGACATCTCCCTACATACACACACACATCAACAGGTACTTGGGCCTCTTACAAGTATGGATGATATCAGCATAGGTCTTCAAAGACAATGCATGTGGTCAGATAAACAGAAAGAGCTACTAAGACAAGACAAGCAACAGCTGGATTTTTAAAAGATGGATTAGCTCACAAAGCATCTTGGGGCTTCATTGGTTCTTCCTGAAGGGTTATCATTCTGTTTAACCCACTCATTTACGAGTCATTCACCCACCCATTTAGGCATTCATTTGTCCGTATTCATGGAGGGGATATGATGTGTTTGGCTAGTATGGGGAGAAGATGATAAACACATGAATATATGATAAACTTGAAGCAGCTCCTACCACCAGGGAATGTACATATGATGCTAAGAGTAGTGTACACACACACACACACACACAGTTTATTATTTATATGTGTTCAAGTTACCACATAAAAAGGGCTCATAGGTGTGGGTGTTGAGCAGAAGAGGAAAACACATCTTTTGGGAAAGATTTAGGAAAGAGGTCACAGAGAAAGTAATACTTCAAATGGTTCCTAAAGGTCACCTTGAGTTTCACTGCAAGATTTGAGAGTAGCATGCCATCACAGATTGCATGATTTGAGGCAAGAAAGCATGGGGTGAGTTTTGGGAAGAGCGATACCCTTGTCTGGGGCTGAGTTAAGGGAAGCCGGAAGCCAAGGTAGGAATTACAGATGGTTTCAGCTTGTGCAGGATTTTCAAACAGTTCATACCCTCCCTCTTTCTTCAAGCGCTGTAGTCATTCTCTCTCCCTGCTTCAGGCTAATGAGGATTAACTGCCTGTGTCCACATAAGTCACTTATCCCTCCCACAGCAGATGCTTCTGACCAACAGATCAGCTAAGCCTGAATGCAGCCTCAATGCCCTCCACTCATGATTAATGACTGAGGGTGAACTTGGCTGCCTTCCCAGACCTAATCATGCATTTACAGAATGGAGGCTCAATGGGACCTTCGAGGGAATTTTAGCCAGTCTCCTTATATCGGAAAACAGGAAAACTGAGGCAAGGGAAAGTTAAGGGGGGTGCCCAAGACCCCAGAACCAGTGAGAGGAGAGCATCAGTAGAGCTGTATCTTAGCTCCCTTGGCTGCTTCCCTGCCTCGAAACACAACATGTCATGTCCTAGGAGAGGCAGACGAGTGCTTTAGCTCCACTTGACTTTCCAGAGGCTAACATTGGCCATCTTGGAGGGGGGCACTTTGCCCCCACATCCCTCTCGTTCCACAGCCAGTCTTCGGCTTCCACAGATGATGGTCTGTGGCTGGTCTGTCAGAGCTAGCCTCTCACCATCCAGGACTTCATTTCCTCCTTTATCAAACTCCTGGGACTGTCAAAACTTTCTAGAAATATATTATTGAGGGGTGGAGGGGGAAGAGAAATTGCTCACATATTTCCGTAGCCTCACCCTTTCCTTTTCTCTCTCCATGGGACCACTTTCGATATTACTGCACAGAATACTTAACACCAGTAATCAAGCATCTTATTTACAAACAGAAAAATTAGAGGCTGAAGTGACTCATGTTGCACATGGATTTTCTACATTTAAAAATGTCACAAAGTCTCTTTAAGTAGCCTCTTCTAAACTTTTCATTGACAGATCTTCAAATAATTAGTGGAGAGAGAAACTTGAAACAAATGCTCTAAACCATGACTGCTGATTAAGTATGTACCAGAACTCAAGATAAAGCAACTATGACATAATTCTGATGTTTTAAATGAAATGTGATTTGCTCAGTTTTAAATGTTCATTTTACTGACCAGGCAGCTGAAATATAGGAAGGCTGGCTGCCCAAATTCCACTGTCCTCCCTGCCAAGCAGTGCACTCCTGACCTAAAGTCTCTCATGAGTAACCCAGAGCCCTCCTTTTTTTTTTTTTTTAAATCTTGTTTCAAACTTGGACATAACATAATAAATATGTTGTTTCTAGAGGGAGCCACCAAACCCTTCTTTTCCCCAGAAGTGCCCTAGTGGAGATGTGTCCAGATTGAGAGCTAGGTGATTAGCATTGTCTCTGGCAGGGTCCCCTCCCAGAATCAGTCCTCTATATCCCAGTCACTCTACTGTTTGCCCTTAGGGTGGGGATGGGGTTTCTCTAGCTTTGACTCACCTTCAGGACTGAGTATTGCCTGTACCCTCCCTTCCCTGATGGAGTCACGGCACACACCTACTCTCTGGAGTCTGCTCTGTAGGGAGACTTAGAGCCTGGCTTCCTGCTTTGAGTCCAACATGGCCGTTGGAGGATGAAAGGGCAGATGCAGGACTGAGCAAAGCCCAGACCACAGTGCGATGGCCGGTTTGGATGGGAGGGGCCGAGTCGCTGGTCCGCACTGGTTCTCAGGGCCCCCCTTGAGGGGTGCAGCAACGCTCCTCTCCTCCTTTGAAAGAATAAGCCACTCCCCAGCCAGCCAGGGTGTCTAGAAATCAGCCTTTACAGATGTAAAAGTCTTGGGTCGGCCCTGTTTTCTGGATTCCAGATTTAGCTACTATTGGAAGCAGCTTTCTCATCTATAAAATTTATTACACAATTAGCTTTCTTCATAGCATATTGTGAAAGCTTATACAGAGAAGTGTAAGTTGAATGACTAATAAAGGTACACCCGTGCCTTGCATTGTGGGGGCAAGGGACCAGATAGAGTCTCTTAGAAGAAGGAGGGAGACAGGCTTGATGGAAACAATGACGTTGAGTGCCAGAGAAGAAGGAAGAAAGGTGGCAGCTTGGGAGGAGGTGGAAAGCCAGCTTCCTAGTCGGTTGCTGACAGGGCCTTGGCTGGAAGCTTTCTGGAGGCTCAGACACTCCAGCTGACTGAAAATAGCTGTGAAGTCAGGAGCCCTGGGATCCAGCCCTGCATTTGACATCAGCACCTGTGTGACTTTGGGCCAACCATGTCTTCATCCCAAGTCTCATTATCCCCCAAAATGGAGATATTGTGGCTAACAGGAAGTTGAGTGACAAGGTTTTGGAAAGTCTGTGTTGGATGCATATGAGCTCGTGTGCTCACACACACATCATGACCTAGAGGTCACAGCCTCTTCAAGGCCAGCTATGTTGGGCTGTCTATCCGGGCCATGCTTGGGGTGTCCTCAGAGATGACAGTTGTGTTCTAGCACTAGAGAGAGTTCTCAAAACTAAGCAGGAAGCCAATGAACAGAAGGGGAAAGGTGAGGACTACGGTTTATTCCAGAAACGTTGTGCCAGTGCCCGGGCCATGAAGGGAGGGCACCATCTGCCCCCGGCCTGATGCCTTCTAGGTGCCAGGCTGTGCCTCGCTTTGTGTCCATGCCGGATCTGTCTTGCTGCTCCCTTCTGGGGGTGCTTGCATCGAGGGAAACACAGTGGAGCAGGGCCTGGAATTGAGGTGTGGGAGGGTGCAAAGGTAGAACGCAGAGCCTGGAGTCTGGGACCCAGAATGCGACATTCTTAAAGTCGTCAGGCTTCAGGACAGGGGCTGGAGGCCTGGCCAGGAGAGGAAAGGAAGGAAGGGCTGACTTTCACATGAGGCTAACCCTGAAAACTGAGCAACATATAGTGGAAAGCTCAGGAAAGGTCCTTAGTCATGACCTCACCCAGGAACAGTGTCTTGTCTGCCTCTGAGAAGCTGTCCACTGCCGTGCAGGGGAGAGAAGCCCTGGCCCAGGCCCGCCCAGCTCCGCCCCTGCTCACTGCATGTTGTTGAACAAGTCTGTTAACTTCTTGGGATCCACTTTTTCAAACTGTAAAATCAGATTTACACTACCTGACAAGATTGTCGTGATTATTAAATAAGGCAAAGGGTTTGAAAATGCTCAGGAAAATACTTTTGGATATGTCTATCATTTCTCAGGCAGCCTCACACTTTTGCTCCGATAATGACAGAAATGAGTACGTCAATGTCTGCAGTCCGGCTGGATCCTGACATGTGAGGGAGCCGTACATCAGCTTTCTAGAGTAGTCCTGCCTTCCCCGTCCCGGGCCTCTGAGGTCAATGGGGTACCAGGGCTCCTTCCTGCCATCTCAATAGGCCCTTGAGTAAATTACCAGATTTATCAAATAAAAATACAGCATTCCCAGTTTAATTTGAATTTCAGATTAATAAGTAATTTTGTACTATAAGTACATTTTATGCAATATTTGAGACATACTTAAGCCAAAAAAATTCTGTTTATCTGGCAACACCACCCCAGGGGCCAGGCTCTACCCCACTCTCTTTACCCCCCACCCCCATACCCATCAGCAGCTGACTCCTGGTGGGCAGGTGGGGGACAGCAACACCATGCTGATTAAGCTTCGGGGCACAGTCTAGTCTTTGTGCTCAAGTGGAAGCTTCCCAAACATAATACAAACAGTCTCAGCTGCATTGGGAAGAGCATAAGCACCATGGGGGATGGAGGCCAGGGGGCTCTGTGCCTAGAATTTTGACTTGGAATTAGATTAGATTGGATTAGAATCCAATGCTTGGGTTCCCTGAACCATCCCAACCTGAGTCCCAATCCCACCTCTGCTGCTTACTGGCCGTATGATCTTTCTCGGTCTCACTTTTCTCATCTGCAAAATTGCAACAAGGACATTTGCCTTCTGGGGGCTAGAAATTTAAAAGGAAACAATGGGTGTGACAAGCGATTTTAGCACCAGGCAGCACCCGCTCAGGGCAGTGTTAGATCTTCATGCTCAATAAGTGGCAGCAGTAGCAGCAAAAGCCATGCTCACGTTTTCGCTGGAAGTGGTCCAAGCCCGTATTTCCTCTGTTCTTCCTCCTTCCTCCAAGTCTCTTACAACTCTCAGCAAACTGAGCCTCAGATTTATTTCATTTTTTAAAAAATATTTTGAGTTGGGGCGCCTGGGTGGCTTAGTCAGTTAAGCGTCCGACTTTCGCTTAGGTCATGATCTCGCGGTTCGTGGGTTCGAGCCCCGCTTTGGGCTTTGTGCTGACTGCCAGCTCAGAGCCTGGAGCCTGTTTCCGTCTGTGACTCCCTCTCTCTCTGACCCTCCCCTGCTCACGCTGTCTCTCTCTCTATCTCTCCTAGAGATAAATAAAACATTAAAAAATATATATTTTGAGTCCTTGAGTTTGTGCAGATATCTTAAGTAGGTGAAGCCTGCTCAGCTAGACAGGGACCCAGAAGGCTGGAATATCTGGGAGTATTTTCCATCAAAACCAGCCAGTAAAGCCAGTCCCCGGAGGAAGTGCAGATGGGAGAAGTGGGTGAGAAATTCCCTGGAGGAGGTGATCAGGGCCACACAAGTGCCTGGGGCAGACTGGGGACTTACCAAGGGCCCAGGAGAGGCTGGTTTAAGACCTGCACTCTGCCTCCTCTACTGGGGTCCTTGCTTGTGCCTCTGGTAAGTGGGGACGCATTCCCCCTGCTGGGACCTGCTGGGCCCTTCCTCCTTCAACTGTCTCCAGCCCCTACGCAAGCCCCTGTCCTCTTCTGTAATCAGAGAAATGACATAAGCCCTGTGACAATTAAAGAAATGTCACACTAATTGCTACTTAGGAAATTCAATCTGCATCCCTCGCCATTGCTAGGCATGACTAATTCCTGATTCTGGGTCTCACTTCCTGGCAAGAGGATTTTTCTCACTGAGGGCAGGTATTTAGAGCTGTAGCATTTTGTAGCAATTCTGAGCCTGCTCCAAATGTTCTTACATCGTTTCTGCCTCTTTGGCCGTACAGGCAGCCTTTTCAAACATTGCTTTCAGATTTACAGAAACAGGTATATTATATATTGCATTTATACTCTGCAGTTCCCATGTCTCTCATGATTACCACCTGGAACTTACGTGTCCTTTATCATCATCCTAATCACAGATTTAGAAAAGAGAAGTACTGCCTACAAACAAAGCCAGAGACACAGGTTGGAGCTGGGAAGGCCTCAGAGGTCTTTCCGGATCAGCCTCTTCCAAATAAGGGCACGGAGGTCCAGAGAAGGCAGATGGCCCGGAGCTCTGCCTGGCCAGTGCCTGGCAGGTTTGGATCTAGAACCCATGACCTGTGGCTTCTTGGTCAAGCCTCCTTCCACCGAACTAGGCTGCCTTTGGGGAAACATCCCTCTCTAGTCCCTGACCTCCAGTGGTCTGGAACCTTTACGTCGCCAGTTCTCCATGAAGGGCTAGCACCTGTATCTCACAGCCGCACTAAGGCACAGGGGAGCATGCAGTGGGTCAGGGGTGGAGCCAGACTACAAGTCAGTCCTTGGAGTTCCTGGAACAGGCTTTCTCCATGTCACTTATGCTCCACACACATCCCTTGGACACAGTTAGGGCGCTTGCCTCTGCTCCACACCCTTCCACCCTTGCTGGCACTCACTGCTCTACTCACGGCAGCCAGTTGACATTTCAAATCTCATGCCTTGATCTTGCAAAAATGTTTGCGCTACTTTTTAATCCTCAACTCCGCCCCTTGTTTCCTGGGAAGACTGAGAAATCAATTCTGTATTCAGGTAAGTCAGGAGTCCATGGAAGGATGAAAGAAAATAGGAAATCAGAACAGCCTAGTGGAAGGAAGGAAGGGAGAGGAAGATCACAGCAGGTTAAGATGGAGGTTATAGAGTCAATCCACTGACTGATTTGAGGCCAATCAATCGCTAATCATGTCCTTGGCTGTTGTAAGGAAACATTGCTCTGGGAGTCAGAGGGAGGGGGATGGAGGAAGCCCTCTCACAGTGTCCACTGTCTCCCTGTCCCTGTGCCGACGTCTCGCAGCAGCAGCAGTGGACTCAGTGCCTGCCCCAGAAGGCCCAGTGGCAGCAGGGGAATGAGTCCTGTCAGACACCCTGTCAGGTGTCAAGAGATGTGTGCGCCCCAGCCCGAGAAGCAATGCCCACCCAAAGGTACAGCCATGCCCACCCAACACAAGTGTTCCTCACCCGGCAAGCCCCCAAGAGTAAACAGAAGTGAGGATGAACCGGGGTGCCGTCTGTCCAACATCCAGGCTGGCAGAAGGCGCCCTCTCTTCCCTCCAGCCCCAAGAGTTGTGCTCCTCTCCCACCCCTTTCTGCCCAGGGTCAAATTCAGCATTGTCAGCATTTTCTCCCACTAAGCATTGCTCAAGTCTTCCTCTGTACCCTGCCCGGACACTCTTCCAGGGGGATATGAGAAGGACTCTTCCTCTCCAGCCCCTAGTTTGACCACAGCTAGGGCCCCATCCATGTCCCAAAGCAGCAGATGCATCTGGGTTTCTCCCGGGGCTCCACCCTGAGTAATGGGGACACCGGAGGCTGAGGCACAGCTTCTGCCTTAGTCCTTCCTCCAAACCTCCCTCCATGAGCTTCTCTTCTATTGCCTCCCCTAATAAATCCATGCTTCACATCATTGCATCCTGCCCCAGTCTGAGACCCATTCATTGGTGCAGAGGGAACATTTTGGGGGAAATGTGCAAGCACACACATGCTGGGAGTGCATCTTCATGGGCGTCGTGGCTCTGGTAACTAAAGGTGGGGAAGGCCAGACCCTGAGGGAAAGAAAGCCCAAGGGCTGTTTGGCCAGAGTCTGGGAGACCCTGGCTAAGTAGTCGCATCTAGGGAAAGACAAAGGGAGGAAAGGTTTAGCTCCTACCAAACCCCCAGCCTACCTGACAGTTGTGGCTTTTGTGTCTCAGAAGTTGTCATTCTGAGATAGAAAAATATCTTTTCTGGGGCGCCTGGGTGGCTTAGTCGGTTAAGCGTCCGACTTTCGCTTAGGTCATGATCTCACAGTTTTTGGGTTCGAGCCCCGCGTCGGGCTCTGTGCTGACTGCCAGCTCAGAGCCTGGAGCCTATTTCAGAGTCTGTATCTCCCTCTCTCTTTGACCCTCCCCTGCTCATGCTGTCTCTCTCTTTCTCTCCTAGAAATAAATAAAACATTTAAAAAAAAAAGAAAGAAAATAAAAATATCTTTTCTGATATCTATCTATTTTTCTGAGCAGAAAAAATATATATACAGATATAAAAGTACTTCAAAACATGTCTAAAGACCAGTGCAAATGAACTTTTCATGTATTTGTTTATGTGTTTTCCATTCATCTATTCATTAACGCAAACTCCATCACTCACCCATCTAATATTTAGCAAGTTCTGCTGTGAGTCAGGTTTTCCACTCTGCCATGCTGGTTTTCTAGAGCTCTCCCAAGACAGTCTAGCCTGAGTCTCAGTCTGGATGTCATGGTCATTTTGTCACACAGGGAAAGATTGTTCCAGGATTATTGTGTACACAGTGTGCACAATTTTACAATTCACCTTGTCAGTCGGTACAGCTTATGGCTTCTGAAAGAAGTCTTATTTCTACAACTGGCTTCCTCACCTGAGTGCAAGACCGGCCGCCTGTATTGAAAAGAAGCAGCAAACCTCCAGATATAAAGAGCTGAGTTGTGAAGGCAAGACCCTCAGAAGCAGGAGCAGCCAAATACACAGCCAGAATTTCTCCTTCAGCTTTATTCTTCCCTTGGGCGTTGCTCACTGAATCTAGCTGCCACCATGGGCAACTGAAATAATAAATTGCTTCTTCACTTAACACTGGACTGAGAAGAAATTAATAACCACTTTCTCCATTTCTCTTTAAAGACGCTGTTGGTGGCTACTATTACCACACAGTAATTTCTTAACATTTAGTGGTGCAGGTATTAACCAGGAAAGTCAGAAGGCAGTACAAGGAGTTAAGATGGAGATGTGCATGCCTATAATCCATAGAGTTCTCTGCCAGTCCACTGAGCCCCAGTTCATACATCCTGAATGAACTCTGTCAGGAAGGAAAGGCTGGTACATCTTGGCAAACCCCTTTTCTGAATTCTTCCTTCTAAACTCCAGCCAGATCCTAGGTGGCATGGGTTTTGAATGCCATCCCCATGGCTTCCTGAAGGCTTTGGTGAGTCCTCCCACAGACACTTGGAGCCCAGGGCTAGTAAATCTCCATAAAGCAGCTAGTCAGCAAGATGAAAATGATGGAAACAAGGTGTGCTTCTGCTGCAGTCTGAGCCTGAGGCTATCAGCTCACATCCATGCCCTCTACACCGGTCACATCAGCGGCCAACGACAAGGTCCCACTTCTTTGTGAATATGTGAGAATCCATTTCCTTCGCAAGGAATGCTTTACCCTCTTCTTTTTACCTTTTGACCCCATTCACTCATCCCTCCCCACTCCACCTTCATATATATATATATATGATATATATTGCACGTAGACAAAAGATCATATGATGTTTGTCTTTCTCTGTCTGACTTATTTCACTTAGCATAATGTCCTCAAGGTCCATCCGTGTTGTTGCAAATGGCAGGATTTCATTCTTTTTCATGGCTGAATAGTATTCTACTCTGCATGTGTATACCTAAATAGCACAATTTCTTTATGCATTCATCTGTTAATGGGCACTTAGGTTATTTCCATATCTCACAAGTTATAAATAATGTTAATTGTAAATAATGCTGCAGTGAACATGGGAATGCATATATCTTCTCAAGTTAGTGTTTTCATTTCCTTTTGATAAATGCCCAGATGTGGAATGCTAGATATATAGCAGCTCTATTTTTAATTTTTTGAGAAATCTCCATACTGTTCTCCATAGTGGCTATACCAATTTACATTCCTGCCAAGAGGGTGCAAGTGTTCCCTCTTCTCCATATACTTGGTGACACTCAGTATTTCTTACTTTTTCAATAATAGCCATTCTAACAGGTGTGAGGTGATAGTCATTGTGGTTTGATTTGCATTTCCCTGATGACGAGTGGATGTTGAGTACCTTTTCACATACCTATTGGCCATTTGTATGTCTTTATTGGAAAAATGTCTATGCTGATCTTCCCATTTTTTTAAGTTTATTTATTTTGAGAAAGACAAAGAGAATGCGAGTGGGAGAGGGGCAGAGAAAGAGAGAGAATCTCAAACAGGCTCCACACTGTCAACGCAGGGCCCATGTGGAGCTCAAACTCACAAGACCATGAGATCATGACCTGAGCTGAAATCAAGAGTCTGACCTATCTGACTGAGCCATGCAGGCAGCCCTGATCTTCCCATTTTTAATCAAATTGTTTTTGCTATTGAACTGTATGACTTCTTTACATATTTTGGATATTACCTTCTTATCAGATATATAATTTGCAAATACTGTCCTCCATTCAGTAGGTAGCTTTTTTATTTTGTTGATGATTTCCATTGTTGTGCAGAGACTTTTTAGTTTGATATAGTCTCATTTATTTTTACTTTCGTTGCCTTTGCTTTTGGTGTTAGACTGAAGAAATCGTTGTCGATAGTGGCGTCAAGGAGTTTATTGCCTATGTTTTCTTCTAGGAGTTTTATCATTTCAGGCTTTACATTCCAATCTTTAATCCATTTTGAGTTATTTTTGTGTATGGTATAATATATTAGTTTAATTTTATTCTTTTACATATGGCTGTCCAGTTTTCCCAACGCCATTTGTTGAAGAGACTATCTTTTCCTCATTGTAGATTCTTGTCTCCTTTGTTGTAAATTAATTGACCACAGATGCATGGATTTGTTTCTGGGCTCCTTGTTCTTTTCCATTGATTGATCTGTTTTTATGCTAGTACCATACTATTTGACTACTATAGATTTGTAATCTACTTTTCAGTCAGAAAGTGTGATGCCTCCCACTTTTTCTTCTTTCTTAGGATTGCTTTGGCTATGGGGGAGGAGTCTTCATGATTTGATACACTTTTAAGATTTTTTAAAATATAACTTCATCCATCAGAGGCTTAAAAGTATCAATGTCCTGTATTAAAATTTCATTTATATATGTGGCAAAAGAAGGGTGATTTGTATATTTCTGGTTCCTCTTCATTTAAAGTAATATAATGTCACCGGCACCTGTGTGGTTCAGTCGGTTAAGTGTCTGACTCTGGATTTCAGCTCAGGTCACGATCTCATGGTTTGTGAATTCAAGCCCCACATAGAGGTCTGTGCTGACATTGCAGAGCCTGCTTGGGATTCTCTGTCTCTCCCTCTCTCTCTGCCCCTCCCCTACTCATGCTGTTTCTGTCTCTCTCAAAATAAATAAATAAACTCTAAAAAAATAAATAAATAAAATAAGGTAATATAATGTCAGAACAAAAGGGACATTATGCAACATTTGCTTCACCTTCTTCATTGACCAAAGAGAAAACTCAAGAGTGCTCCATAATTCCTATATCAAGTATAAAAAACTATTGGATTACTCCAAAATTCCCCTACAAGACCCAAAATATAGCACAATTTTGCAATACCAAAAAATTCACTCTCCCCAAAAACAACATTTAGTTTCAACACTTAGGTTTTTTGGTTCATGCTATTCCTTCTGCCTAGAAGGAATTTGTCTACTCTACTCTCTAAGATACCCTCTTAGTTTTAAAGGTCTAGTTGAAATATTTCTATGGAACCTCACTTAACATTTTAGTAAGAACCAGTACCTTATATAAGCTCTTATGACATCTTTGTACAAATTTCTATTAGTAATATAATTGTTATAATCTTTTATGAATTATGCATATAGTTAGTTTTTGCATTATAGTTCACCTATATGTGTTTATTTCCCTTATTGAATTATGAGCCTTTGAAGCCTAAGGGTCTTGCTGTTCTTACATCCCCAAGTGCATAATGAACTTCTGCTTCTGAGTGGAATGGGGTAGCTTATAGCAAACCAGTCATCTAGAGCAAATCTAGAATACATTCATAACTTTTCTGAATTCAGATGAGGACACTAAGACTCCAGAGGAAGGAGAACTTCAGAGGTGAACCAAAAGAAAAATTTTTGCACTGGCATCATTGGTGGATTCTGGTCATGAGCAGAACTAAAATCTCGGTTTTCCACTGTGGTAGACTCTTGCTGGGGGACAGAGAAACCGAAAGAGCCAATGGATGCTTCAAGCAAGTGACTGACTTTTCCATTCTTAAAATTTAGTGAATTCTGGGAATGTTTAGGTTAAAAGCAGAAAGTGTCTAAAAGGGAGAGTGGAGGTTTTAGTAGGTTTATAAGACAATGATTAGCATTTGTAACCTGCTG
Source organism: Proteles cristata cristata (assembly GCA_017311185.1). Classification (NCBI taxonomy): domain Eukaryota; kingdom Metazoa; phylum Chordata; class Mammalia; order Carnivora; family Hyaenidae; genus Proteles; species Proteles cristata. The sequence continues at coordinate 292,993 of JAESUZ010004496.1, read as the reverse complement.
AGGAGAGAGGCCCTGGGAAATATACCAGATTGGCACTTAGAAATATTTTTTAATGTTTTATTTATTTCTGAGAGAGAGAGAGAGTAGGGGAGGGTCAGAGAGAGAGGGAGACACAAAGTCTGAAACAGGATCCAGGCTCTGAGCTGGCTGTCAGCACAGAGCCCGACATGGGGCTCGAACCCACAAACCGTGAGATCGACCTAAGCCGAAGTCGGAAGCTTAACCGTTGGAGCCACCCAGGTTCCCCAGGCACTTAGAAATATTAAGACTATAGGAAAATACAATCTGTTATAGAAATCAGAAGAGTGGTTATCCCTGGTGAGAACGCTGACCAGAGGGGACATGATGTAGCTTTCCAGATTTCCAGAAACGTTCTGTCCCATGCTTAGTGGTTTACATGAGTGCATAGGTATATAAAGACTTCACTGATCTGTACTTAAGTTTTTGCTTTTTGTTGACCTCAACAACAACAGAGACAAACATTTCACAAGATGTACTTGTATTAAATTATCACATTGTGCATGTTAAAGCTTACGCAATGTTGTATGACAATTGCATACCAATAAAACTAGGGGAACAAAGAAACCAAAAGAATAGCATCAATTACCTTAACTAAATTTAGTGAACAATATATAAGACCTTTATACTAAAAGTATAAAACATTAGTGAAACTAAAGAAGAACTAACAAGTGCAGATATATGTCATGTTCATGTATTGAAAGATTCTATTAGAGTCTAATACAGTCCCACGCACACAATTATCTTACTCATTCCCCTCAACCCACACCCAAAAAATGGCATTACAAACAAATGAGAAAAGAATGTTTTTTCAATAAATGGCAATGAGTCAAATAGATCTTCATAAGAAACAGATACATCTTAACTCTCAGCTTGGGCTGAGAGTTTTTATTTTATTTTATTTTATTTTATTACAAAAATAATTCCTGATAAATTATAGATCTTAATTTCAAAAGTAAAACAATATAAGATTTTAGAAGAAAGCCCAGGGGTGCCTGGGTGGCTCAGTTGGTTAAGCGTTCGACTTCGGCTCAGATCATGATCTCACGGTTCTTGGGTTCAAGCTCCACATCAGGTTCTGTGCTGACAGCTCAGAGCCTGGAGCCTCTTTCAGATTCTGTCTCTCTCTCTCTGCTTCCCCCACTTGCACTCTGTCTCTCTTTGTCTCAAAAGTAAATAAACTATAAAAGCAAAAAAATATGTATAGAAGAAAGCACAAAAGTAAGTTTTACTGACCTTGGAGTAGGGCAAAGATTTCTTAGATACCACGAAAGTGCTATGCAGAAAAAAATTAATATACTTAACTACATTAAAAATAAGAATTACTTTTTGTTCAACAAAAGATATTATGAAAAGACACAAAGACACAGACTGGGAGAATTTTACACAAACACACGCACATATATATATGCATGTGTGACTATGTATGTAAATACATATGTATGATATGTACATGGTACAAATAAAGTATTATATTCAGAATACATAAAGGACTCCTAAAATCAATAAAAACTACAGACAACCTACTGGGAAAATGGGCAAAGGTTTGAACAGGTGCTTCATGAAAGAGAATGTCAACATAACCACTAAACATATAAAAAGCTGCAGAGATATTCAGATTAGAATGAAAGTCTAAGGACACAGAAAATGCCAGGTGTAGGAGAGGGGGCAGATAAATATGATGTCTCCTGCACTGATGATGGGGATAGAAGTTGGACAGCCACTCTGCAAAACTGTCAGACAATATTGCATCAGAGTTGCACCTCTATCCCAGCAAGTTCACTCTTTAACGTATATGCAAATCAAATATATACATATGATTGTAAAACACATAGATGAAAATATTCATTGAAGCAGGACTTGAAATAACCTCAAGCTGAAACGATCCTAAATATTCATTATCATAAGTATGGATAAGTTAACTGTGGTATGTTCAAACAATGAGACACTACACAGCAATGAAACTGGACATGTTACACTACAGAACATGGATAAGCCACATAAACACATCCCTGAGGGAAAGGAAGCAGGTAGTAACATATTTATATAGGGTGAGACTACCGGAAGGTGAGATAAGGAGGCTCCAGGGACCGGTTGCATTCTGTGTCTCTCTGAGTGCTGTATAGACGCGTGTGGTCACTTGGTGAAAATTCATTGAGCTATGTGCATTTTCCTATACAACATTGTACTTCCAAAAATTTTAAAGGGTATATAAATTTAAAAAGTACTTAGGCACTATTTCCATCCTGACTTGACCTGACAAATGATAACTTTTCTCACTGTGATTTCTCACCCCATTCTGTCTTCAAACCCCATCCACAACAAATCAATGAGGTTGGAAGAACATTTCTGCTCTTCTGAGGAAAGGAGAGGATACTTAGAAAACCTCTAAATACTGCAGTAGGGGAGGAAGCTCACCACCCCCTCTTCCTTTTTCCCAATTCTCACCATTCCACTTGATCAGAAAATTCTCTCTACCCCGAGACAGAACAAAGCCCTGACCTGATCCAGCTGCACAACTGGATGGTCACAAACCTAGCTTGTATTCCTTGCTGCCTCCTCTTTCAGGAGCCCCTTGGGGGCAAGGTGGCCAGGGCTGGGTGTCCACATAAGAGCTCTTCTGACATTCCATTCCTTTGAGAAAGGAGCAGGCTTCTGTAGTCAGGACCGAACACACTTGAATCCCAATGTCTCCATTTCCTAGCTGTGTGATTGCATCCAGTCACTTAGATCTCGAGCTTTATCCTTCTGTGAAAAGCTAAAATGGCTAATAACAAGTATTTTCAGGATTTTTGTGAGGATTGGTGATAATGTCCAACTTGGCTCTCTGTGTGTGTGTGTGTGTGTGTGTGTGTGTGTGTGTGTGTATCCAGTATATGCTCAATGAATGATTGATCTTATTATCATTCATAGCTGGGAAAGCTAACTGCCAAAGCATTAACCTAAAGACACTCCTCTGTCTGGAGAGTGGCCATATGGAATTCTTTTCACCAACTCAGTAATACGTGTTCATTGCAATTGTGGTCTGGGGAAAATTGTAATTCTGCACTGGGGGAAAAGTTGTGGGCTATAGCTCTACGCTGTTACTAACAGATCTGTGCAAACTGGGCCAAGCCCTTCCACCTTGGCCTTTACCCACAAAGTGAGGACAGGTGGGATGCCCTTTTCCTGCCCTAAAATTAGGTGGATCTAGCAGTCTTTTGGGCTTTTGCATTTCTGTGGGCCTTGCCCCTACCCCACCCTTTCCACCCCCATAAAAGTGGATGTGATGTCCAATAAGCAGAGTGCACATGCCTGAGGCAGGGGCGAAGCCCAGAAAGTGAGAGAATGAACATATGGGTGAATAAGCAATGAAGGAAGGTCAGATACCACGAACCATTTCAGACTTATGGTCTGGACCAGAACACCTAAAAAGAGATGACAACTGTGCATTTTAGTTGATTTTGAAAAATAAAGAATGATTTTGATTGATCAGAGAAGGGAAGAGGATAGAAAGCTACAATTTTTAGTACTTTGGGACTCCAAAACTCATAATTTGGCACTGCTTGAAGCTTCTTGGAGGTAGGAAGCATGGGCCTTTAATCCACTGAAGGAAATCAGAATGTCACCCATAAATATGCCTCTTTGACATAAGAATTATTTTGAGCTGAAGACAGTTAAGAAACAGCAAACACAGGAAAGTTCCCTGTTTTCTCCTAGAGGCAGTCTATAAATTCTCCTTCTACTGGAAACAGATGCCAACCAGACCGTAGACGGCCACAGATGAATCTGCAAATAAACCTCCCCACTTCAGCTCCCACTCATATATTTACCTTCCCACAGTTTTCTGCCCTGGGAAGCCTGTCCTGTCCCTTATCTACAAAAGTATTGTTCTTTGTTGAAGATGCCTTACAAGCTGCGGTCCTGGGCCATGGTGTTGACTTACTCTTTGTTTTAGGTTTTTCCCTGGAGATGTGTGCTGAACAAATTAGTAAGCTGTTTGGTTTGTTTTTTTTAATCTCATTAATCTGTCATTTTTTAAAAGGTCTGAGTTAAAAAGCAAAGATGGTTAAAGGTACATGTCTTCCCTACTATTTGAAAGTAGTGCATCCCTATGAAACCTTCAGTAAGCTAAAGTAGAATAAAGCAAAGAAGCAATGACTATTAACTTAATGTGGGAATTTTTTAGCATTGCCAGCCTCAAAACACAACCTCTCTTAGGCTTTTCTGATACCTTAGGACACATCCTGCTAAAGGATGCACAAACTAAACGAAAATGAAGCACAGATGCTCACAGACAGTTGTGAAAGAACTTTAATTCCCTACAAGAATTTTCCACAAGAAAATTATGGAATATTCTGAGTCACTAGAGATGAGTTTCCAATAATCAATGTACTTCTGACCAGTGGCTGCTGGCTCCTTAGACACTGAGTGCCATTCTCAGGCCACAAGCTTGATGGGGACGCTCTTGAGGTTCCGAGGGTGTGCTGCCTCTATAAGGGCTGGCTGCAAAACAAGAGCTTAGCACTGTTCTCACTTTTCACCTTTCCTTTTGTAAATATGGCAATATTCCTTCTTTTTGGTTAGCAAAAATGGAGACTAATGTAAGCCTTTGGTTTAAAAAACATATGGTATAATGCAAAGTTTTGAAAAGTGAGGAATACCTGTAAAGTTTTCCTCCTGCCTCTCCACCTGCCTACACCAGCAAAACATCTCCATACCATGTGTGTAATGTTAACGTGGGACAATCTACTGGCTCCAAGCCAAGAGAACCAGAGCCTGTCCTTTGATGATTCTTTGGAGGGGGGGTTGGGTTCAAGGGTGTGCGGAAGTATTTAGCCTCCCTTGAATGAGACTTAATTGCGTTCCAAGGTTCCCAATGTCCTCAGGTTAAATACTCACATCCACCAGCATCTAGTTGCATCAACATCAATATGTGCCCAGCACCTACCTCACCTCCTTTCCACAAGGAGGAGTGCAGGACAGTGGGGTTGTCTGGGTTCAGGGAATAGGAGTTAAGCCTTTCTGTTAGAGTAGTGATTTTCAATTCTGATGGTTTCTGAGGACTTGTTAAAAGCCAACTGGTTGGAACTAAAGAGTAACCCATACAGGGATTTAAAAAAAAAAACAACAACCCAGATGATGTCCATTGCAATCAAGGAAGAAAAGCCATTTGGCTTAGAATCTAATGTTTACTTATTTTATCATAAGAACTATCTGATAAACACTTTAGAAATACAGACCCTCAGGTCTCCCCTAGCTATTTCTATATCATTAAGGTAACGAAGTTGTAGATATACTTTTAACAAGCATCTCAAGTGATTCTTACGCTTAGGACAGTTGGGGAAGCACCCTTTGCCAATGGGTAGTGGGTTCCAGAAGCTCTCAGAAGGCTGGCTATGCCTTGACCAGATGTCATAAAGGCTGGGACTTCATGCTTGACATTTGGTTGTGATTCAGCAAATATGTGTTAAATAAATGACTGATTGACTATTTCACAAATCAAGAAAATTATAGAATGTTCTGAGTCACTGAAGATGAGTTTCCAATAACCCTAAGGAGAAGAAACACATGTGATATCCAGTATCCATCTACTATGCTCTAGTCACTATAGTAGTTGCTTTGCATATGTAATCTCATTTAATAACAGCCCTGGAAACAAACATTATCATTCCTAACTTACAGGTAAGATCAACTGAGGTTCCTACGCCTCAGTGCTGGATTTGGATCTTGTCCCTGCCCCCCATTCGCCATGTAAACGTGGTGCAGGTGACTATTCTTTTACTTCGGCTTCTATGCTTGTAGAGTGGGTTAAATGACCTGTTTGCAGCAATGCTCTTGTGAGGATTTCTGTCAAGAGCTGAAAACAAAATTTTGTAGGTGCCAATCAAATGGCAGCTGTTACTATTAAGAAATTTTCCCAGTATCGTCCACACACAGCTAGTAAGGAGCAGAGTCAGAATTTGAACCTAGAACTTTATGTTTCTGAACTTGGACCTATGAGTATAGATTTTACTATGTACTTTGCACATTGGAGCTGCTTGCTTTCAGAAGTGGATAGAGGACATTGCTGAACAAACAAAAGAGGGGACAAGCAACTACAAACAGCAGTCACTTCCAGTGGGGTTTTTGACTATGTGTGGAACATGTTTGCCATGAGGCTGCCACTGCCCTTCAACAGCCCAAGGGACAATGAATAGTGGGTGGGCAGGACACCTGGAACATTTATCCGAACCACCTGAGATTCCATTCTAAAACTCGATACCCTCAACAAGAAAATATATCTGTGTCTTTGATCATCCATACCCAGAGAAACTCTATCTCAAATAGACAGCAGATGGGGAATTGATCAGTTCAGCTGTGGAAGAACAGCAGGACCGGGTCCGTGTTTGTCCTGAATATAGCCCTCCATCTTATAGAATGACCCATTAGTGTTGAGAAGCAACGTAGCAGAGTTGTTAAGGCACTGTATCCTTGCACCTCCTATCCTTTGACCTCCGAGAGTTTTCCTTAATGTTTTTCTGCCAAGTTTCCTTACCTAGGGCATGCCCAGGTCATTGCAAGATCTCCAACCCCTTTATCCACTCCCTGCCTCCCAGCTCATATAATGTCTAAACTGGGCAATCAAAAAAAAATGTATACCTGAAAATTTAGTAGAAATAAACAGGGGAGATAAAGTAATTGGAAAGCCCAAGCAGGGTGCTCCTTGAATGAGAGGTGCCTGGAGCCTGGGTCCTCACACACACACAGAGACACATGTGCACACACACATACATCCACAGAGCAGAAAAAGGGAAACACACACACCACAGGAGGAAGTTTCATCTGATATCTAGTGAAAGAAGAGGAATTAACAAGAATTAGTATGCACATTTTTAGTCCATTCACCCTAAGAATGTTTGAAGCATCATTTCATTTCATCTTTACAACACTCTTGTGAAATACACCTTAATGTCCCCATTTTAAAGATGGGAACATCAAAGGGCAGAAAGCTAGGTAACACGCTTAAGGTCATCCTGCTATGAAGGTAAAAAGGCTTTGGAACATCTGGGCCAGTACTAAGTCTGGGTCCTTATTTTTCTACCTGCCTCAAGTAAGATAAGCCAGATTTAACTTTTTTATCCCTCCCTTGATGGATTGAGAAGGGAAGAGAGGGAGGCTGAAGGGGCTGTGCTTTTAGAGTGACAGTGAGATAGAGAGGCAGGCAGGCATCCCAGGCTCTGGCCTGATTCTGCTACTAAACCAGCTGAGAGGCCTGGAATGGGTTCCCTTCCTCCCCTTTTGTCTCTTCCCCTCTCCTGGACCAGGACCAGGACCAGGACCAGGGCCAGGGTGGAGGCTCTACAGGGCTAGGACCCCTGTTCCTCTCTACTCACCATCCACCCCTGCAAACTTCATGTTTCCTGCCTGCTGGACCAAGGTGTTCAAGAGGTTTCTAAATGCTTAAGATCTGGTGTCTCTTCCTTGGTTTCCTTCTCTTTTTTCAAATGGAGGACCCCGTGTGCTATGGAGACTTCTTTAAAACCATCATGGCCTCAAACGGTGTCTCTACCTCTTCAAGGTGATAGGGGGAGGATCTCTTAGCACTGCTTGCCTCCAGGTGTTAGTGTGTCTTAAACATGGCCCTCATGGTAAAATGACTAGAGTTGGAATTCTGCATGACAATTCTTTGAATGCTCTGAGTCTTGGGGAAGCACAGGAGGAGGGAATGACATAAGCAGAAAAGAGCCTGATCACTGACAAGGCTCAGAGCTACCCACCTTCCCTGCTCTGCAAATGCATGATGAAACTGAGGCACACTCCCAGCTAAAGGACCTTCTCACAGCTTGTCCAGATGGGAACCAGGTCTTAACGTGTGAACAGCAGCAGCCCCCTGTGTCCTAAAGAGGGTATCCTGTGAAATCATGGGAGATGTACTTCTCATTGGAAGCCACTGTTTTCTCCCTTTCTTTATGTGAGTCATTTGTGGGGCCAGATTCACCAACTAACCCCACACTGATAGCGAAACAGAACTTCCCTGAAAGGGAAAAAAAGACTTAACACTAACCACTGAATGAGCCTCAGATTAAAAAATAAAACAGGGATGGGGCACCTGGGTGGCTTAGTCGGTTAAGCGTCCGACTTTCGCTTAAGTCATGATCTCGCGGTTCGTAGGTTCAGGCCCCGGGTCGGGCTCTGTGCTGACTGTCAGCTCGGAGCCTGGAGCCTGTTTCGGAGTCTGTGTGTCTCTCTCTCTGACCCTCCCCTGCTCACGCTGTCTCTCTATCCTAGAAATAAATAAAACATTAAAAAATAAATAAATAAAACAGGGAGAATAATGTTGGGGGTCACAGAAAGTTCCAGAGGCTAGAGCCAGAGCAGTGTTGGGTGGAGTGAAGGGAACACAGGTCAAGATAGGTAGGAGAGTCAGCCAGGGCAGGATCAGGTGACAGGGTAATTCCTTGGCATTCAGGGCCAAGGCCCAGGGAGGGTAAAAGATATTCCAGCTGCAGAGCTTGGTTCAGATCCTCCAGAGCCTGAGACAAGCTGGGTGACCCTACAGGACTGAGGAGTAGGAAGCAGGCTCCTCCAGCTAAAGATCCTACCAGGTAGAGCAGCAGGCTCTGCCTGGGGCTCCTCCTGTTAGAGGCTCCTGAGAGCAGGTTTGGGTGAAGATAGGGACCTAGCCCAAGCCTGGAAGAGAGCCAGAGTGAGGTGAGAGGCTTGGAGCTCAGCTATGGTCATGGCACTGAGACCAGGTCAGAGGGAGGTGGTCACTAGACTGGCTGACAATGAGCAGATGCATGGGGTAGGCAGTGGCAGTGCCGTTTGTCCTTTGCTGAGCCTTTCTTTCTCTTCCCAGATCACCCCCCAAAGACAAGGAACTTCCCAGCAGCCTCTGGGCCTTTCTTTATAAATGATGCCATTCATTCATTCACTCATTCATTCATTCCTTCTATAATCACCAGCTTGCTGAGCCACTACGACACAACAGGTACCTTGTGAGGATGGCCATGAAGACACAGTGAGAGGCTGATCAGGACTCAAGTTCACTAGAGGTGACCCAGCTGGAACCAGCAGGTGCTCCACAAACATTTAGGTGTGTGTTTGGGGGGAGGGGAGGGGAATGAGGAAAAGGAGCTATCCATGCACCTGGGTTCTAAGGGTGATTCGGATTTTCCAAAGGCCACACCTAGTAACGGATGTGTTTTGAGGACAGCGTCGAACCAGTGACTTCAGTTTCACGTTATGTTGATCACAGGGAGTTGCTGGTGTAGAGACCTTGGGAATCCCTGTTCTGGTGTTCCCAAAAAAAGAGAAGCCTGTGGCAAGGACAATCTTGAGGATCTGACCATCATGGAAGGAAGACATGCCTGGGCAGGATCTCAAAAGCTGCTCACACACTGCCAACCTCAGTGTCATTACTAGTCAGGATACTTGGATTCTGTCACTGTTCCATCCTGGGGTCTTCTCCAAAGTGAAAGCAACTCTGGCTCAAAACAGGCATTTAGCTTTTCCCTTCCTCTCTCAGACCCTAGTCCACTGAGTGATGATATGGTGAAGGAATCCCTTATTTCCACCTATGCTAATTCATGCCCCTTCTATTTTCAGTGGAGCTAGAAATACTACTGTTAATCCCAAGGCCACTTCAAACATTAAGCAGCTTTATTCCTACCTAAAAGGATTCATCTTAGCAAAGATTAAAGATTCACCCAAAAGGCAAGGCTCTTTTTTCTCGTTACGTTGCCTGTCACATAAAGCTCTCCCAGGGCTGAGTGGACCCAACGGCAAATCAGGAAATCTGAGTTCTCCTTCCCACCTGTAATCATTTTCCTGCCTGGGCTTAATTTCCTGTATAGGTATTAGGAGTAGGGAGGAGCTAAAACAAAGAAGAACACAGAATTTCAATGTAGAATTAATTTTCTCGTGGGGATTGTCATTTGACTTTGGGGGAGTTATTTCACCTCTGGCAGCCTCAAATTCCCCAATCATCACTTGAAGAGTATAGACCGAAGCTCTCTGAGATCCGTGTAACTAGTGGCTCTGAAGTAGGATGTGTCTCTGGTGCTAGGAATCTTCCAGTCTGTTGAGGGGAAGTGGCCTTCACACTTGGATAGCTCCCAGAATGAGACGTGCTTGGCGTATACTAAGGTCTCGATTAATATTTGCTAAATGAATGTGGAAACAAATATCACCATGAGAGAGCTGTGGTTTGAAGCAGACACAGCTCTGATGCTGGGAGAGCCCCCAGGTGATACCAAGAGAGGAAAGCATTGCAGCCAGCAAGACCTCCAGGGGTCAGGGCTGGAACTGAAAGTGGCAAAGGAGTGGGAGTGGGCTCATGGGGGCTAAGGTAGTTAGAAGAGGCTTCTAGGTTTTTGGTGGGTGGTGGGTGGTATGCAGCTGGGTTAGAAAGGAAGGGCCAGGGCCAGAAGGCTGGGTGGAGTGGAGGGAAAAGGTTATCCCAGAAGACGAATTAGGCTTTGAAAATCTCTGATGTGGGAGAGGGGTGAAGGTGTGGTTGGTAAAGACAAAGCAGGTTTACCCAGACTAGCAACCAGTCAGGAAGGGGTGGGGTTGGGGGGTGATAATTAAGTAATCTGAATGTGCGTAATTCAGTGGAGTTAGGAGAAAGATGGGAAAAATGTATTAGCCCCCCAGACAAGAAGTCTGTCCTACGTCAATCGATGACCTCTAGCATCTACTTTCATAAGACAAGTGGTGCCCACCTCAGCTCCTCCGCACCCCTCTCCCACATGTTCATCTGCCCAGATGTGTTCTATCCCACAGAATGGAAGACAGAGCAAGAAGGTAGCAAGGCCACAAGGACTCAGATCTTCCTCCAAGGTTAACTCATTAAACCCTCTAGGAAGCCTGTGGCTCACCCCTCCCCTAACACAAACCCTATGCCTGGGTCTAAGGGAGAGGGTGGCACTGGAAATTAGGTACCAGTGACATCATCGTCATACAGCCAGTGCCAAAAAAATATCAAGTGGGTGGTTTTCATCACAAAAGCTGAGCCAACTGGTAATTGAGGGGAGTAGGGTGAATCATGTTTGACAGGTAAGGAATGAAAACAGAGGGGGCCTGGGGTGATTCTGTTTCCTTGAGGCAGGGCACAATCATCCTATAAAAAGCCAGCTGGCCACTGACTTCACAGCAGACCAGAGCAACCAGATAACCTGTACTCTGTGTGCCAGGTGAGTCTCTGATTGGAACTACTTGAAATTCATGTTTAGTTTTTTATTATTGGAAACTGGACAAAGGCACATATGTTTAAGAGGGTTGATGGGGGTATTAATTAGAGAGAGAGTACTGGGGCATCTGCATTTTAGAGTAAGGCGCAGTTTGGGTGTGAAGGGAATTTAGGGGCAGGTAAGTCTGCCACTTCAATGGATAGCTGTGGGACTGGGAGCCAGGGAGGGGCCAGGTCTGTGTAAGTACCTATAGTCAGTGCACCAGGACCATGACTAGGACTCAGACACAGACACTCTCAGCACACCGCTATCTTCTGTTTATGACTCTTATAAAAATGCTAATTCATGAGATAGATCTCTCCTGTGTGTTTGCTATATTTCAGGCACCATGCTAGGCACTTGGTGTAAATCAGACCGTGATATAACTTCCTCAGCAAGCTCATAGCCTAGCAAGGAAAATAATGCATGCACCTACAAAGATGAAATGCAAAGCAGATAGTGATTGGTATGGGAACAGAGGGACAAGAAAGGGCTTTGGCAGTTTGGGAGAGCCTGTTCAAGATCTCCTGGTGATGGCACGTGATGGCTACACTGGAGGCATATTTGTACCAGCAGAGATGGGAAGCAGAACATTTCAGAGCAGACTGTATAAGCAAAGGCAGAATGAGGTCACAGGAGCTGAGACTCACAGAGGCATTCTATAAGTCACAGGTGTGCTGCATGGTTGTAGGGGTGGGTAGACTGCAGTTGTTTCTACAATGTCACTTTCAAAAAGACCTCAGTGTGGTCCTGGGCACTTGTAAATGAGGGATATGACGCGCCTGGAGATGAAATGTTGCTGGGGGAATGAAGCCCACTGAAATGGAGCAGAACAAATTGTCTTTTAGCCCCTTCTCTTGAGATGGCCCAGAAATTATCAAAGCATATTTTACTTTCAAGTGCCAGGGGGACAGCCAGTGGAAATGAAGGCTGTTTGATCTAAAGGACACTGAGAAGAAACCTATTTGACATTGAACGTGGCTTCTACCCTAGTTAATCCCTGTTTAAATCATCTGATCTGTCTGTAGTGTCTGTAGGTCCAGCCTCCTGTGAAGCATGAGTTCTCATCAGCAGAAGCAGCCCTCCCCCACTCCCCCTCAGCCTCAGCAGCAGCAGGTGAAACAGCCCTGCCAGCCTCCACCTCAGGAGCCATGTGTCCCCAAAACCAAGGAGCCATGCCACACCAAGGTGCCAGAGCCCTGCCACCCCAAGGTTCCTGAGCCATGTCCCACAACGGTCACTCCAGCACCAGATCAACACAAGACCAAGCAGAAGTAATGGGTCTACAGCCAAGCAAGCCCTTGGGGAGCTGACCACAGGATGCTGAATCTCCTCTCCCATTCTGCTTCTATGCCTATGCTAATTATAAAATTAGCATGCTACCACTCTGGGTCATAACCCTCCCTCTGTGCACCCTCTACAAAAATTTCCCTCACACTTCTTTGGAGGGCTCCGAGCCTCTGAATGACCCTGAGAGTCTCACTGGCTGAGCTACTCTTCTAACTTCTCAAGGCTCACCTAACGAGGGGTTTGGGGGATCAAGTGGATCTTTCCTGCCCTGCCCCCCATTAAATCACTTTAACTCCACAGTTGGCTGTGAATGTCATTTGCTTACTCCACCTTCTTAATTGTTTTTTCAACATAAAGCAGCAAAGGGTCTGGCACTGGCACTGAGTGTGTGGGTGTGGGTGTGTGTACGTACGTGTGTGTGTGCGTGTGTGTGTCAGGTCATCTGTGATCTGGCAGTGTCAAGGCCACCCAGAACCTGTTATTTTGGGCAGCTTTAGCTACAGCAGGGCTTCTGCACCCGAGTGAGCCCTTCCTAAGTGTAGATAGTACCTGTTTCAAACTGTCTCTGGCTTAGTTCTGGCTCCCAAGTTGCCCTTTTTCTGTTTGATTCATTCCTTTATTATTATTCTTCTTTGAAAGAAATAGTGCTTACACACATTCCAACATGACTTTTCATACATTCTCCCTTGCTGATGCCCCAACACATGGAGCCAACTCTGAAACATACAGACCCACACACAGATAAACTCCTGCACACACTGACCCTCCTCAAGCCACACACACACACACACACACACACACACACACACACACGCTGATTTGATCATTGAGACCTTTATGCTCTAGCAGGACAAAAGAGAATAGAATCCAGTGCCTGCCTAGGAGAAGCCTAAGAGGGTGATATCCACCCCTTTCCCACATAAATATACACTCATGCAAATACTCACTGATACCAGAGCACACATGAACCTTCCCCTACTCGCTGGCATGTGCTGTCTCTCCCCTCCCTGCCGCTCCCACCCCACTCCACACACACATCTATTTTCTCTGAAGAGAATGAAAGCAAATGCACTAAAGAAGAAAACAGAAGTTTAGACAGGTTTCAGAAGGAAGACTGGTTAATGTACATTAGACAAAAAGTCAGCCTGAAATTGAGGGAGAGCAAGTCATCATGGGTAAATATTAGGGTAAAAAGGCACTTGAAAGCTCCCAGCAAGCCTATTCAGCTTCCAGATTAACAAACCAATGTCCTTCCCCAGAGGGAGGAAGATAATTCATCAAGACCACCAAGAAGCCATGTTTCTGAATCATACTTAGAGCCCAGCTCTTCAGATTCTGACTCTGCTCTCTCCCTGAAGTGACGTCTTCTTGACTCTGCTGGTGGCAAGCAAAACATCTAGGGACTGAGAGACCAACAGAATTTCCAGAGGGCCTGCAGTGGTCACTGGGGAATGAACCCCATCTGTAAAATAACATCAAGCAGGTGTGAAGCAGACAACAGGTGTCAGGTGCCAGGTGTACTGCTTGTCACCTGCCTCACACCTGCATGATGCACACACACTCCAGATAGGTTTGAAAAGAACTCCAGAGAAATTTGGAGACTGTAAGGCAAAAATTATCCAGCAAAGCTTTGCTAGTTGGTAAGTAACCATCAGACTGGGAAGAGAGAATGATGTCACCTAGGTCTTCAAGCTTTGCCCATGTTCGGGGGATTTCAAATTGCTGCTTGCTGGCATGATGGGAAATGTCAAAAGTAACTCTAGGGGCCGACTAGGACTGGGGACGCTGTCTGGACACACAGATGTTGGGCACCTAAAGTCGAGGAATGATCTTATAAAAGTCCTTCCACACCTGCATGCCCTCTGCATTCCACTGGGAAATATGCATTCAGGCACACAATGATTTATTTCAAAGTATCAGCACTTCTGCATTAAACATAATTAGCAAAAACAGAAAATAAAAGAGCTGGGAGGGAAACAACATGTTATCCCAAAGCGAAATTTGATCAAACAAGTTGTATATCTGTCATGAAATATACTGCAATCATAAAATAATATTTAGTCGTATGGGAAAATGTTCAGACAATCTTAAGATCATAGAAAATATTATGGTGTGTAATACCTAACAGCTTTGTTAAAAATGAATGGGGATACTGTATAAATTTTTAAAAATCCAGCAGAAAATACAGTAAAACAAAACCAGTGGCTATGTTGGAATGGAAAACAAAAGGTATTGTTTATTTTATTTTTGGAATGTCTCTATATTTTAAAACATGTTCATAGATCCAAATAAACTTATTTTTAACATTTCTTTCACACGTCTCAAAAACCAAAACAGTCCAAAAGGCTGATGAGTTAGAGGTAATATTTTTTCCAGAGCCTGCCTGAAGCCCTGCAACAATTTCCAGTCCAGCTTCCCTGAAGGAAAAGAGGGGAGTATAATTAAGCCTTTAAAGTGATATTCTATATGAAACCCCAACACGTCTCTGAATCGTTTTTGTGGGAACCCCCCAGGACATCACTCTTTCCATCCCACGCACAGCCAAGGGCTCCAATCTTGCTCATTGACTTTGAACCTATGACCACGTTAAATGAGGTTATGGGACAGGTGTGAGCTTCTCGCCCCTCTGCTCCCTTATCATCAGTAAAAGAACACCATTCTCCTGGCCAACAGTAGAGGGCAGGGTACTGCTTTTGTGTGAGGAATTCGGAGGACAAACTGCACACAGGTTGATACACTGGTGCGGCTGCAATCTCATCTGTGCGGACAAAGAAACGCATATTTGGTTCTCTTCGTAGATAGATCTTGGTTTCCTGGTGCCCATGTTCCTCTGTCCTAGGAGTATGTCTGCTGAAGGAAAAAGAAGATAATACCTGGTTTAGATGAGAACTGTTCTGTAAGGGAGTTCAACTGGACAGCGGGTGCTTTCCTCCTGTGTCTGACTCAGAAGAGCCTCTTTCTGAGGGGTCTATGCCAACCACTTTCCCAACTGGCCTCCTGCATCTTCCTACATAATGTCCTTCACTCTCCACCAAGTTGCTTCTCCTCCTGTCTCTTTTCTGCAATATGTTCAATGCCCCTACCCTAGACACCCCACATTTCTGCTGAACAAGGTGTCCACCAAATGGTAGGAGCTTATGTGATGTCTGCTAGGATGCTGAGTAGTCTGTACCTTGATCAGAAGATGCTGTTGATTTGAAGGGAATCCTGAACCTCTCTCTGCAAATGTTCAGGGCTTCTGTCATTCAAACTGCCCAGGGGGAGCAGAGCCTCCAGCCCACCCCATCCTCATCCTGTTAGGACTTTCACAGGGCTGTGTGTTACCCCAGTGGCTCCACTTCTCAATGACAGGGCCCACCTACCCTACAAATGCCTATTCCTCATAATTGCCACTCTTTTAAAATTTGATTCTCACCCTGTATTAGAGAATTGGGTGAGTTGGAATTCTTGATATTCATGAATTTTTTTTTCAAGAAAAAAACATGACAGAAATCAGGGTATGATCTTTTGCAACAATATCTGTGTAGTTTTCTAAAAACTTTTAGTTTCCTGGTACATAATGATGATCATTTATTCTGAATACAATTTGGAATATGAGTCCTGGACTTATTTGGTAAATCCAACCAACATTTGCTACTTCAGAAAAAAAAATGTTCTTTGACTTATGACATAAGAATGGAAGATCTTTATAATATAGAACAAATTGCCAAAACCAAAAAATGCCAGATAAGAAGGCAGCTGTTCATTATATCCATAGATTTCATCTTGCCATTGTTGGCATTTAGTTTTTCAGTGTCTACTTATCCAGTGCTCAGCACCACCCCAGTGTCCACCCACACAGTACCCACCTTAGCATTAGCCATGTCCACAATGTCAGACAACATGTTGCCCTGCGAAGCTGTCTCCATCCAGCAGCTACAGTGTCCCCCACCCCACCCCCACAGAAACAGAGAAGCCACAGAAGCTTGCAGGACAAACACAACAAACATAAATGGTTCTTTCTTTGGGAGGATTTCCATCACATCCCAGCAAAGCCTCTTCTTCTATTGGGAGGTGGCATTGTCAATAGATTTCACTCATAATCTCCTCAGAGTGATGAGAACTGACTTCTTTCTTGAATTTATCATGTAACATTCCATTTCTGCTAAGAAAGCATCGTTCTTAGCCCTGCTGTACTTGTAGATTCCAGAGCCATCTTATATAACTTTCTGGGGAGACGGAAACATTCTCTATCTGTATGGTCCAGTACAGTGGCCACCAGCCACATACATGAAATGTAGTGGCACGACTGAGACACTAAACTTAATCAGATTTAAGTTTAATTAAATGTGTGTGTTGTCTTCAAATATTTATTATTAATTCATTAAAAATACCAAATATAAATCCACAACATGTTCACATAAAAACAACTACATTTTCCCAAACAGAAGAATTAGTTATAAGAGTAGCACTGTTTAAAAAATACCTTTAGGGGCTCCTGGGTGACTTAGTCGGTTAAGCGTCCGACTTTCGCTTGGGTCATGATCTCACGGTTCATGGGTTCGAGCCCCACGTCAGGCTCTGTGCTGACTGCGAGCTCAGAGCCTGGAGCCTGTTTCAGTCTGTGACTCCCTCTCTCTCTGACCCTCCCCTGCTCACGCTGTCTCTCTCTCTCTCTCCTGAAAATAAATAAAAAACACTTAAAAAAAAATACATTTAATGTCTTTGTTAATGACATGTAGTTGGTTTCTCATATCCACTTTCTGCATTCAGCCTGTTGTGATATGCTGTTTTGGTTGAAGGGTGGGGGAAAAAACAGCCTCACACAGATATGTAGTTGGGAAATAGAGAAGTGTTTTAGTAACTTTTGTATAAGTATGGATATCCTTTGGATGGATATATATATATACATACATATATATCACATCTTCATCTTCTTTATCCTTTCAATCAACATGATACAACACATTAATAAAAGAAGAATTTCCATTAGGGCATATATACCAGAAAAATGAAAACATTTTCACACAGAAAGTTATACATGAATATTCATAGTGGCTTCATCAATGTTCCTTAAAGAAGAAAGGATGAAAAAGGCTGTGGTACATTATTTCTATGGAATACTATTTAGCAATAAAAAGGAGTGAAATATAGATACACATACAGCTTGAATGAACCTGAATGGAATTATGCTGTGTGAAAAAAAAAAAAAGTTAACTTTAAAAGGATACAAACTACATGATTCTATTTATAACATGGGTGAAATAACATCATTAAGGGGATGGCAAACAGATTAGCAGCTGCCAGTTGGGACGTAGGGGGAGAAATGAGTGCAGCTATAAAAGGGAAAATGAGAGAGTCGAGGTGATGGTAAAGTCATGTCACTTCATTACATTGGTGGTTATCTGAAGCTACACATGTGATAAAATTGCAGAGTTATACACACACACACACACACACACACACACACACACGAGTGCATGTGTAATTGATGAAATCTGAATAAGCTCAATGGATTGTAGATCAGTCCCCTGTTTTTGATAATATCTTACAACATGCAATATGTTAGCACTGGAGGAGGCTGGATGATGGTGCACATTTCTTTGCACCTTCTTGTGAATGTATAATGACTTCAAAATTAAAAGTTAAAAATATACATATGGAAAAATACTGACTTTAGAAACTGATGTTAAGAATCTGTCCAAAAATTAAAGAAATCATTCTTTCCCCATATGTGTTCTTAGCACTTTGTCAAAGATCAGTTGACTGTATATGTATGGATTTATTTCTGTGCTTTCTATTCTGTTTCATTGGTCTATATATCTGTCTCTATACCAATACTGTACTGTTTTAATTTTTGTAGCTTTGTAACATAGTTCAAAATCAGGAAGTGTGATGCCTCTAACTTGTTCCTTCTCATTTTGACTCTTCAGTTTTTGGTGGCTCTATATGGTTATTATTTTAAAAACAAAATATAAGTGTTGATAACATTATAAAGAAATGGAAACCCTTGAACGTTGTTGATGGAAATGTAAAATGGTGCAGCAGCTGTGGAAAAAAGTATGGCAATTCGACTCAAAATTAAAAATATAACTACCATGTGATCCAGACTTTCCACTTCTGGACCCCTATCCAAAAGAATTGAGACCAACATCCCTAGGAGATATGTGCATTCCCACATTCTTTGTAGCACTATTCTCAAGAGCCGAGGTGTAGAAACACTACAAGTGCCCACTGACAGATGAGCGGATAAAGAAAATATGGTACAGACACAAAATGGAACATTATCTGGCAATCAGAAAGGAAATCCTGCCATTTGTGGCAATACGAATGAACCTTAAGAATAGTCTGTGAAGCGAAATAAGCCAGTAACGGAAGGACAAATACTGTATGACTCCACTTATATGGGGCATCTAAAATAACCAAATTCTCAGAAGCAGAGAATACAATAGTGGTTTTCATGGGTGAGGGGGTATGGGAAATGGGGAGTTGTAACTCAGTGAATAAAAGTTTCAGTTATGCTGGATCAATAAATTCCTAGAGATCTGCTCTGCAATATAATGGCTACAGTTATGAATAAGATACAGGGTGCCTAAAACTTAAAAAAGTAGGTCTCATGTCAAGTCCTCTCACGACACACACAGCAAAAGAGAGACAGAGAGAAAGAAACAACGGGAGGTTCTGGATATGTCTATGTTCTTGATTGTGGTGATGGTATCACAGTTGTTTGTGATGTCCAGATTCATTCAATTGTGCATACTAAATATGAAAAAAAAAATTATCTCAGAGGTGCTTTCCCAAGGATTGAAAGAGAGAAGCATTATATATCAGTTATGGGGAAATGTGGCCATCAGGATTGAGCTATTAAGGCCTGCACTTCCACAAATACATTGAAAATTCCCACAAACATCTCATGCCATGGGATCCTGGAACTCAGGATCGAGAGAGGAAAGACAGATTCCAAGGGAATGTGTGGGAATGGTCCATGCAGACATGACTGGCAAAAAAGCAGGACCCAGACTAAGAGTGTTTTAAGGTACCTAATGCCATCCATATACAGGCCCAAAGCAAGGCTCTGGTCACTGATATGGGGACAGTAGCAACCTCCTGCCACAGAAAAAGGGGCCAGTGGGAAAGACCAAGGTATCTCTAGAAGTAGGACTCAAATTCAGAAGTAATGTGATTAAGTAATGCTCTGTTCGGGGTCAGTTTCTTTAGTGGATGTGGCACTGGTGAAGAAACCAAGCTTCTCTCGAGGGCATCAAGAGCCTTTCACCCAGCCATTGACTATACTTGTCCAAACAAATAAGAACACTAGGGATAGGGTGAATTAAAAGTTCTAGAGATTGATGCCAGGAAGGCCTTTGTTAGGTAGAGTGAACAAGGCATGGTTAGGACAAAGCAGAAGAAAGCCCACCCAAGGAAGGAAGACAGGAAATAGGGAAGAGATTTCTTCTATAACCAAAGTCTATAATCAAGATAGGACAAAAGAAGACAAACATTCATACAGAGGTGCAAGAAGCAAGTTTTTCTGGAAGTAAGAATCCTAGTTGGAGCAGGTCAGCCAACAGGTGGTTCTGGTGAAGACAGGTACCGAGACTCATTCTAGAGGATGGCGAATGTGATACCAGAGACTAGAGCTTAAGTGTGACAGTGGCACTACACCACCCCAGAGGGAGTTGGCTGGTTCAACACTAACAGAGAGGGGAGAACATGGGTGGAGAAGGAAGCCGACAGCAAGGCTGATGAGTCCTCACCCCTTCTCAGCTTTTGCCATGAGGCCTGTCATAAGATGAATCATTTTCAAGAAGTCACTTTAGGGTTGTCAAAGCAGTATATAGACATCTTTCTAAAATAATCCAGTTTTCTCTTTCCCTCTCTCCTTCCCTTCCTCCCTGCCTTCCACCCTTCCATGAACCTGCACATCACTCCGTGAAAACAATAGTTGCCCACTGCCTGAGCATCCCAAATAGCACAAGTAGGGCATTGGGAAAATGACAGAAGGAGCGCACGGTGTGTCTGTGCCTGAGGGCTCAGGTTCATGGGAGGTAACACAGAACCAGTAGTGGGAAGGGAGGAGCCATCCACATACCTGAGTTGTAAGGATGTTTGGATTTACAAGCGTCATGGCTAGTAAGAGATTTTGCTTTAAGGCCAACTCTGGTTTAGCGACCTCTGTTTCATCTTATCCTGATCAGAGAATGTGAATAGTGTACGAATTCAGAGAATCAGAGCTATGCCCCATGTGGAAAGATCCAGTCAATTCTGACTGCCCATTCTCAGTGACATCTACCACCTGTGGTCAGCATGGCATCTTACGGCTCTCTAGAGTGAAGCATTTCTGCTTTAGCCTTCCCTGTCCTGCCGCAGGCCTGGATCAAGTGAAAGAGAGAATGAGATGACTCACTTATTGCCAACCTTTCCATGGTCTCCCAGAAGAACGAGTTCCTGCTATTCATTTCCATATTCACTTTGAAAACTAAAATGCTCAACGGAATTAATCTGAGCTGAGTATCAGGGTCCTGCCCAAAAGGCATGGTTGTTTCTGTTCAGAAGACCAGAACTTCTACCTGATTTAAGTCATCTCCACCCAAGAATCCTGTTACTCACAACAGCCTCCCACAAAGGGTGGACAGTGAGGACAGCCCCAGGTGACATCACTGTCAAACAGTAGTGCCAAAAATATGTTAAGCCAGAGATTTTCATTTAAAAAGCTGAAATGAAAATAGAGTAGCCCCAAAGAAAATCCCACTTCCTTAAGGCAAGGCTCATATTCTGTATAAAAGTAAGGCTCATATTCAGCTGGCCAGAGACTCCCCACCAGACCTCAGAGGCCTATCAGTTCGAACTTCTCTGCATGACCGGTGAGTCTCTCCACTTCGATTTTTTCAGTATCTGCACCATAGCTTTTTTTTTTTTTAGATTGGGATTTCTTCTCCATGCTAGGATATATTTACTTTTAAATGCAATGCAATTTGTGTTTAAGATTACTAGATAGATCTTTTTTGACTTCTCACTCACATTATAGCTGTGGAACTTGGGGTCAGAAAGGGGAGTGGCTTCTGTTGCCCATCTGTTCAGTTAGCAGAAGGATATGAACTACAGCTCATGACCAGGACACTTGTAGTGACACTTTAATACTCTTTATAACTACTGGGAATTCACAGTATTGAAGGCATTGCATTGGCAATTTAGATGTTTAAAAGATATGGTTCTCTTTATTCCATGAACCTACAACCCATCAGAGAGCATAATACATGAGCGTAATTTGCAAACATACTGCGTGGAAAGTGATTAGTAGAAAGGCAAGGCTGATATTGTACTGGGGCAAAATAAAGAAGATGGCTTGGAATCTGGCAGAGAATGTCTAAGAAGAGAGCCATAATGGGCAGGCATGTGTGGACAAGCAGAGACAGAAGGGAAAGACTTCCAGAGGCATGCAGAGTGATTGATGGGAACAAAGGATCATAGGAAGGATCACGTGGGCTTGAGGAGTTTTGTACAGAATTTTTATATGACAGCTAAGGTACCCTATGTTGTAGACATGAGAGAGTAGACTCCAGACTGTATCACCTTTTCATGTTATTGAAAACCTGGGGCCTCTATTCAATCCTAGGAGCTGACTGCTGTGTTGTGTCGCTAATAAAGATTTTCAGAATCAACAGAAAGAAAAGAAGCACAGAAAAAGACTCCACTTCCCTGCAGCAGAGTAAATCACCTTTAAGCTTCTCCTCCTGAAAGTTTACAGGAACCACCAAAGTTTCCTTCAATCTCAAAACCAGGGAAACAGGAAGAGAGTCTCTTGTTTCTGAAGGGTCATGAAATAAGACATATTTCTCATTAAACTTGCCTTCTTCTTCTGTTTTACCAAACCACTGAGTTGGCTTTCTGTCTGTAGGTCCAGCCTCCCGTGAAGTATGAGTTCCCACCAGCAGAAGCAGCCCTGCACCCCTCCCCCCACAGCTCAGGAGCAACAAGTGCTACAGCCCTGCCAGCCTCCACCCCAAGAACCATTTGTCCCAATAACCAGGGAGCCGTGCCACACCAGCGTTCCACAGGATGGCAACACCAAGATTTCTGAGCCAAGCCACCCGAAGTATCCTGAACCAGGCCATCCCATGATTCCTGAGCCAGGTCACACCAAGGTCCCTGACTCAGCCTACCCTAAGGTCCCTCAGCCTGGCCACACCCAGGTACCAGAGCCAAGTCCCTCAACCATCATTCCAGGCTCAGGCCAGCAGAAGACCAAGCAGAACTGATAGGGTCCACAGCCATGTCTTCAAGAAGCTATGGCCTTGAGGAGCTGACTGCCAGCTGCTGCCCACCTCCTCCCCTTCTGCTCTTGTGCCTTCATTGCATAGATATTATAATCAGTATATTTTCATCCTGAGTCATATCCCTCTCTTACTAGCATCATAAAAATACATGCTATGACACTTTACCTTACATACTCTGAAGAGTCCTTTGAGCCCCTAAATCATGCAGAAGACTTTAGGGGCTTTGCTGGTCCTCAGTTGCTCAGGGTCCATCTGAAGAGGCAATCTGGATTGGAAGAATGCATATTTCCTACTCTTCTCTCATTAAATAACTTTTAATTCCACTCTTGACTGTTTACGTCATTGGTTAAATCTGCCCTTTCTTCATTCTACCATCATGAGTAGGACCTGTAGACAGAAGAGTTAGTGTAAACATCATCTATCTAACCATGATACCATATACTGTTATGTGTGTGTGATTGTATTTAGGGGGCATCCCTGAAACAGCAATAGCTGTTTTGTAATGGAACCCAAAGTTTATCATTCTGAGCAGCCACCTGGAGCGGGGCTCTCTTCCGACACTGGACTGTCATGCCTGTGTTCCAATGGTGCCTGCTCCAAGCTCTCTCTCATCCTGAGTGTCCTGTCGCCAAGGCTCCTGTTTATGCCCCCCAAATTACTCCTACACATGTGAATCTGATATATCTGGTTTTCTTCATCCATTTTACCTTACAAATACCTAGCACATGGAGACACACTCTCACAACAAGGCACATTTATTGTAAATAGGCACATGCTCAGAGAATCACCCACACAGGTCCTACCCTCATTAGCTGAGATAATGTTACCTTTTGCTGGGGACCCACTGTGTGCAGTGGGACCTAAGCCTGTACCAGGAAAAGGGATGGGAGGATACAGAGTGCCTTCTCTTGGGGGATTTGCATTCTTCTCTACGAGGGGCGATATTCGTACTCTTCTCATGCAAATACACATACAACTGTATGCACATGCACAAGCACACACACATACACACACACACACACTCACACAACAGTGTCTCTCCACAAATAACTCAAAGGAAGCTATTTATTAAGTGATTAGGATAAGGAGGGGATTATTAAACTGGGATTACAAGTAAGAATACATGGTCCAAGGGAGATGAATTCGCAGTCTTGAATGGCTAAGCAACATCATTAAGGTATAAAATATCAGTAGTGAAAAAAGGGCCAAATAACACCTATCGTGTCCCCTACATTTCAAGATAAAGAAATTGATATCCAGAAAGGAGAAGATTAATTGAAATCAATAAGTAACTGTTTTTGAAGCACCCGAGCCCAGTTCTCCAGATTTCCCCTACAGCCTAGTCTTGATTAGGGAGTTGGGTTGTTGTTGTTGTTGTTGTTGTTGTTGTTAATGAAGCTTGCATACATTTTCAGAAGGTTTACAGTGGTCACTTGACAAGCCAGATTGTCCATAATATCAAGCTGGTGTGAGGCCGGTGATAGGTAGGTAGCATCTGACTGATGCACAAATGCTCCAGGTAGAATTGGCAAGGACTCAGAAATATTCGGGACTGTAAGACAGAAATTGTGCAGCTTGTCATTAGAAGGCAACAAGTAGTTGTCAAACGGACAGCAGTGCATGATGTTACTTAGGTCTGTGAGGTATGCATCTTTGAGGTGGCTTCATGTCACTGCTGATTTCAGTGTTGGAAGTGTCTAGGGATCATTCCAGGGTCACTCATAATTAAACAAGCTGATCCCAAGTGGGGAAATGGGTTCTACAATACACAGCTTTTATGAAGAAGAGTTCAGTAGGGACGAGTCAAAGATTTGAAGGTCTGACTCTGGAGCCACCAATTTTATTCTAGAAATTTACTTTTAGGAAATACTTATGCATGTACACAAAAATTTTATACATCAGGATATTGACTTAAGCATTGTATATAATAGCAAAATATTGATAATTTAAATGCCAGTTCAATAATTAATGGATGTCTATGTGTTGGGATTGTACACCGGCAATTAAAAAGAATGTTATAGGAGAATGGTTAGTCTTAACGGACAATGTTCAGATTATATTAACAACACAAACAATATAACAATATAAACAATACAAACAAACAACATCAACAAAAAAGCCTTTTAATAAGGTAGGCATGTCTGTAGATTTATAGAAAAAAATATCCTTCCACTACATACAACAAAATATAACTAGTTATTTCTGGCCACTTATATGTAAGTGTTCATTTTCTTCCTTTTTTTTTCAATAGCTCTGTTTTTCTCATTATACATTATATAATGTTATTTTATTGCTTTCAAAGCTTTCTATCAATATATTAAAACTACATAAGTCAGAGAAGATATTGATGACTAGAGAAACTGTAGATCCTGTCCGTCCAGAACATTCTCGAGGCTCTGCAGTGGGTCCCCTCTGAGCAGCACCCTGCCTCCTTGTTAGAGTAGCCATGGTGTCTCTCCTCCCCACATACCCCCACCTCAGCTCTCCATCTTCTGGTGAGGACCTTGGGTACTCCAATACCCACACAAATACACACACACACACTCTCTCAGCCTTGAGCCCCTTCATCCTGCTCACTGACTTGGACAGCGGATGTCAGTCATGGGTTAAAGGAGGACTTGTCCCTTACCTGTTGCAGCTCCATGTCTTTTCCTGGCTCCTCATCTCCTCTGTGGCTGGCATAATTGTCCCCTATGGGGCTGGCCATTTAGAAGAGCAGATACTATCTCAGTGTGAAGAGCATGGGGTCCAGGCTGCACAGTTTGACAACCTCAGGCTTATAGCTGGTTGCTCATGTTGACTGCGAAGATGAAGAAATGCACATTTGGTTTCTCTCTTTGTTTCTTCCTGGTTTTCCTCATCTTCACTTCCCTTCATCATATCAGAACTATAACCTCTATAATTTTTAAAAACAGATTCATCCTGGCTCAGATAGAAAGCAGTGATTGAGTAAGTTCTCAGTACTTACATATTTCTGACTCAGAAAAGTCATTTCTGGGTGTTTAGGTCAATCACTTTTTAATTTGTTCTTCACTAAACCCAAGCTAAATTTTCTCTATTCTCTCCCTTCTCTTCTGTCTATTCTCTTTTATGTCCTTTATTTAACAACCCTCCCCACCCCTTCTACCCCCACTTCCCCAGAACCAAGTGGCATGTCTGGGCTTTGTGGTCTTATTAGGCCCATCTGGCCCTTGATACGCTTGCAAACACAGCTGTTACAGCCAAACTGCCCTGCACTCCCCACACCAGGGCTCTTATCATTCCCTGGATGCTGGATCACACCTGACTTCTCTGCGCTGTAGGCATCATAAGAGGAGGAACCCTCTCTGTCTTGTTCAGGGTGGACAGCCTTGTTCAGGCCCAGCCTGTACCTACCAAATGGTGGGAGCTTATCTAATGTCTGCTGAAGTGCTGGGTGGTTTATACCTTCATCAAATGATGCTATGAATTTGTAGGGGCACCTTCTGAATTTCATTTGTTGATCCTGGATCATTCCTGTCCTCTGGTAAGTCCTTGAGCCTGAAACACCCCAACCCCATTCTGTTCCCTCTACATCTAAAGCAACAGGATTCAGAGCTGCAAACCACTTGCTCTTTCCTGTCCGTACCTACAATACTTTTGGAAAAGATGAGTTCTGTATTTTCTAGAACACTGGGAGAAATCCTGTGGGCAGGATTGTCTCCCCCAAATCTTCTTACAGACCCCTTCTTCATTAAGGTCTGTCCATTTCCTATGTAAATTTCACGAGGACAATAGGGGTTTAGGAATAGAAGACCTACATAAAATAGAAAACTATGGGACATAAAATATAATTATCAGTAGTACATTAGTCTATATTCTTTATGAAATGTAAGTTGCTATTTCTGAATATTTTTAAATATTTATAGTGTTTGTTTTTCATTAAGATTAACAAAACTCAAAGAGATCAATAAGCAATTTGTTATAAATCAGCCAATGATGATACTATATCACCATGCCACTTCTACCTGGATCTGTTACCTAAAAACAAAAAATCTATTTGAAAATCTTCAAAGCTGTCATCCCTATAATAATTCTTATTTAGTTAATGTCTCTTACCACATCCTAGTAAGCCATGTACCTACCACTAAAACAAAGAAACAAGTAATAATCAAACAAAATTTATTATTCCTGTTTCGTGTCATGTTTTTTGTCAGGTTACACTTTCTCGATGACAAAAACAAACAAACAAAAACACCAAAATGTTCTCAGCTGCATACAATAGAACTTTATTCTTCATGTATACCATAGTCCAACTTGGGTGGGCAAGAAGTCAGACTCCTGCCCTTCCTTGTTTCATAACCTCAGGGTCATTCCTTCCTTTGTATACTACAAAACAAATAGTAAGTACCGTCACCATACAACATTATTACAATATTACTGACTATCCCCCTTTGCTGTACTTTTCATTCCCATGACTTATTTATTTTGTAACTGGAAGTTTGTACCTCTTAGTCCTCCTCATCTATTTCACCCATTCCCCTACCTACATAGTTAACTTTTTAAGATCATGTTTCTGTATTGTAATGATTCATTTCATTTCTTTTTTTTTAATCTTTTTTTTTCTGCTAAACATTTTATTTTATTTTTATTTTTTATTTTTTTTACAAATAGTTTATTGTCAAATTAGTTTCCACATAACACTCAGTGCTCATCCCCACAAGTGTCCTCCTCCATGCCCACCCCCCTCCCCCCACATCCATCAGTCCTCAGTTTTTGTCAGCATTCAAGAGTCTCTCATGGTTTGCCTCTCTCCCTTTCCCCCACCATTTCCCCCCTTCTTCTCCCCCTTGTTCCTCCATCAAGTTCCTCCTAATCCTCCTATACGTGCAAACATATATTTGTCCTTCTCTGCCTGACTTATTTCGCTCAGCATAACACCCTCAAGGTCCATCCATGTTGCTACACATGGCCAGATTTCATTGTTTCTCATTGCCATGTAGTATTCCATGGTATAGATAAACCACATCTTCTTGATCCATTCATCTGTTGATGGACACTTAGGCTCTTTGCAGGTTTTAGCTATTGTGGAGAGTGCTGCTATGAACATTGGGGTACATGTGCTCCTATGCATCAGCATCTCTGTATCCCTTGGGTAAATTCCTAGCAGTGCTATTGCTGGGTCATAGGGGAGTTCTATTGTTTCCTGAGGAACCTCCACACTGTTTTCCAGAGGGGCTGTACCAGTTTACATTCCCACCGACAGTGTAGGAGGGTGCCCGTTTCTCCACATCCTCGCCAACATCTAGAGTTCTCTGATTTGCTCATTTTAGCCCCTCTGACTGGCGTGAGGTGATATCTCAGTGTGGTTTTGATTTGTATTTCCCTGATGAGGAGGGCATCCCTCCTCATCAGATTCATTTCATTTCTACTTTCAAGTTGGCCATTTCCTTCACGAATTCATTAACATTTTACCAAAGGAAGTCAGTAGTCAATGATACTAACCAAATCTCTGCATCATTCCATTTTTTTTATAGCTGCAAACTTAATGGGCAAATAGTTTATTTTTCAAGTACCAGGTAACTGATTTACTGACTAAATGTTCTCACACAGGGTAACACTTAGGGGCATGCTGAGGAAAGGTGAATCAGGAGGTGTCTCAGTGTCCAGTAATGCAGAGAGACTTTTTTTCCGAAGACACATAAAGCCAGTATTATTTAAACATTTTTTAAAAATCCGCGGTTCAAGAGTGGATGGGATCAGGTGGGAGAATAATTGTGCACTGGAGGACACTAAACAAAAGGTTTATGGTGAATTTTGGTCAGGGTTTAAGATAGGAAACAACAGAGGGCTTTTCTCAGGCCCTACATTACCAAGAAGACCAGACAGATGCCATTTGGCTTATAGTAAAGGATATACGAGGGTATATTTTTCCAAAATTCAGTTACTCATACCAGCATTCCTATTTTACACAAACTCATATGCCTGTACTGTTAATGTGCCCAATATATCTCTTTAACATTACCTTATAACAAAGGATATCTTTCCAAAAGTCACAATTATGTATTTACCAAATGAGAGTGACTTGGTGGTGTTCTCATCACACAAGAGAAACTAAAGCCTGCTTAAAAAAACATTTTCTAGGTAAGTAAACTTTCTTTCCTCAAAGGGCTTTATATGCTATTTTAATCCACACTTACAGGTAAGCCTACCTCTGTAGAGTAGAAACTTTAAATCCAAGAGAACCCAGGGGATCTAAGTGGCATGTGGACACCCAAGGAGACATTCCTCCACACACTGGACTCTGAGCTGATTGTTTCTGCAGACTGAGGAGGCACTCTGGAAGAAGGAAGGGTAATAATGTCTTAAGGAGGGCTGACGACAAAGAGTCAAGGCAGAAGATAAACTTGCTTCCCTTTGGCCCCTGCCTCTGTTCAACTTAATCTTTCCAGTTAAGCCACGGCACCCTCCAAACATGCCTGGTTCTGGTCTTGGAGCATTGGGAAGTGTATTCTTTTTCCACAGATATTCTAACATCGAACTCCTTCACTTTCTGCAAGTCTATTTGAACACCACCTTCTCAGAGAGGACACACAACTCCACTCTCATCTCTTTGATGCTCCCAATTGCTTACACTACTATTCCTTTCTTCATAGCAGGTAATATATAATTTCCCAATGGGCAGGTTTCAGGGCACATCATCATCTGATGTTCCTGACTTGTCCTTTCAGATGACTTGTACTTAGCTTGGGAAATAACTGAATCTGCCCAGCCTTGGCATGCTCCACTGTCCTGTCCTCCCTGTGAAGATGCAATTTTCCCCATGCTGAGCTCTTGATCTTCACATCTTTTTTTTTTTTTTTTTGGAATAGACAGATTATATTTTGAATCTGAAAAAAACGAATGATACATTGTGCTTTTTTTCATATGCTTTTGAGGAGAAGAAACAAATATTATATAATATGACTTTGCTTTGTTTTATGATGGGTTATCTTGAAACCTACATGGACAAGAAAGTTAGGCAGATGACACTGGAAAAAGAAAACAATGAGAACAAGAGAGTCTTCATTTAAGAAAGAATTCCTCCATGTTGATTTCAAAGAAGAGTGAACTAAATGTGATCATTCTCCTCAAGCAGCCCAGGCCTCATTCCCAGAGGCTGTTTAGTTAAAACAAACTTTGTGGTAGATAAGGAAAAGGGAAAATTCTTGAATCATAATTTCAAAAATTTGGTGAGTTTTCCTTCATTCACCCAGTGTTTTTACTGCATAAGAGAAAAAACACTTTCTTTGAATAATGGCATATGGGGGGAGAGTAGTCATAGTAAAACACAAATTTCTGGTAAGAAAAAACGCTAAATAGGAAGGAAAGGAAAGAACTCCAAAGTTACAATGAAGGTTTTAGGGCCTGAATAAATATTTTCATAGGTTGGGCAAGTACTGCCCTAACTCACCAGGTGAACTTTGCCTTCTGCCCTGCAATAAAGACCCGCTATTAACACAGTCCCCTGTTTCTTTTAGATGCTGCTAAGTAACAAGAAAGATGTTCTACTAGAAGTTGCCTCACCAGCCACCTCAGGCAATCACACCTCCTTATCCTGTGACATCCTTACTCAGCTCTAGAGGTATGGCCTACAAGTGTCCAGCACCTTCCACATTTCTGCAAAGCCCACTTGCTACCATGCGCCACTACAGGACTTCTCCCCAGTGTCTACCCCTCCAGTAACCACTTATACAGTGTCTGCCCAAGCCTTCTCCTTTGAAGACCACTTTGCATTTCCCAAAGCTAGCAAAGCCTCAGAAGCTGGCCGAGCCAGAACACCACAATGATAAATGGATCCTCCCTTTCATGACACTCTATCAAATTCTCTCCATTGCCTGTCATGGTGAGAGGGGCATATTTACCAAGCCTTAGCCCTTGACCTCCTTGGGATGACACTTAACAAAGTAATATTTCTTTCCTGAGGTTATTATCAGGCAATGTTCTAGGATTAAGCTGAGAAAGTGCCATCCTCAGCCACACCAAGCTTTCCAGAGCCTCAGAAGGCACTCAGGTCAACTCTAACCTTCTTACAGTGATCCGTCTCCCTTCCTGTGTTCTGAGGACTGATTTCCATATTCTGGATGATTGTGTTTATGTGTCTATTTTGTGAATTATAAGCCTGTTTCATAATAGTCTTAACCTATGTTTTCCAGAAAATCATGCTTGATGCTGATGCCTCATGTGCAAAGTTTATTTGGGAATATGATCCCAGAGAAAAAGGGGTAACTGAGAAGGAAGGAACATACATGCAAGGAGGCATTATCTTTTTTGCACATCACCAAGGACCAGTGGTGGTCAGGCTCAGAGAACCTTTCAAGGATTCTTAGGGAATGGTCTTAGGACTCATCATCCTGGATTTGAAAGCAGGAAAATTTATCCATAGCCTCCTGTCACTTCCCTTCACCACCACCATTTGTCCAATCTGGCTCCCAGTGCATTAACTTCACCACACTTCCAGACTGAGCACACAAACTTGCACTGTGTTGCACAGGTACTCTGCACTGTAGTATCATAGATCACTTGGATCAGGAAGGGAGAGGGACCCCTGCACAAAGCTTATCTGGATCTTTGTGGAAGAGCCACATGACAGTATGTGGATAAGAGGTAGGGCAGAGATCATTTGTAGGGATACTCAAGAGGTATTAAAAAAGCTAATTAGGAAGAGCAGGATATGATAAAATTAGCATCCTATGATCCTGAGAGGGCATTAGTATAAAAGTCAGAGGCATGTGGGGAGATGCTACTGCAATTAGAAACCACGTGGCTTTTCAGCTAATTCATTGGCTAATCCAGCACTGCCATGAAAGAAATCGAGCTTCTTTGCATAGTAGAAAAAGCTTTAATATTCAGTACACTTTGGTCAAAAGCAGAGAGTAAAGGAGAAATTTCAGGAGCTAGAAAGGGAAAGGTTGCTGGGGGCAAAGAGGTACAAGTCAGGTAGATTCACAGATTAAATCCTAGCAAATATTGAATGACAGCTCTATTTTGCACCCAGGAATGTGGGTCTAGGAAAGACACAAGAAGCAGGAGCCTAGCCTCAGAGCTGAGGCTCAGGTCAGCCAGGTCCATGGCAAGTGCCATGGAGGAACAAGGAGCAGAAAGCAGGTTGTCCAAGGTCTGAGAATCCCATGAGATCAGCAAGGTGTACTTGGAACTCCCTCTGCAGAGTCCTTAGAGACAGAGTCTGGATGAGGAGAGGCTTGTATCCAAGACTAGAAGAGAGTTAAATTTATGCAAGAGGGCTGGAACCAGCCAACTTCAGTAGAGAGGGCCAGATGGCTGGGGACAGTGGCAGAAACATCCATATCTTTCTGAACCCTTACTCATCATCCCAGTTCATGTTAATGAGGCTTGTTGCAAGGGAGCATTTCTTTTATAAGAAACTTCCTTGTCATTGTCAAAGCACCCTCTGGGTATCTCATAAGAAATGTTCATTCACCCATTCGTTCTATAATTGTCTATCTACAGAGCAGCTATTCTACACTAGACAACATGTGAGGATTGAAGGGTAGAATAATGACTAGGGGGACCCAGTGAGTGGAGCTTCTGGTGGTGGCTAGCTAGGCCTGGGCTCAAGTTCAGGGGAGGTGACACTGCCATAGAGACAGCAGGTACCCCACAAACATTTAGGTAAGCAAAGTAAGGAGGGAGAGGCCACACAAGCAGAAAATGATTTAGATTTTCCAAAGACCACAGCTTGTTGGATTGTGTGTTGAGGGTAGGTCTGGTTTAGTGACCTCAGCTTCATTTTACCTTGAGGAGAGTGAACTCTAGTGTAAAGAATCAGGGACTCCCATACCTCTTGTCCCCGTGCTTCCCCAGGAAGTATCCCCATTACACACGTGCTTTTCAGGGCCTGCTGTCACATTAACAGAATAAGCGGATGGGCTGACAGGAATGCATTATTTGGGGCTGTTGAACCCAATTGCTTTCCCCCATGTTTTCACAGATCAGGGTCTTCATGCCCTGTCTGCTATTGACTCTGAGACTTTTCTTGGAGTAAAGCGTTTTTATGGCCCAAAGAATCATTTCAGACTTTTCTCCCCCCCTCCCCCAGCCTCTTCCCCCCACCACCTGCAACCCCCAGGCCTGGGTACATTGAGTGATGGATAAACAGAATTACTTTTTTCCAACTGGGGAAATTCATCCCGTCATACCCTTGGCCTCCCAGAACCAAGAAGATCTTGTTCACCTCCATCTACACCCCCTTCATGTATTTAGCAGCCTGACAAGACTGGCCTGTGCTAAGAACTAGGACCTTCTAGAAAACAGGGCTTTTTCTAGTTCCAGACACCCTAGGACTTCTTTGTCTCTCATTTAAGGCCACACCACACTCACCATCAACACTACACCTGGGTTCAAAGGATGCTCAGTGCGGTTTTGGCACAGTAAGTGCCAAAAACTAAATTGTCAAGAGGGTGGTTTCATCACAAAAGCTGAGACAACAGATAAATCATTGGGTTGAGGTGAATCGTGTTTAGCAGGCAAAGAATGAAGACACAAAAGCCCCAAAAGTGCCCCATTTCCTTAGGACAGGTCTCAGTCACTGTATTGAGTGGTGAGGACACCACAGCAGATCCAAGTGACCACACAGCCTGCTGTTTTCTGCATCTTCTTCCTTTGCAACTTTTTACCATTCGCTCAGGGTATTTGACATTTATTGGAACCTCCTTGGTCTTCTTGGTATCTTTCCCTCATTATTGGAGTTCAGTCATCAGATGTATAGCCTCTAGAAATATCTTTGTTTTAAAAGTAATCATAGTTTGGGGGCGCCTGGGTGGCTGAGTCGGTTAAGCATCCGGCTTTCGCTTAGGTCATGATCTCACGGTTCGCGGGTTCGAGCCCCGCGTCGGGCTCTGTGCTGACTGCCAGCTCAGAGCCTGGAGCCTCTTTCAGAGTCTGTATCTCCCTCTCTCTCTGACCCTCCCCTGCTCACGCTGTCTCTCTCTCTCTCTCTCTCCTAGAAATTAAAAAAAAAAGTAATCATAGTTTGGGCTTAAAGGGACTTAAGACGTTACCAATTCTGTCCCACCAGTTCTTGCTGTGTTGGTAAGATGGGGCTGGGTTGTGCAAAGTCAGCAGGATAAAGATGAGGACTGAGGTCCACAGCACTATTAGTGATGTTATAATTCTTGCTTAATTCATAATTTCAATGCAGACAATTTTGTTCTTTCAATAAATCATTTTGTGAGAATTTATTATGTTTGATACTTTGGCTGCTAAAACACATTTAGACAACAGAGAATACACTCCATGAAACTACAATTTATGCAGGAAAAAAAAGATATGGGCACAAAGAGCTAAAATTCAACATTGAAAGTCATCAGCCAGAGTAAGAAGGTGAAGTACAGAGGCAATTTGGGAGATAGATGATTTCTGGAAGACTTGCTCTAGAAAACCTCCTACAAGTGTCACATGAAGACATCTATGATCCATGGTGTCTGGGTAGTACTTGAACAAGCAGGAGTGAGGAAAATATTTGAAGCAGGGTGGTAGGAGAAAACCAGAGGCAAGATGGTGTTCTAGAGAAGTCAGTAATTATCTTACAGATGATAAGCCATTCTATTTATCAGAAATGTGTGGGTTGGCTAAAGTTACTGAATTTGTTTTTTTCTTTTACATAATATCACGTCTCCATATGATCCAATCTTGGGATTTCACATCCCTGCCAGGAGCCTGCCATTGTATTGCGTTATTAATTGGGTTTTAAGATGTGCCAGGAAGAAAGAAGCCCTACTCAGGTGAGACAAACCAAATCACCTTTATATTCCTCCTCCTCCAAGGCTCAGAAATCATCAAAGTGTCCTTTGTGGTAGAAAGGGATAAAAGAGAACTGAAGCAGCATGGAACATGGCTTCTACCCTAGTTAATCCCTGTTTAAGTCATCTGTTCTGTCTGTAAGTCCAGCTCCCTGTGAAGCATGAATTCCCACCTGCAGAAGCAGCCCTACACCGCCCTCCCCCCGCCAACTCAGCAGCAGCAGGTGAAACAGCCCTGACAGCCTCCACCCCAGGGATCACGTGGTCCCAAAACCAAGGAGTTGTGCCACACCAAGGTGCCAGAGCCCTGTCACCCCAAGACTCCAGAACCTCAGTGGTCACTCTAGCGCCAGCTCAGCAGAAAACCAGGCAGAAGAAATGGGGTCCACTGCCAAGCAAGCCTTTGGGGAACCAACCACTGGATACTAAGCCTCTGCCTATTCTGCTGATACATCCTATTTGCCTTGGAGCATGCTGTCACCCTGAGTCATAACTCCTTCTTTATTTGCACCCTAAAAACATGTGCTATGAAGTTTTCTTCCCAACAGTCTGAGCTCCTGAGCCTCTGATTTTGACTGCTGGTCTTGATACCATAGAACCTGAGTTCCAGCTGCTCTGGTTTCACCTGAAGAAGGACTTAGATGAAAACAAGTGAATCAGCTCTTGTTATTCACCTATTAAATGCACTTCCAATTCCACTCCTGATTGTGTGCTGGTCTGACTCAATGCCTTACTTTCCCTTGCGAAGTAGGACCTTTACACAGATAGGTTAGTGAGGAAGGCCTCGTTCAGAGGCATCTGGTCTTGGTACTAGGTAGATGGGGGTTGCCGCCATCGAGCCTTCGTGGGATGGCAATGGGAGGTTGTGCAATGCTACCCAGCCAGAAGCTGTTGCTTTGGGCATCCAGGAATAGAGTAGGGCTTCTCTTGCAACTCAGTGAATCACACCAGAGTCTAGTTGGTGCCTGTCCATGCTGACTCTGATTCTTTGCCTTCAAATTTTGCTTCTAGGTTATTGAGTTATCCAGCCAAATCCCTGATTGTTTCAAAGAATGTTAAGTTCTACATATGTGACTCTTCTCATTTCTTCCTGATACCCATAATTCATATTCTCAAATATACCCAAAGACTCAGAGCCTTCACCTGTGTTATCTCAATCAATCCTCTTCCATTCACTGGGGGCCCACTCTGTGCCAGAAAAGAGTTGAGAACTCATGGTGTTTATCTTGGGCATTTACAGTCTTCTGTAGAGGCGTACTTCACTCTCTGATCAGTGCCTCAAACAAACAAATGCATAGACCTATCCACACTAGAGAAACACAAGAGCTGAGTCTCTGGGTCGCACAGGTGGAGACTGTTTACTTTACACATGGTGTGGTAGGAGCCACAGAAAGTGAAGATGTGAAGCCCACCAGTACATCTTCCTAGAGTATGGAAATGTTTACAGTGACAAAATAGAATTGTCAACTGTACATTCATGTGTATGTGTAAATATTTATATGAAAAGTATGTTTCTTTTTTATGTGGCTGAAACTTTTATATTACAAAGCAAATTTTCCTGCAGCAGTATAAAAAGAGACATATTTTTCCTAAGCTTTGAAAATGAAACAATGAACAAACCATGAACATTTGGTAGAACTTAAGCAATTGTGAATCTTTTGTTCATAATGTCTTTACCTGATTACACTCTTTAAGCTTATGACATCTCTTTGAAAATAGTCACCCTAAAAGTCTTGTGATCCTAAATGTCTTCGTGTTTAATTAGCAGATAAAGTCTACTATCATATCCGACTAAATAGTGCCTCCTAGCACCAGAACCAACTAACCAAACAAACAAGGGGAAAAAAGTGTTCTGATCATGCTATGTTTATTCATCAGCATAGGCCAGCTTCTATAACAAACACCTTCACCCCACAACTGTTCTATCTTATCCCAGTAGAAGTTATTTCTTACTTATGTCCAAATCCAGCATGATCTTTGCTCCATGTAGTCATAAGCCAGGTTTCTCCCCTCACATGGTATCACCATCTTTGAGTGTTTTGCCCTTCTCTGAATTCAGGTATAAGAGCATGGAAATCAACAGAGTATGGGAAAGACACCCCTTCACTTATCCACCTGTAATCAGAGATAACACACATCCCTTCGGTTCTTATTGGCATTCCCATCAGCAGTGCAAGAGGGTTCCCAATTCTCTGTATCCATGCCAACATCTGCTGTTTCCTGAGTTATTAATTTTAGCCATTCTGACAAGTGTGAGGTGGTATCTCATTGTGTTTTGATTTGTGTTTCCCTGAAGATAAGTGATATTGAGAATTTTATCATGTGTTTGTTAGCCATCTGGATGCATTCTTTGGAAAAGTGTCTATTCATGTCTTTTGCATTTCTTCACTGGATTATTTGTATTTTGGATGTTGAGTTTGACAAGTTCTTTATAGATTTTGGATACTAACCCTTTATCTGATATGTCATTTGCAAATACCTTTTCCCATTCTGTCAGTTGCGTTGTTGATTGTTTCCTTCACTGTGCAGAAGCTTTTTATCTTGATGAGGTCCCAATAGTTCATTTTTGCTTTTGTTTCCCTTGCCTCCAGAGACATGTCAAGTAAGAAGTTGCTGTGGCCAAGGTCAAAGAGGTTGTTGCCTGTTTTCTCCTCTAGGGGTTTGATGGTTTCCTGTATTATATTTAGGTCTCTCACCCATTTTGAGTTTATTTTCAGGTATGGTGTAAGAAAGTGGTCCACGTGCATTCTTCTTTATGTTGCTCTCCAGTTTTCCCAGCATCAATTGCTGAAGAGACTGTCTTTATTCCATTGGATATTCTTTTCAGCTTTGTCAAAGTTTAGTTAGCCATATGTTTGTGGGTCCATTTCTGGGTTCTCAATTCTGTTTCATTGATCTATGTGTCTGTTTTTTGTGCAAATGCCATACTGTCTTGGTGATTACAGTTTTGTATACAACTTGAAGTCCAGAATTATGATTCTTCCAGCTTTGGTCTTCTTTTTCAACAACACTTTGGCTATTTGGGGTCTTTTTTGATTCCATGCAAATTTTAGAATTGTTTATTCTAGCTCTGTGAGTAATGCCGGTGTTATTTCAATAGGGATTGCATTGAATATTTACATTGCTTTGGGTAGTATCAGCATTTTAACAATATTTGTTCTTCCAATCCATGAGTATGGAATGTTTTCCCATTTCTTTGTGTCTTCTTGAATTTCTTTCATAACTTACTATAGTTTTCAGTGTATAGATTTTTCAATTCTTGGGTTAGGCTTATTCCTATGTATTCTATGGTTTTCAGTGCGATTATAAATAGGATCAATTCCTTGATTTCTTTTTCTACTGCTTCATTATTTGTGTGTAGAAATGCAACCAATTTCTGTACATTGATTTTATATCCTGCTACTTTGCTGAATTCATGTATCAGTTCTAGTAGTTTTTAGTGGAGTCTTTGGGTTTTCCACTACAGAATCGTCTCATCTGCAAAGAGTGAAAGTTCGACTTCCTCTTTGCCGTTTTGGATGCGTTTTATTTCTTTTTGTTGTCTGATTGCAAGACTAGGACTTCCAATACTGTGTTGAATCACAATGTTGAGAATGGACATCTTGTCATATTCCTAACCTTAGGGGGAGAGCTCTGTTTTTCCCCATTGAGGATGATATTAGCTGTGGGCCTTTTGTATATGGCCTTTACGATCATGAGGTATGTTCCTTCCATCCCTATTTTCCTGAGGTGTTTTTTTTTTTTATCAAGAAAGGATGCTGTATTTTGTCAAATGCTTTCTCTCCCTCTATTGAGAGGATCATGTGGTTCTTATCCTTTCTTTTATTAATGTGATGCATCACATTGATTGATTTGTGGATATTGAACCAGCTCTCATCCTGGAATAAATCCCATTTAATAGTGATGAATAATTCTTTTAATGTATTGTTGGATCCAGTTTGGATCTCTTGTTGAGATTTTTGGATCCATGTTCATCAGGGAAATTGGTCCATAGTTCTTTTTAGTGAGATCTTTTTCTGGTTTTGGAATCAAAGTAATGCTGGCCTCATAGAATGAGCTTGGAAGTTTTCCTTCCATTTCTATTTTTTAGAACAGCTTCAAAAGAATAGGTGTTAACTCTACTATACATGTTTGGTAGAATTTGCCTGGAAAGCCATTTGGCCCTGGACTCTTTTTTGTTGGGAGATTTTTATTACTAATTCAATTTCTTTACTGGTTATCTGTGTGTTCAAATTTTCTATTTCTTCCTGTTTCAGTTTTGGTAGTTTATTTGTTTCTAGGAATTTGTCTATTTCTTCCAAATTGCCCAATTTGTTGGCATATAATTGCTTATAATATTCTCTTACTATTGTTTGTATTTCTCCAGTGTTGGTTGTGATTTGTGATTTTATTTACTTGGGCCCTTCCCTTTTTCTTTTTGATCAACCTTGACAGAAGTTTATCAATTTTCTCAATTCTTTCCAAGAACCAACTCCTGGTTTCATTGATCTGTACTACTGTTGTTGTATTTTTAACTTTGATATCATTGATTTCTGCTCTAATATTTATTTTTTCCCTTCTTCTGCTGGCTTTGGCCTTTATTTGCTGTTTGTTTTCTAGCTGCTTTAGGTGCAAGGATTGATGAGTATTTGAGACTTTTCTTCCCTCTTTAGGAAGGCCTGGATTGCTACATAGTTCCCTCTCCTGGCTGCCTTTGCTGCATCCCAGAGGTTTTGGACTGTTATTTTTCATTTTCATTGGCTTCCATGTACTTTTTAATTTCCTCTTTAATGTCTTGGTTAACACATTCATTCCTAAGTAAGGTGTTCTTTAATCTCCAAGCATTTGTGGTCTTGCCAAACTTTTTCTTGTGATTGATTTACAGTTTCATAGCGTGGTGCTCAGAATATATGTATGGTATGGTTTCAGTCTTTTTACACTTGTTGAGGGCTATGTTGATGTGGGGGTGAACATGGCATCAGCTAGCTGTCTCATCCCTGAAGCAGAAAGTTCACACCTACCACTGATCAGGAAACCCTCACAGAAGAGCAAACTATCTCCTATCTTGTGTCCCAGGCTTCCATCAGAACCCTGTCTACACCCTGTCTGTGTCGAATCCATCTTTCTGCCTGGTGGCTCAGTATTCCTGTGTTTTATCTCAGGCATGCAACTGGGTTTCCAAAGTCTAAATTTTAGGGCCATGGCAAGGACCCGCACTGATATTCTGGGGGAGGGTCTCACTGCACTGTGGCTGGTGCTGGTTTGTCCCAGAAAAGCTGTGGCATGACTGCACAGGGGCTGAGTTTATGGTAAAGCACAGCCAAAAGCTGATTTCCAGGCTAGCTGCCTTCAGTAGGTGCCTCTGCTGCTATGCTCAGTAACTGCTCAGTGGGGCTGCTCAGTGGTGCCTGCTGCCTCTTTTGGCACCTGCCATCTCATTTATCCCAGGAGAGGCAGTGCCACCTCTCCCAAGCGTACTCAAAGAGTGGAACTGCTTCTCCTGGAGTGACCTAGGGGATCTTCAGGCCATACTGTCTGCTCCTGGGCCTCTGCCTTCCTTTCCCACAGAGAAGCACTGCTACACCCACAAGGCGCCACCCAGTGGTGGCTGAGACTTATAAACCTTCAGTCTGTGACTTCGACTGCTTGTAAAAACTTGTAACAATCAGCACTACGGACAATAGCCACAGTATGGAAAGGGCCCAAACGTCCCTCTACTGATGAGTGGATAAAGAAGATGTGATATATGTATATATAGTGGAATACCAGTCGGTGATCAGAAAGAATGAAATCTTGCCGTTTGCAACAATGTGGCTGGAACTAGAGTGTATTATGCTAAGCGAAATAAGTCAGTCAGAGAAAGACAAATATCATATAGTTTCACTCTATGTGGACTTTAAGAAACACAGCAGATGAATATAGGGAAAGTGAAGCAAAAGTAAGATAAAAATGGAGAGGGAGACAAACCATAAGAGACTCTTAAATACAGAGAACAAACCGAGTGTCGCTAGAGGGTTGGGGGAAGGGGTGGGCTAAATGGGCAAGGGGCATGAAGGAGGGCACTCTCGGGGATGAGCACTGGGTGTTACATGTGAGTGATGAACCACTAAATTCTATTCCTGAACTCACTATTACACTATACATTAACTAACTTGGATTTAACTAGAAAGAAAAATAAAAAATAATTAAAAATTTAAAAATTTTTAAAAATTAAAAAAAAAAATCTTGTAACAATCACCCCCCCTTCTCTTCACTATCAATGGTTTTGGGGGAAATTTTTCTTGTGTAATCCCCTGTACGTTGCTTTCTCACTTTCACTCTCTCACTCTCTGTGATCAGGGCTTCCTCCCCTCCACAGCACCCACAATTCTTTTCTCCCCTCAAATCAACTCTCCACAGCTCGTACCTTCCATGATGTGGTTGTTTTTCTCCCTCTAGATGTGCAGTTTGTTCTTTCAATCCTCAGATCAATCTCTTGGGTGTTCAGAATGTTTGCATACTTATCTAGCTGTGTTCAAGGGATGAGGCAAGTATAGGGTCCCCTTACTATTCTGCATCTTAACCTGAATTTCACACTTTTAAAATGTATATTTCAATACGGACAGTCCCCAATTTACAATGACTTGACATGGTATGTTTTAAAATTTTACAGTCATGCAAAAGCCATATGTATTCATCAGAAACCATAATTCAAATGTTGAATTTGGATCTTTCACTGGGCTAGTGAAGTGCAGTATATCCTGTCTCGTGATCCTGGACACAGCAGCCCCAACTCCCAGTAAGCCACACAATCATGACGGTCAACGCCCATACACTGCCAACATTCTGTACCCGTATGACCGTTCTGTTCTACACTTTCAGTACAGTATTCAGTAAATTACAATCTATGCAACAATTTATAAGAAAATAGATTTTGTGTTAGATGATTTTGTCCAACTATAGACTAATATAAGTTTTTAACATATGTTTAAGTTAGGCTATCTAAGCTATGATGTTCAGTAGATTTGGTGTATTACATGTATTTTCAAGTTATATTTTCAGTTTACAAAGGGTTTATTGAAATGTAACCCCATCAAACCCCATCATAAGTTGAGAACGTTCTGTAATTTTTAGTATAGTCACAGACTTGTACAATCATCTTCACTATCTATTTATGAAATATTTTAATTACTCCAAAAAGAAACTCATATGGATGAACTTTGCCAGCCCTTGGCAAGCACTAGTCTACCCTTTATACCTTTGCCTATTCTGGACACTGCATGTAAATGGTATCACACCATATGTGGCCTTTTGTGTGTGACTCTTTAACT
This sequence comes from Proteles cristata cristata, assembly GCA_017311185.1. Classification (NCBI taxonomy): domain Eukaryota; kingdom Metazoa; phylum Chordata; class Mammalia; order Carnivora; family Hyaenidae; genus Proteles; species Proteles cristata. The sequence goes on along the minus strand of JAESUZ010004496.1, from coordinate 251,186 downwards.
TAGCATAGTATTTTAAAGGTTGATCCATGTGGTAGCATATATTAGATTTTCAAATAATATTATCTTGCCAAATAGTATTATAGCATGTGGATATATCACATTCATCAACTGCTATGTATTTGGGTTGTTTCCATTTTTAGCTATTATGAATAATGCTGTTATGAATATTCACATGCAAATTTTATTACACATACATTTTAGGTACATAGCTGGTAATGGAATTGCTGTATCATATGTTAACTCTATATTTCACTTTTGAGGAACTGCCAAAATGCTTTCCAAAGTAATTGCACATTTAACATTCTCACCAGCAATGTATGAGGGTTCCAACTTCTCTGTATCCTCAGTGAGACTTTTTATCGTCTGTCTTTTTTATAGCCCTCTCAGTTGATATGAAGTGGTATTTTGTTACAGTTTTAATTAGTTTACAATTCCATAACAAGTATTGATGGTAAACATCTTTTCATTGTTTATTGTCCATTTGTATAGTTTCTTTAGAGTACTAGTCTTTGCCCATTTTTTTGTTTTTTTTTTTTAATGTGTTATTTATTTCTGAGAGAGGGAGAAAGACAGTGTGAGCAGGGAAGGTCAGAGAGAGAGGGAGGTACAAAACCTGAAACAGCCTCCAGGCTCTGAGCTAGCTCTAAGCACAGAGCCTGACGCCGGGCTTGAACCCACGAACCGTGAGATCATGACCTGAGCCGAAGTCGGACACCCAACCAACTGAGCCGCCCAGGAACCCCTAGTCTTTGCCCATTTTTAATTGGATTATTTTTCATTTTATTGTTGAATTGTGTTCTTTATATACTCTGGATAAAAATTCTTAATCAGATATATAATTTACAAATAGTATCCTATTTTTTTCACTATTTCAATAAGTGTCCTTTAAAGTACAAAAGTTTTCAATTTTTCTAAGGTCTAATTTATCTGGTTTTTTTCCTTTTGTCAATTGAGGCTTTGGAGTCATAGCTAAGAAACTATTGCCTAATTTGAGGTAATAAAGTTCATACTAACATTTTTGAGAGTTTCATAGTTGTTTAACTTACATTTAGGTCTATGATCCATTGTGAGTTCATTTTGCTGGGTAGTATGAGGTAGTAGTCCAACCTTAGCATCTACATATGGAATCTAGTTGCCCTGCCATTTTCGTCAAACATCAATTGGCCATAAATGTAAAGATTTGTTTCAGAAATGTCTCCTTGTGTCATATCACACTCTTTGTGTGCTGTAACTTTGTAGCAAGTTTTAAAATTTGGGGAAGTGTGAATCCTTCAATTCAGTGTTACTTTTTCCAGACTGTTTTTGGCTAGTTGGGTCCCTCCCATTTCCTTTTGAATTTAAGGATCCACATATCAATTTCTGCAAAAAAGGCAACTAGGATTTTAATAGGGATTGTGTTGAGTCTGTTGATCAATTCGGGGAGCATTTCCATCTTAATATTAATCTACCAGCTCATGAGCAGAGAACATTTTGTCATTTATTTATGTCTTCTTTATTTTAGTGATGTTTGTAGTTTTCAGTCTACAAGTATAGCACTTCTTTTGTTAATTTTATTCCTAAGTGTTTTATTCTTTTTAATGCTGTTGTGGAAGTAATTGTTCTATTTTCACATTCAGGTTATTCATTGTGGATAGAATACAATTGAAACCTGTATATTGATCTTATATCCTGCAATCTTGGTAAACTTGTTCATTAGTTCTTGTGTGTGTGTGTGTGTGTGTGTGTGTGAAGTGTGTGTGTGAGTGTGTGTGAATTCCTTAGGAATTTCTATATATAAGATTATATCATTTGGGAATAGAAATAGAATTACCTTGGGACCCTGGGGTGGCTTACTCTGTTAGGCATCCGACTTCAGCTCAAGTCATGATTTTACAGTTTGTGAGTTCAAGCCCTGCCTAGGGGCCTGGAGCCTGCTTTGGATTCTGTGTCTCCCTCTCTCTGTCCCTCCCCCACTCACACTCTGTCTCTGTCTCTCAAAAATAAATAAACATTAACCAAAAAAAAAATTTTTTTAAACAGTTATCTTTACAACCTAGATACCTTTTTGCCTGGTTGCCTAAATCCTCCCTGTCTAATTGCTCTAGCTAAGCCTCCAGTACAATGTTCAGTAGTTCAATAGAATATCAAGAATGCACATCTTTGTCTTATCCCTGCTCTTTGTGCAAATGAATCCAGTCTTTCACCTTAAGCATGATGTTACCTATGGGTTTTTCACAGATGGCCTTTATCAGGTTGAGGTTTTTCCAAGGCTGTTGGGTGTTTTTTTTATCATGAAAAGTTATTGCATTTTGTTTAAATTTTTTTATAAGTTTATTGAGATGATCATGTGTTGTTTATCCTTTATCCTATGAATATGGTATATGATATTGATTACTTTTTTATGTTAAGCTAATCTTGCATTTCTGGCATAAAAGAGAGAGAGAGAGAGAGAAGGAAATGAAACAAACAGACAAACAAGAACTACGAGCCTGATTCCAAAAGAAAAAAAGAAGAAAAGAAAAAAAAGTAAGGCCGGTCCTCTTTCCACCAGAATTACAGGTGCCATTTAAAGCACTCAGTTCTCAGTACACTTGGCTGGCTACCTGTGCTGGTCCCCTGGAAGAGAGGCCCACTGTGGGCTCAATCAGTCTTGCCCCAGTAAACAAGTAGCTGCCAAGCACCTGGGGTGGGGGGGGCGTTTAGGGTAAGCGGTCCTGTCCTTACTGCTGGCCATTATGTTGCTCTCTGAAGCCTCACAGTGGTGATGGTCATGGGGGAAAATGGCACCACCCCAATCTCTTGTTCCCAGATAGGAGCTATCACGTGGTTTGCTGTTCAGGCAGTCTTCTCAAAATAGTGAGGGCAAGCCACACAGCCTGTACCACAGGTCTCCTGTGTTTTCCCTTTGGCCCTTGGCTGGGATTCAAAACTCAAAGTCTTAAAGGACCAGGCACCGGCCACCTCTCCATGCTATATCGTAAGTGGCCTGTCACAGGCAAACAGTCCCATATCTGCACAGTGTATGGAATCTATGGTGTAGCACTGTTAAGAGCAGCAACACTGTTATAGTCCCTCTGGATGTGCTTCTGTCCCCTGTTGATGAAAGGCTTTTTGCTGGTTCCTGCACAGTCTTTTATCCTTGGGGAGGCAATATGCCCTTTTCCAAAAGTACTCCAGGAAGGGATATGTTCTCTTCCAGTGCACACAGTGATCTTTATACCACGCTGTGCACTCCGGGGCCAGCTCCCTCCTCCATAGAAGCCGGTGCCACAGCTATGCTCTGGAGAACATCATGCACTTCCAAAACCTCTGAGTTTGAGCTCTAAACGCTACTTTGAAAACAAAAATCTGTGACACTCAGTACTTCTGGTTCGCCAGTCTGTGGTCCAGAGAGGTTTTCTTCTCGCGCAAACCTGATGTTGCACTTAATCCTTCTCTACTTCTCTCCCTTTTGTCTCTGCACAGAAAAGGTTCCCTCCCTTCCTCAGTGCTGCCATTTTTCTCTTCACTCATTCACTTCCAGGCACCTCACGCCTACCACGCTGTCTGCCTCCAACCATGGAGATCCTTCTGCAACTCCACAGATTAATTTTCTGGGTGTTCCAAATGATCTGACCTCAATACAGCTGTGTTTGAGGGATGAGGAAAGCCCAGCGACTCCTACTTCCCTGCCATCTTAATTCCTGTCCTCAGTGGGGGTTTTTCTCTGTCCCTCTTTTCTCCCTAGGTGTGCATCTCAGCATGTTCATTGTGTAACTTGAGTGGAAGACTTCTGTGGGTTACTTTTCACTCTCATCACAGCATGAAGACAATTGAGCAGTAACCTGGGAATACCCTTCCACTCATAGTTCTATCATCTTGGAGTCCTTCACTTCTAGCTTTGTTACTGGAGGATATAGAAAGAGGAAGAGCCTCGTGAATATGTGCAGGTGTAGTGTGATTTAATATGAAGACTCTGTTGCTTTAAAAAATAATGTTTTATCTATCTATCTGTGTGTGTGTGTGTGACCTCAATTAACTATTCTGTTTGTGAACACTCAGCACCACAAGAAATGATGTATTTAAAGAACATAACCTCCATTCTTCAGCTTACTTGACGAGTTGATTAAACAATTAGAAAACAAATTGCATAGCAACAGTGGCTTTGCAAACCTAAATAAACATGTGAACCCCAGAATTCTCAAATGTGGGTTTGCTGGGAGCCGCACCGGCCTCTCTGAATGACAGTCACAGCAAGGAAATGACAGTGTTTGCACAGCTCCTGCCATGAGAAACAAAAACTGGTATCTTTCTGCTACTACTGGCTCATGTTGGAAATGAGCCTGCTGGTATTGACCAGGTCTCACAATATTCCAGATCAGAACAATATTCTGCACACAGATACCTCATAAGGAAAAGCATATTCCTGCCTTTTCAAAAGAGATTTTAGATGAAAGCTCTGTGGGTGATTGTCAAAAGCCTCTTCCTATGGGCCTTGCAGATCAAAGACAATTGTGCCTGGCTCCAAGGCGAAGAGCCTAATTTAGAGTTAAGGAACAGATAAGGGCAGAACTTAAGTTAACACGTACACTTTTTCTAAGTGGTGATGTATGGCAGTCCCTTCCTTAAGGCCTACTTTCCCCAAACACCCTCCCTTACAGGGGTGGCTGGGATGAGGACACATAAGAGTAACTAAAACATAATAACCCAAAAACAAACGCCGACACATTTAGGGCCTCCATGGTGTTTACACATTCAGCATCAAGTCAAAAAGGTTTCCACAGACAACTTATTAACCAGCTCAAAAACATTCGTCCTCTTGTGAGCCAGACAAAATGACTCCTAGACTGTCTATATACAACTTAACCTATGTTCTAATCCCAGCGTTATTAACGTAGAACAAATATGTATGACATCCTATTTTTCACTAAGAACATCCTCTTATTTCCTTAGTTGTAAGATTTACTCAACCTCACTACGATTGGAGTAGTTCTACAAGAAGACTTCTGTAAAACCTGCTTCTGTACACTTTCCAAAGCATCTTATCACAAAGACTTATCCATTGTAAAAATTCCTTTTTCTAATGTCATGTTATCATTTTACCTATAAATATAGAGACTAAAACCGACAGGATAGAGACGCCTGCCTGGTGATCAGAAAGAATCTCGGGGCTCTCTCACTCTCGCCAACACCGTCCATCCCTCAGGGACCCCTGGACCTGCTGTAGCCGGCCTCCAGCATGAGTTAGAACACTCCAAGAAGCAGTTTCAGAAGTGAACAAACATGAGAGATCCCTGGACTCTATGAGATGCCAGAACAGGAAGAGCAGGTGGTGCATGGGGAGAAGAGAGCACTGTGCCTTATAAGAGCCTCATTATTTCCCTTTCTGTTGCTTTCCATGTTGTAAGAACAGCTATAATTTTATACAGAATATGCTAATTTCCAAACTATCTGAAATGTCACATAAAAAATAAAGTGAAGTAGAAAGTAAAGAGAGCAATAGAATAGGAAAGGGTAGTAAAGTCCAAGAATCTTCACGTTTCCTACATGAGTTATGTCTGAGCCGCTTTCCTGCTGGAGCAAACATGGTGGTCATGGTGATGGTGATGATGATGATGATGACAATCTGCTGCTTTATTGAGTGCTTATCATGTGCCAGGCTTTGTGCCAATTAAGTTAGACATACTCATTCAATTTTATGCCTGACAAGTTTGCAATGTAAATATTATTTTCTCCACTTTGTAGTAGAGGCAAATCCTGAGAAGTTAAATAATTTGTTCTCCAGATCAATCAAATAGTAATAAGGGAAAATAATAGATTTTAAATTATATAGAAATAATCTCTGATGTGACCCAAAATTCAGATAACACTGGTTATGAGACCTTAGGCCTCATAAGTCTCATCCCTAGACCTTAGGCCTTGGGATGAAAGTATAGGAATAAACCACAATGGTGGGATGATACTGCCAACAATCAGAAGTAAAAAGAAGAAAACTATTTATCCCATCACAAGAAAATTGTACTTTATTCAGGAAATAAGGAAAAGTGACAATGGCCCAGGTGGTAGAGAGCACAGACAGTCCCAGGAGACATCAGAACCCTCTGCTGACACCCCCAGAGAGCTGCTGCCGTTCCTTCAGAAGCTCTAGGGTCTGACACAGCTGCTGGCTACCCTTCTGCAGCTGCCTCTGGGAGAGTGATGGTATTACAGCCTTTGGGAGGAAACCTTTCCCTCTGTGATGCAGCAGTCATCACAGACATGGTACAGGCTACGGAGAGAAGCTTCCTCTGTACCCATGTTAGGCTTTGAAAAGAAGGTAAGTAGAAATGTGGAATTAGGTGAGCCAATGTCCTTATCCTTCCTGGTCCTGATGATTCCTGAAGCTGCTACTTGCTCTTGGGTGGGCACTTCTGCTGGCACTTTGGAGGAGGGCATGGCTCAGGACACTTTGGAGGTGGGCAAGGCTCTGGGCACTTTGGAGGCGGGCAAGGCTCAGGGCACTTTGGAGGTGGGCAAGGCTCAGGGCACTTAGGTGGGCACACGGGAGGTGGCTGGCAGGGTTGCTTGCACTGCTGCTGTTGATAAGACATCTTTCTGGAATCTTAGAATCTGAAAGAAAACATGTGACCATGTTCAAAAGAAGGGACTCTCACAGAAAATACTCTCTTTTCTCATACCGTTTTTCCAAGGAATTAAGTAATGTTACTTGCATGACAGTAACATCTCCGAGAAAGGCAGTCACAAGTTCTGAAATCCTGGGCGGTCTCACAAACAACCCCTGTCATTATTATCTCTTGTGAGGTCTCAATAAACTGGCATAGGTATAGAACAAAGGGCCACTCACAAAGAATGCAGTGGCTTCATACCTTCTAAGACATAAACTTTTGAAATCACAGCAGGAGGCACACCAAAAATACATAGAAAAGAGAAAAGCACTTTGTTCTTTCTTCTTCTTATCAAAGCCTTCCTATTAATTTTTTTTTTTGCATAGGGAATATCAAACTATCTACCAAAAAACAAGTGAAAACAGTATATCATTGTGCCCAGATACCAAGTTTCCATCACCTACAGAGTATTGAACCCATGCTCATAACTTGCTGGCCACAGACTAAATTCAACATTTGAGAGCACCAAAAAACAGATGAACTCAAAAAATCAGACTCACCAAGCTCTCTGAAGTAGACCAGGCCTCGAGTACCAGAAGGATGGTAGTCCCACAACAGAGGACCTCTTTATAGGGGTTACTGCCCCACCCAGTGGGAAGTGGATTCGCCTAAAACTGGTCTGGTCCAATAATTTCCCAACTAAAATGCAAATCCACCCATGAATTGCAGGACAGGGACTCTGCAAACAGGGAATATCCTGCTCTAGGATTACTCACTGGGTTAAGTAAGTGTTCGTGACATGGAAACCCTTAGCTCTTAGTTTAAGTGACTTGTTACAGCAGAAGAATTTGGGGGATTATCTAACTGGTGGTCACAGCCTCTTTTTTTTTTTTTTAAACCTTTTATCTCTTTTATTTTTCATGTTCCCTGAATCATAAAACTGCCTACCTCATTCCACTTTTGCTGGCTGGCATTCTGTCGTCATGCTGGGTTGAAAAGAGCCCTGCTGCCTGATGACACTTTTTTCTTTGTCTCAAATTCTTCTTTTAATGAATTTCCTTTTGATCCTATGGCTTGCTAATCTAAGTATTTTTTTCTTGTTCTAACATGGACTGAGGTGAGGTTGCAGACCATCTCATTAGTCTTCCCCTCATGATACTTAGAAACATTCAGTGAAATATTGACCTCCAGACTCCTGGTTTCATTGCTTTATTTGTTCCAATAGAGAACATCAAACTGATTCCTGTGGCCTTTATAAATTTGGGGCCAAATGGAATCCACTAGGACCACAGTATCACCTGCTGTAATTCACCTATTCTGGCAGCTCAGGGCCTCCAATTACAATGGAAAGAAATTTTCTACTCATGACTCCCCAGCATCACATGCTACCTGCATAATTTCTTCCAATCTTTCCATTTCTTCAACTTTTTAGGGTAATTTAAAGGATTGTTCAATCTCCTAGCTTCCTGCCCCCTTTGAAATCACTGGAAAACTCAATCTAATAAGTAATGCCATCCAAACAACCAATTTTATATGTACTTATTTTATATTTAATAATTATTTAAGGGGCACCTGGGTGGCTCAGTTGGTTAAGCATCTGACTTTGGCTCAGGTCATGATCTCATGGTTTCTGGGTTGGCCCCGCATGGGGCTCTGTGCTGACAGCTAATTGCCTAGAGCCTGCTTCAGATTCTGTGTCTCCCTCTTTCTCTCTCTCTCTGCCCCTCCCTTGTTTGTTCTTTCTCTCTCTCTCTCTCCCCTCAAAAGTAAATGAACATTGAGGAAAAAGCAATTATTTAAACACATTTTATTTGACATAGAATCCACTGGTAAATTCAAGACAAAGCTTAAATAACTTTATTAATAATTCAGTCACTGGAGTTCATTGCCATTTGCTTATAACTTCTTTGTTTTTAATTTTCTTAGCGTTTATTTATTTTTGAGAGACAGAGCATGAGCAGGGGAGGGACAGAGAGGGAGGGAGACACAGAATCTGTAAAAGGCTTCAGGCTCCAAGCTGTCAGTCCAGAGCCCGACGCGGGGCTCCAACTCACAGACTGAGAGATCATGACCTGAGCTGAAGTCGAATGCTCTATCAACTGAGCCACCCAGGTGCCCCTGTTTTAATTTTTTTTAATTTGTTAATGTTTATTTATTTTTGAGAGAAGGACAGAGCACACTTGGGGGAGGGGCAGAGAGAGACAGAGACACAGTCCTTGTTCTATCTTTGACAAGCCAAGTGACCACAGACAGTTTTCCTCTTAAACAAGGGAGAATGACACCTGATTCTTAGAGAGCAGACTGCTGGCACTGGATCATCTGTTGACCCTGTTCATGCCAGAAGCTCTCTCCTCCTCTTTCTTCCTTTCAATAGAACCAAAGACATGGCCAATATTTCCTGCCACTTTGAAGCTGTCTTCTCCACCCTATTCCCAGAGGTGTTTCTCTCCAAAGGGAGATTTCAGGGTGGGATCCAGTTTCTTTAACATGTTTCCTCCTTGCCGCCCAGAGGGATACACACTTGAGCCCTTTTGTTTTTAACAAATGTACTCTTAGTCACCACTTAATAGAACTGGAGTGAAGTAAGCAAAAATCACAAGCATTTATTCAACAGTTATTAAAATACACCTATGGGTTTCCACTGATGTTCCCCACAGTAGAGAACAAGATGGGGCCCCTGCCTTGTTTACAGGTTAATGGGGAACACAGGCAAATACACAAGCTACAGGCTATCTACCAAGAGATGGCAGCTGAACCAAGAAGTGTGCTCTCTGTTTTTATCTTTCCATCAGCTCCAAATGGAGCTTTCCTCTATCCTGGCCCCTCCTTCAGCATCTAGGCCAGCAGATACCATCAGGAAAGAATATTAAGTACGAGCTAATATCTCCTTAGGAACAAACACTCCTTGTCCTGAGGCCTTCTGTCCCATAAATGAGAGATGACCTCTAAACAAAAATGCATTAGTTTATGAAAAGCCTTTTGAACATGGTTACCAGTCCACAGTGAAAATGTTCTGAAAGCAACTACCAGTTTCTTTTTTTAATTGAGGTATAAATTGACATATAACATATTAGTTTCAGGTGTACAACATAATGATTTGATATCCATATATATAGCAAAATGATCACCACGATATGTCTTGTTAACATTCATCACCATACATAACCACAGTTTTTTCTTGTGATGAGCACTTCTAAGATCCACTCTCTTAGCAACTTTCAAAGATGTAGTATGGTATTATTTTAGTCACCATGCTGTACATTACATTTCCATTACTTATTTGGTTTATCACAGAAATCGTGTACCTTTGTACCCCCTTTACCTATTTCACCCACCCCTCACACCTCACCTTTAGCAACCACAAATCTGTTTTCTGTACCTATGGTCTTGATGAGTTTTTCCTTTGTTTTTTGGTTTTTTTTTTGTTGTTGTTGTTTGTTTGTTTGTTTGTTTTTTTAGATTCTACATATAACTGAGATCATATGGCATTTGCCTTTCTTTGTCTGACTTATTTTACAAACAGAATGCCTTCAAGGTCCATCTATGTTGTCACAAATAGTAGGACTTACCTCTTTTATGGCTATATTTTATATACATACAAAACATATTTTTTTATAAAATATATTTTATATTTCCTTTTTTCCATGTCTTGGATATTGTAAATAATGCTACAATGAACATGGTGGTGAAACCATGGTTTGGGTTTTTTTTTTCCTGTCCCCTTGGGCACTGAAGCTTTTCTTTTGGGGCCATGGCTGGAGAAGGGACCCCATCTGGTTTAGAAATGAAGTTTACGACAGTGGCTTTATGTTACTGTAGATTGTGGGAACACATTTGTTAAGGGGACCCAGATGTCCCCATCTCACCTGACCCTAAATCTCCTTAGACTGCAGGTATGGTCTCTAAATTTCTTCATCAGGAAACAAACCATTTTCATTCCATAAGTAAATACCAGGTTTCAATTTCAGAAAACCAAAAATAAATATAAGACCATTTTAGACTCACACCATTACATGTAAATGACTTAAGAGTAGATTTGGGGAGAGAAAAAGGAATCAGCTCTAGAAGTCTGAGATCTAGAGAAAATAGGTACTTAGGCTGACCCCATATATTTTTCTCCCACTCTCTTTCCAAACAAGTTGTAGGTCTTTGAAAAGCAATAATTTAAAAAATGTACGGGCATGTTTATTCTCTTTTCCTTAAGCTTCTACCTCTCAACCTCCACATTATCTTCTCATTTCTCCTGCATATATCTCTTATCTGTGCAATCTGGTACATATCAGTTACTCCAGACACAACAATGCATTTAGTGATTCTGATCATTATGATTATTTATATGAATAATCCTTTCATATCTTTTTTACCTCTTCTTGGAATTGGTGGGGCTGACTAAATGTTATGTGTATTAAACATGTAAAGTGATGTTGCCAGAGCTTCTTTTTCTTAGCCAAATAATCAGGGAGCTTTCCAATAATGTGGTTTATAATCGGAAATGGAGGAAGAGGAAGAGAATGAGGAGGAAATGAAAGAGGAAGAGGAGACACAGAAACCTCTGAATCAGTCACTAGCTATGCTATGGGGAATAAAGGAACTCTGGGTCACCCAACGTCACATCCATTCGGTTATAAAGTTTCGGTTCTCAGATCTGCCATTGCTCTTACCCATCAGGAAGAGCTTTTGGCCAACACCTTCATTGCCTGTGACCACACAGGGATGGAGCCAGCACTACAGCACCTTGAGGCCAAGTGTCTACAGTGTCATCACCAAAAATACATTATAGACTATTTCAAAGGCCAAAGAGAAGGGACTTCACTCAGTAAGTCAGTTACTGCTCCCATGGCCTCACATCATCACTAAAACATAAATCTGGTTTCTGTCAGCCAAAATTTGAGAATTGCCTGTTGAAATGGGATTGCAGTGTCAGACACCCCAGTTTTGGTCACATTTTGAGACTCTCTGAGGACACCCCTCTCATAAGGGTTGCAAATCATGCTAAGGTGGGCAGCAAAGTCATAGCAGCCCCAGTACCCTCAACGTGTCAGGCAGAGTTCACTTTATAGATTGCAATAGTAAACCTGAACTCTCGGAGCTCCTCAAGATCACACTATATAAAAAGCTGCCATAAAATGAAGAATGGTGCCTAACAATCAAAATTCCTCCAAGGTGTATATCTTTGATCTGAAACAGGGAATCCATAATACTTCATACAAATGGGCATGTGCGCGCGCGCACACACACACACACACACACACACACATCTCATGTCCTATCTATATCTTTATTTATATCATCTATTCTATCTATCTATCATCTATATATCTGCCTATCATCTATCTATCTATATAAAGAGCTTGGTTCTATGGACTTTAAGAGTCAGATAGCACCAGGGTTCAATCCTAGGTTTTCCACTCCCTAATTTGTTAAGGATTTTACCATGTATCATCATTATGGGACAAATGACAGGAAAGAACAAAAATTTTATTCAGATCTTGATTTAATGTTTCATTTCACATTTTGCTACTATATGTTATATACCATTAAACAAAATAGTCCCCGAAAATCAAGATTCAATAACAAACTAATGAACAAATAAAGACAAAGAAATAAGAATTACAGTAAAATATTCCTGATATACTTAGAGAAATGATCATTGCAAACCCTCTTGAATTTCTTTTTTTTTTTTTTAATTTTTTTTAATGTTTTATTTATTTCTAGGAGAGAGAGAGAGACAGCGTGAGCAGGGGAGGGTCAGAGCGAGAGGGAGTCACAGACTGAAACAGCCTCCAGGCTCTGAGCTGGCAGTCAGCACAGAGCCCGACGCGGGGCTCGAACCCACGAACCGCGAGATCATGACCTAAGCGAAAGTCGGACGCTTAACCGACTAAGCCACCCAGGCGCCCCGCAAACCCTCTTGAATTTCTTACTTTGGCCTGCATTTCTGAGTGAAAGGTTCATTCTACATCATTCTTCCATAACTTTGCTGAATTGGATAAATTAGAGTTGATTCATATGGTGGAATTCTTAAGATCATTTAAAAGGATGTTTTGGCAAATGACAAGATTTCATTCTTTTTGATGTCTGAGTGATATTCCATTATATATAATCTGGTATATATAATGGATATGTAATGGATATATATATATGGACATTGGGCTCTTTCCATAATTAGGATATTGTTGATAATGTCGCTACAAACATCAAGGTGCATGAACCCCTTTGAATCAGTATTTTTGTATCCTTTGGGTCAATATCTAGTAGTGCAATTGCTGACAATAACATGGATGGAACTAGAGTGTATTATGCTAAGCAAAATAAGCCAGTCAGAGAAAGACAAATACCATATGATTTCACTCATATTTGGAATTTAATAAACAAAAACAGATGAACATGGGAAAAAAGAGTGGTAAACCAGAAAATAGACTTTTAACTATAGAAAACAAACTTAGGTTTACCAGAGGAGAGTGGGGTGAGAGGATGGGCTACATAGGGGATAGGTTTTAAGGAGGGCACTTGTTTTGATGAGTACTGGGTGTTAAATGTGACGAATCACTAAATTCTACACCTGAAAATAATATTACACTATATACTAACAGTGTATTACAATGTGTATTAAATAAAAACTTGAGGGGTGCCTGGGTGGCTTAGTCGGTTAAGCGTCCGACTTTCGCTTAGGTCATGATCTCGCGGTTCGTGGGTTCGGGCCCCGCGTCCGGCTCTGTGCTGACTGCCAGCTCAGAGCCTGGAGCCTGTTTCAGTCTGTGACTCCCTCTCTCTCTGACCCTCTCCTGCTCACTCTCTCTCTCCCTCTCTCCTAGAAATAAATAAAAACATTAAAAAAAATTTTTTTAAAAAAGAATCTTCCTTATTTTTTATAAAGACTTCTATTTTATTTTATTATATATTATATATGTAAAGATATATTTCTAAATATTTTATTTCATTATATATAATTTTATGTTAGTATTTTAAATTCCAGTATAGTTAACATGCAGTGTTATATTAATTTCAGTGTTATATTAATTGTTGTATTAATACAATACAGTGATTCAACAATTCCTCACTTCATCCAGTGCTCATCACAAGTGCACTCCTTAATCACCTATTTAACCCATCCCTTCACCCCCTTCCCTCTGGTAACCATCAGTTTGTTCTCTCTAGTTAAGAGTCTGTTTGTTGGTTTCTCTGTCTCTCTTTTTTTTTTCTTTGCTCATTTCTTTGTTTTGTTTTATTTCTCAAATTTAAAATATGAATGAAATCATGCAATATTTGTCTTTCTCTGACTTATTTCGCTTAGCATTATACTCTTTAGTTCCATCCATGTCATTGCAAATGGCTAGATTTCGCTCTTTTTTACGTCTGAATAATACTTTATTGTGCACCTTCTTTGTCCATTCATCAATCAACGGTCTTGTGCTGCTTCCATATCTTGGGTATTGTAAATAATGCTGGCACAAACATAGGGATGCATGTATTCCTTTAGTGTTTTTGTATTTTGGGGGAGGTAAATATACAGTAGTGTGGTTACTGGATCATAGGGTAGTTCTATCTTAACTTTAGGGGAACCTCCATATTGTTTTCTACAGTGGCTGCATTAGTTTTCATTCCCACTAACATTGCAAGAGGGTTCCTTTTTGTCCACAACCTCACCAACACTTGTGGTTTCTCATGTTTTTATTTTAACTATTCTGACAGGTGTGAAGTGATATCTCATCGTAGTTTTGATTAGCATTTCCTTGATGATGAGTATGTTGAGTACCTTCTCATGTCTGTTGGCAATCTGGAAATTTTCTTTGGAGAAATGTCTGTTCATGTCTTCTGCCCATTTAAAAAAATTTTTTAAACATTTACTCATATTTGAGAGAGATAGAGTGTGAGTGGGGAGGGGCAGAGAGAGGGAGACAGAGAATCCAAAGCAGTCTGCCCATTTTTTAATTAGACAATTTGTTTTGGGGAGTGTTGGGTCGTATACTTTCTTTACATATTTTGGATATTAACTGCTTATTAGACATGTTGTTGAGATTGCAAATATCTTCTCCCATTCCATAAGTAACCTTTTAGTTTTATTGATTGTTTTCTTCACTGCAGAAGCTTTTTGTTCTGATATAGTCCCAATAGCTTATGTTTGCTTTTAGTTCCATTGCCACAGGAGATATATCTAGAATATGTTGCTATGCAGACGTCAGAGAAATTGCTGCCTGTGTTGTCTTATAATATTTTTCTGGTTTCAGGTCTCACATTTAGGTTGTTTTTTTTTTTTTAAGATGTTTCTTTTTTTTAGTGTTTTTTTAATTTATTTCTAGGAGAGAGAGAGACAGCGTGAGCAGGGGAGGGTCAGAGAAAGAGGGAGTCACAGACTGAAACAGGCTCCAGGCTCCGAGCTGGCAGTCAGCACAGAGCCCGACGCGGGGCCCGAACCCACGAACCGCGAGATTATGACCTAAGCGAAAGTCGGACGCTTAACCGACTAAGCCACCCAGGCGCCCCTCACATTTAGGTTTTTAATCCATTTTGAGTTTATTTTTGCGTATAGTGTAAGGAAATGGTGCAGTTTCGTTCTTTTTCATGTTGTCCAGTTTTCACAACAACATTTGTTACAGAGACTGTCTTTTTTCCACTAGATGTTCTTTCCTGCTTTGTTGAAGATTAGGTGACCATACAGTTGTGTGTCCATATCTGGGTCCTCTATTCTGTTCCATTTAGACCATCATAAAGATGTTAAGAAATCAAAGCAGACCCTTGAAAATCAAAGGGACAATTGCATGAGCTTGGGCTTCTCTGCGTATAGGAGTATCCCTTGATGACCGTCTCTTGATTTGAGACTGTTTTCTCTTCCTCTGCAACTGGTGTATCTTTTCTTTAAGAGTTGCCACTAGGCACAGGTGAAAGGTCTACTGAAATGAGAGGAGTTGTCATAAAAGAGGGCAATGTAAACTCCATGTGTCTCCTTGGTGCAAGAACTATCCCAACTTTTTGAAATCACCAGATACTCTTTAAATGACCATGAGATAGGAGAGAGTCCTCATTCATTTTAATTCCCCATCATTTTATTTTCTCCTGTGAACTTTAATGCGATTCTCCAAAAATTAAAAAAAAAAAAAAAACAGACCGAAATAACCTTTCACCACCTGCCATTTCCATTGACCAAATGACATTAAACAGACCAACACAGTTTAGACCTCCAGATTACATCAAACACTTCGAGGCACCTAAAGCAAGAAATGACCCCTTCCCTGCATCCCATCAACCAGACTCTCCAGATTCCCTAAAGCTGCAGGGGAGCTGAGATGGCTTGCAGAGAGCCCTAGTCTGAAAACAGAACAGCCCAAGCCTGGGCAGGTTCACACGGTGCACCATTCAAATGCAATTCATCTGAACTTTTTTTAACTAGGACCCTGCCTTACCAGAAACTTTCAGGGCTTTATCTCAGTTTAAAGATTGCAGAGTTCTCTGACTGAAACCAATGGAGTGCTTGAACGAAGGGGGTTAGCCCCCCTTCAACATCCCCTCAGATTATCTGCATTGCAAGCCTGACCACTGTTTTTAGGTCTTTTTGCCTATATAATAGTCCACCGTAGACAGCTGTCCAAGTCATACTTGCAGCCCATTCCTCCTCAGGCTGCTCCCCTGTAGTTTCAGTGCTCATGCTAATGATCACTAATGAGTTTATGTGTAAATATACTCGTTCAGCTTTATTTACAATTGGAGACATATGAACACCCCCAACAGTGACTACCAGTACCATATTTTCAAATGCTGCATTCATCTAAATAGGACACAGAAATGCTCTGAGCTTCACAGTGTAGTTTTAATAAAGCTTCACCACTGTGGTTATCTGGGATTTGCCAGAATCCCAAGACCTTCTGCCTTTTAGGTCTCTAAGCCCCAACCCAGCGCTGGCACCATGAGTAAGTTCTCATGATTGTCCCATCCTGTTATGCACAACTTCTTCCTGTAGAATTAATCCCATATGATCTCCTTTGATTTCTTCAACATTTGAAGGATAAACATTGACCTGGTGTCCCATCTCTGAAAAATCCAATCCTTAAATACCCTTCTTAGTAAGCTCTTAAAGTACTAAACCCTTGCTATTTTAATTAATTTATGTATTTAAATGACAGTGTAGTTGACAAGGAAACCAGAAATAAGTTCAGGAAAGATTTATGTCCAGTTATTCATAATTCAGTTGTTATTATTAACTATCATTCAAGAGAAAACATTAAGCCATTGTTATTGCTAAATTATTGTTACCAACTTTTGCGACATTCAACGCTATTCCTAGTGTTCATATTCTTCAAGAAGACTTATTATAACCCATTTCTTGCCCTACTTTTTCATATGCTCTTGGCAGTATGGCTGAGTAGACAAGAGCTCTAGGGAGAGATTGTTTTGAACCGTTCTTTGACACAACCTCCTGCGTCTCCTTGCTTGCTATGAGACATAAGATATAGCTTATTTTTCATTCTCCTTTAGTGATGCTGTCTCCAATCTTTCCCCAGGAAGACCGTCCCTCCACAGGCCTCCTGCAGAGTGGCACCCCAACTGCTCAGCTCTCTCCATCCTTACTCTTCTCTAGAATGATTACTAATGACAGTTGGACAGTTGTCCAACTCACAAGCCATGAGATCAAGACCTGAGCCTAAGTCAGATGCTCAACTGAGTCACCCAAGTGCCCTTGAATTTGAAAAATTCTTAAGTTAAATTTAAAACTTGTCATGTCATGTTTGATACAACTGAATTACTGTAAGTTTTTAAAGTGTATTGATTTGAAGGCAGTTTTAATGAAAACTGTATGTAATAATGCTGGCAAAATACAAAAATAAGAAAAGTGATATGGAATTTAGGAAAGTTTGGAGAAAACCTCCCTAATATAGTCTCAGTTCCTTCCAGAATAATGCAATTTCTGACTACTGAGAAACTTACCCACCACAAAAAGATCACTGCAGTTTTCTCTCTTATTTTGGCCCAGAATTCACCACTCTTGCTTTTCCTCCTTTATGCCTTCCGTCACCAAGGCTGTCCATTTTTGCTGTGGATAGCTGAAGATCCTTAGCTTAAGAAAGTGCAAGAGGGAGGGAGACATCTGGGTGGCTCAATCAGTAAAGCATCGGACTTTGATTTCTGCTCAGGTCATGATCTCATGGTTCATGAGTTTGAGCCCCACATCGGGTTCTACACTGTCAGCATGGAGACTGCTTGGGATTCTCCCTCTCTGTCTCTCTCTGCTCCTCCCCTGTTCATGTTCTTTCTCTCTCTTTCTCAAAATAAGTAAACTTAAAAAAACTAAATGCAAAATGGGGGCTACCTTATCACTGAATCTCAGGACACCTTGTGCATACCCCATGTCCTGGATGATTTCTACACTCCAGGAATAAAACAAGGTCTAACCTGCACAAAACCTAAGAAAAGTGTAAGATGATATTTTACATTCACACACAGACACATACTTGACTGAGTATGGATTTATAAAAGGAACAGGTATAACACAACAAAGAGGTCTAAGGCATGCAAGACTGGCATATACTTTCTCTTTCCAAACCTAGACTATATGTCCCTCAAGGCTAGGAGTTTCATGTTTAATATCACCTACTCATTGAATATCTACTTTCTCTTTATATACATCAGCAGTCAAATACAAAGACACTGCAGCACCACCACCAATGTACTGTCCAAGAGAACAGAGCTGAGAACATGTTCATCTTTAACTGATATATCCACATGATCTAGAATATAGTCTGGCATACAGTAGACACGGAATAAAGGTTTAGTGAATTAATTCATTCATAAATTATGTAATCTATTTTTCTTTCTCCAAACTCAGAAGTGACCCTATTGGAGTTTACTGGACCTAGTGAGATATCAAAAATCTTTTCTAAAATGTAGTTTTCCGGGGCGCCTGGGTGGCTCAGTCGGTTAAGCGTCTGACTTCGGCTCAGGTCATAATCTCACAGTTCGTGGGTTCGAGCCCCATGTCGGGCTCTGTGCTGACAGCTAGCTCAGGGCCTGGAGCCCGTTTCGGATTCTGTGTCTCCCTCTCTCTCTGACCCTCCCCCTTTCACACTGTCTCTCTCTCAGAAATAAATAAAACATTAAAAAAAAATTTTAATGTAGTTTTCCAAAGGGAGAAGAAATATGAGCAGAACAGTGCAAAGAAGGAACACCCATCTCCCTTGCTCTACAGGTGAACTCTAGGCAGGGCGGAAACCCTAAACCATCTAAGCTCCCACTCGGTAAAGCAACTGACTGACACCCATCCCATGCCAGGAAATATAGTTTTATGTGACATCAGTATTGCCCATGACTGCCAGGAATAAAGCTGCCACCCTCAAGAGTTGAAGGACAGGAATCTGCAAAACACAGCATCACAATTGAGTTCATAATCATTGAAGCATAGACTCTTAGACAGGCTGAGGGACTTTCCCTAACAGAAAATGACTCCCTGTATCCTGTAACACACCCAAAACATAATTTGTTAGAGGAAGGCCTGATTTCCATTTTGAATTTGTGAATCACTCACCTAAAGCTCGATGGGGACACACCTCCCAAAAGTGGATGCTGTGCGTGACACTGAAGACACTGATGTTCAGTGTCCAAACCCCTCAGAGCAAAAGGTGTACCTGGTCCTCCAGGATCTATGAACCTCTCCTGGGACACTGAGTCAACTGCAAGAGTAGCTGCTATCCAGTGAAGAGCCTACAGGTAGCTGATACAGCAGCCTATTCAGTGTTGGTGTTTGAAGCCTGCTGTTCACCAACACCTCTTCCTTGGCTAATGGGGACCATCTCATGACCAGCTGCCTGGGGAGGGGGATACCCATGGTGGATTCATGAATAGTCAGCTCAGTAAGCTAATAGAAGCCAAAAATAAACTTCTCCATCACAACAGCCCCTCCAGGCTGGGCCCAAATACAAATGTGAGAGGAAACCCCTCCTAATATATAGAGAGAAATACAGAGCAATGGAATCTAGATGTGGATAAACGTAAATAAATATTCACAGTATGTTAATAATAATGATGTGTGAGATTTAAACTTAATATTAAGTTGCATAACAATGATAAGTCAAGAGCCCAGGGTTAAATTAGCAAACATAAAACATTCTAAGGTTCACACTGTTCACAGAGTACTAATGCTTATCAAATTATAAGCCAGGGATGTTTGTTATAACTTCTAAAATACTTTTTAAAATAATTTTTTTAAAAATCCTAAAAAACAATTGCGAAGGGGAAATAATAAAAACAATCAATTAAAAAAAAAGGAAGAGAGAAGATATAAAAGGCTATCAGAGAGGGAGAGAAGTTTCACTTTCACTGAGGGTGTAGAAAGCTGGCTCATCTGAATCAGACCTCTGAGAAAGAAATCAGAGGCCATACATTGAACAAGAAGATCTCAGTAACAGTGCCTACCAAACTGCCCAAGCCTGCGTAAGGGCAACATGACACTATGGAGGCCCCAAATGCCACAGAAGCAGGGGATTCTGCAACCCACTTGAACGTCCTTCTCTTATTTTATCCACTGTGTTCTTGTGAGAAATGCTGGCAACAGGTAAGTGGATGGAGCAGAGAATGCCTCCCTCAGTGGTGCTAACATAAGACAGTGGAGCAGCCATGACTATAAAGGCACAAAGCTCCACTAAACCCTTCTTCTCCATGGGAAGCAAGAGCCATAAGCTACTGGAAAGGCACAGAAAGTTGTTGCCCTCAGTGCACACATAAACACCCATTCAGGCCAGTGGAACAAGTCCTCTACTGCTAAGGGACACTGAGGAAAAGTCTTAGTCCCAAATTCCTATACCAATATCATTTGAAGTATCATCATCTTCGTTATTATCATCGCCATTATTAGAGATGCTCTCAGTACACTAGATGAGGGCAGAAATTCTTTCTCAGTAAGAGTTACCATCAATACCAGAAAGAGTTTGGCTGCCATAGGAAAGAGGTACAGGATCACTAAGAAAGCCCTTCACTCCAGACACAGGTGCCTGAGGCCTACCTGAGACTGAGGATGAAACAAGACAATAGACAATGCCCTTGTACCCCACCAAGCAACACCCAACAGTCGTCTTCACTAGAGAGGAGCTAAGAAAGACACCAACTGTGTGGCATAGATAGACGCACCGGGAAGACCCAAAGCCGAGCGTGGAGTAGGAAAATTAAGAAATCCCCCCAGCACGCCAGCCACCACCCTAAGCACAAGATAATATGAGAAGAATCGGAAACCTGTGGTGCACAGACATAACAATAGCAATAACAAATCCCTAATTCACCTCATCTCCTTAGTCAATAGACTCAGTCTCCATACTACTAGCCTAGCAAAAGAGGCATGACATTTTCTAGACATAAAAACTGCTTACCTCAGATAATAAAAAAAGGATATTTCAAAAATTATAAAAGGCCAATCTAGCAGGAAATATAATAATTCTAAATTGGCATGAAGTATATACTATAGTTTAAAATATGTAAATGAAAAAAAAATAAAATAAAATATGTAAATGAAAAATGACCGGAATAAAAGAAGGAATAGACAAATCCACAATCATAGTGGGAAAACCTTAACATCTTTTGCAATAACTGATAGGATAAATAGGCTAAAATCAGGAAGGATAGAAAGGATTTGAAAATCATAATTAGCACACTTCACTTAATTGACAGGTCAAGAACATCACACACACACACACACACACACACACACACACACACACACATTTAAAGAAGACCCATTCTATTAAAATGTATGTAGGAGCACCTGGGTGACTCAGTCATGATCTCACGGTTCATTAGCTCAAGATCCACATCGGACTCTGTCCCGACAGCTCAGAGACTGGAGCCTGCTTCAGATTCTGTGTCTCCCTTTCTCTCTGCCCCTCTCCCCTTCTAAAAAATATAAATAAACATTAAAAAATTTAATGCATGCAAAACTTTTTTTTACTTTTATTTTATTGATTTTTTTTAACAAATAGTTTACTGTCAAATTGGTTTCCATATAACACCCAGTGCTCATCCCCACAAGTGCCCTCCTCCATGCCCATCTCCGCCCTCCCTCCCACATCCATCAGTCCTCAGTTTGTTCTCAGCATTTAAGAGTCTCTCATGGTTTGCCTCTCTCTCTCCCTTTCCCCCACCACTTCCGCCCTTCTTCTCCCCCATGGTCCTCCGTTTAGTTCCTCCTAATCCTCCTATACGTGCAAACATATGATATTTGTCCTTCATGCAGAACTTTTTTTTAATGACCACATGGCTGGTATAAACCAAGTCTCAAAATGTTAGAGTTTGAATCATTCAGAATATTATATAACCACTTAGAATAAGGCTGAAAATTTAAATATATATATATATAATATATATAAAATCCTAGATTTTAAATCCTAGGAAAAAAATATATTTATATATAGAAATAGGGGTGCCTGGGTGGCTTAGTTGGTTAAGCGCCTGACTTTTGCTTGGGTCATGATACATATATATAGGAAATCCTAGAAACTCCTCAATTGCTTGGAAGTATGGCCATATGCTTCTGAGTAACTCTTGAGTCAAATAAGGAATCACAGTGTAATTTATTTTTTAATTGTAGCTGAACAATAACAAAGTTAAAATACATCAAAATTTATGAAATACAGCTAATTATAGCCATAAATGCATAATTTAGACAAACAAAGCAGGAAAATCGATAACCTAAGCTTGTACAGCGTCTTCTGAGGCTAGTAATGGAGCAAACAGTAGGTTAAACCTCAGCAAAGTAGAAAGAACAAAGAAAATTAACAAAGATACAAATCAGTTCTTTGAAAAGCCTTGCCTATTTAGTAGACTTCTATGAAAACTAATCAGCAAAACCAGAAGAAAACACACATTGCTAATGTCGGAAATGAAAAGGAAAACAGACATTAAAAATGTAAGATCTCGTACAGTCCATTGGCTGAATCTAGCCTGTTAAAAAATTATTTTTGTAAGTAAAATTCTATTGGAAGACAGCCACATCCAGTCATTTATATATTGTCTATGGCTGCTATGTTGAATACTTGCAAGAGAGACCAGATTGCCTCAAAACATAAAACATTGTTGGGGCGTCTGGGTGGCTCAGTCGGTTGAGCTTCTGACTTCAGCTCAGGTCATGATCTCGCGGTTCATGGGTTGGAGCCCCCCGTCGGGCTCTGTGCTGACAGCCAGCTCAGAGCCTGGAGCCTATTTCGGATTCTGTGTCTCCCTCTATTTCTGACTCTCCCCTGCTCATGCTGTCTCTCTCTCTCTCTCTCTCAGAAATAAATAAAACATTTAAAAAATTTTAAACAAACAAACAAACAAAAAATCATTGTCTAGCTGCTCCTTTACAGCATGTTTGCCAACCCTGTTACAAGGAATTATATTAAATAAATAAAGTTAAAATGTATAGAAAATCAGGGACAGTTGGGTGGCTCAGTCGGTTAAGTGTCCAACTCTTGGTTTCAGCTCAGGTGATGATCTAATGCTTTGTGAGTTCAAGCCCCACAAGGGGATCTGCACTGACAGTGCAGAGCCTGCTTAGGATTCTCTCTCTCTCTCTCTCTCTCTCTCCCCCCCACTCTTTCTGCCCATCACCTGCGTTCTCCCTCTCTGTCTTTCTCAAAATAAATGAGCTTAAAAATTTTTAAATGTAGAGAAAAATCAACAAATTCTTATAACATCACAACTTACTAAAAATAATCAAGAAGAAATATAAAATTCTAATAGTTATACAGCTTTTAAGACATTAAAACCCTAATTAAATTAAGAGAAACTACGAGGATCAGATAACTTCAAAAGAAAATTCCTTAAGACATTTAAGAAATAATATCAATCTCACTTTAATTGTTTTACAGGAAATAGAAAAAACTGAACATACTTCACAATAAATCCAAAACTGTTGACATTATAAGAAAGGAAAATTAGAAAATATAGAAGAAAATATTTTAAGCAGATATTAGTAAGTTGCCGGAGGCCGCGCCGGCTCCGACAGGTCCAGGGGTCCCTGAAGGATGGACGGTGTCGGCGAAAGAGAGTGAGAGAGCCCCGAGATCCTTTCTGATCACCAGGCAGGCATCTCTGTCCTGTCGGTTTTGGTGTCTTTATTTATAGGTTAAATGATAACATGACATCAGAAAAAGGAATTTTTACAATGGATAGCTCTTTGTGATAAGATGCTTTGGAAAGTGTACAGAAGCAGGTTTTACAGAAATATTCTTGCAGAACTATTCCAATTATAGTGAGGTTAAGTAAATCTTATAACTAGAGAATTAGGGTATTCTTAGTAAAAGACAGGATATATATTTGTTCTAAGTTAATAACGTTAAGGTTAGGTCATAGGTTAAGTGTATAGATGGGCTAAGAGTCATTCTGTCTGACTCTCAAATGTATGTTTTTGAGTTGGTTAATAAGTTGTTTGTGGAAACCTATTTGATGCTGAATGTGTGAAACACTATGGAGGCCCTAAAAGTGTCAGCCTTTTGTTTGTGGGTAATGTTTTAGCTACTCTTATCTTTCCTCATCCCAGCCACTTGTAAGGGAGGGTGTTTGCAGAAAGTAGGCCTTGGGGAAGGGACTGCCCTACATCACCAATTGGGAGAAGGTGTAAGTATTAACTTAAGTTCTGCCCTTATCTGTACCTTAACTCTAAATTAGGCTCTTTGTCTTGGGGCCAGGCTCAGTTGTAATTCTTGTGTTCTTAACCCCCTAAGTCTTGGATCTGTAAGGCCCTCAGGAAGAGCCTTTTGACAGTCATCCGAACTTTCATCTAAAATCTCTCTTGTAAAGGCAGGAATATGCTTTTCCTTATGAGGTATCTGTGTTCAGAATATGGGTCTGATCTGGAATATTGTGAGGCCTGGCCAATACCAGCAGGCTCATTTCCAACATGAGCCAGTAGTAGCAGAAGGAGACAGCAGTTTTCGTTTCTCATGGCAGGAGCTGCAAACACTGCCATTTCCTTGCTGTGACTGTCATCCAGAGAGGCCGCTGCGGCTCCCAACAGTAAGTAATGTCCAATATTATATAAAAAGGATAACATAACCAAATTGGGTTATTTCAAGAATATGAGTTTGGTTCAGGGGCGCCTGGGTGGCTTAGTCGGTTAAGCGTCCGACTTTCGCTTAGGTCATGATCTCGCGGTTCATGGGTTCGAGCCCCGCGTCAGGCTCTGTGCTGACTGCCAGCTCAGAGCCTGGAGCCTGTTTCGGAGTCTATGTCTCCCTCTCTCTCTGACCCTCCCCTGCTCACGCTGTCTCTCTCTCCCTCTCTCCTAGAAATAAATAAAAAATATTAAAAAAAAAAAAAGAATATGAGTTTGGTTCAATGTTTGAAAATCAATCAGTATAAATCACCATATTAACATAATAAAAGCAGAAAATTCATCTTATCACTTCAGTAGATTCAGAAAGACATTTGACAAAATTGAACATCATGAATGATTTTTACAAACCTCTTAGGGAACTAGGGATAGAAGGAACAAGGTTTAATCTGATGAAGAATATCTGTTCAATAAGCCCTATGCAACCGTGAAATGACTAACATTTTCCCTCTGATCTTAATAATGAAGCAAAAATACCCAATATCACAACTTCTTCTGTAGCAGGATTCTCTCACAGAGAGTTGTGACACCGAGGGTTTTCTTTCCAGGAAGCAATTTGATTCCAGCCGGTTTTGCTCAGTAGGGTTCGTACTGAAGAACTGAGCCCTGAACACCACGTGGCGTGGTTTTTTATATATTTTTTTACTTCTTTGTCTGCCATATATGGTAACGCACAAACATGCAGTCTGATTAACGTGGTCTCGTGTTACAAGGTCGTGAGGGATGTCGTCACATACACAAATAGCAAGGCTGCCCTGAGATTTTTTTTTCTTTCCTTAGGGAGAGACCCTACCACACTTCAACATTGACTAGAAATTCTGGCCAGTGCAATAAGCAAAATAAATAGTCAAACAAACAAACATCAAGAAGAAAAGATGTAGGGATTGGAAAGGAACTGATAAAAACATTGTTATTCACAGATCACCTAATGGTGCATGTAGATCATCCAAATTAATCTACAATGAAATCAATTAGAATTAGTAAGTGAATTAATCATGATATACAAGTGGACAATTATATAAAAATAAATTTTGTCTATATACTGTAGGGGCCAAGGGAAGACCACCCCAAAATGTGCCTCTCAGGAATACTGACTATCTTTAACTAAAAATCACTTAAGAGACAGCCTATGCAAGAAGGACATTCAGACTCAGACCCTCCCCCATCCCCCCAAGAGAAAGAATACATCTCCCATGTAAAAGATATCCTCCCAATGGTAGGAAAGAAAGAGATACTCTTATCACCACAGTGGGAAACTTAGAGCCGAGAAGGCTGTATAAACATTTATTATTTTTTATTAATTTACCACTCACCCCAAACTTTGTTTAGAATTGCTTACTAATTGAAGCTCCCACAGTTAAGTTTTCTTTGTCCTGTCAATGCCTCACAGATTTATTGTCTCTGTGTCAAAAAGGTATAAAAACTGACTGCCTTGGTCACTTCTTTGGGTCTCAGTTTCATTCCTGGACCTCTGTGTGCTCTTAATAAAACTCTGGCCTTTTCTCCTGTTAACCTGCTTCATGTTGATTCAATTTTTAGTCCAGCTGGAAGGACCTAAATGGTAGAAGAAGAATTTTTCTCTTCTACAATAGTAACAATTAAAAACTGAACCTTAAAGACAGATATTACTTATAATAACAGTGAAGATACCAAATACTTATGAATAAATCCAGCGAAAGATATGGAACACCACTTTACTGAAAACTTCAAGCTATAATTAAGAGATATTTTTAAAGTTACTAAGTTAATGAATTCAAAGGCTCCATACTGTAATGATGTCAAATCTCAATTAAAATGTCCAATATAATGGACATTTTGTTAAAAGTCAAGCAAATGTGTGTATATGAGTGTGAACTGACAACTTGTTTCTACAGTATATGGAAATTCGAAAGACCAAGAATTAACAAAGAATTCTTGAAAAAGAAAATGGATGACTTACAATGTTACATATCAGTAATTATTTCAGTAATTAATGTTCATTAACATGATAGGAGCACAATGAAAGACAAAGTGACCAGTGTAACCAAATAAAATCTAGAAATTGATGAAAACACGTATGGTCACTTGATTTATTATAAGTATGACAGTGAAGTGTATGGGTAAGAACAGTATTTTAATTAATGATTGTGGGCTAACTGACTGTTCATATGGAGGAAAATATATTTTGTTTCATACCTCATATCATACATGAAAAATCCCAGAATGACTAGTTTTTAATGTGCAAGTTAAAGCATAAAGATATGTCTTAGAGTTGGCCAGCTTCTTTGAATTTAATAGGAGTCCACTGTGCCTCCTGGATTTCAATGTCTGTTTCCTTCCCCAGATTATGGAAAGTTTTCAGCCATAATTTTCTCAAATAAACTTTCTGTCCCTTTTCCCCTTTCTTTTTCTGGGACTCCCATGATACAAAAGTTATTACATTTTATGGAGTCACTGAGTTCCCTACATCTACTTTCATGATTCAATACTTTTCCTCTTATTTTCAGCTTCATTTATTTTCCATAATTTTATCTTCCATATCACTTATTCAATCATCTGCTTCATCCATCGTTGTTTTCATTATGTTCAGTCAGTTTTACATCTAAGTTACATTTTTTATTTCAGCCTGGATAGTTTTTAGTCCCTTTATATCTGCAGTAAGAGATTCTCTAGTGTTTTCTATGCTTTTCTTAAGTCCAGCTAGTATCCTTATGATTATTGTTTTAAATTCTGATTTAGGTATATTACTTATATCTGTTTTTATTATATCCATGTCCATGACCTCTTCATGTTCTTTCTTTTGAAGTGAATTCCTCCATCTTACATTTTGTCTAGGTCACTGTATTTTTGTGTATTAGTAAAGCCTGTTACATTTCCTGCTCCTGAGAGTAATGGCTTTATTATAAGAACAGGTCCTATGGGCCACCTGGGAAGCTCAGTCATTTGAGCATTGGACTCTTGATTTCAGCTCAGGTCATGATCCCAGGGTCATGAGATCAAGCCCCATGTCAGGCTCAAGGCTGAGCGTGGAGCTTACTTGGGATTCTCTCTCCTCCTGTCCTTATGCCCCTCCCTTACTCATGCTCTCTATTTTTCTCGAAAAACTAAAAACATAAAAAATAAAAATAAAAAGAAGAGGTCCTATACTGTCCACGGCCTTGTGTTTCAGGAGTGTTTCAGAGTGTGCACTCTGCTGTTGTGTTTTGGCTGTTCTTTCCATGAGATCAGTACTCTGCAGAATTTCTCCTTGCCTGCAGTGGGGGATGTTTGGACCTTATCCAGTGTGTGGCATTTTAACAATGCCTGTTTTGGTCTGCTTGTTAAAAGAATCTAGATACTATTTCTCCCAGAGCTGAAGCTTTGTAGCATTCTATGATCAGTAGACTTGGTGCTTGTCGTCTAGGGGAGGAGCTTGCTGCATTGGTTCTCAGGCGACTTGTCTTAGAAAAGATGTACTTTCAGGGTGCAGTGGGGTGGGGCTTGGTGTAGTGCCTCCAGCCTCCATTAGGGGGTGCTGTGTTGCTCACTGAAGTCTGTCCATGCTGATAGGCAGAGGTAAGTGGTGTCACTCCCTTCTCTTGTCCCCAGAAAGGGGATCTCATGCCTGCCTCTGTTCAGGAGCTCCTGCAGAAGAGTGAACTATGTCCTCTCTTGTGTCCCAGGATTCTATCA
Organism: Proteles cristata cristata; assembly: GCA_017311185.1. Taxonomy (NCBI): domain Eukaryota; kingdom Metazoa; phylum Chordata; class Mammalia; order Carnivora; family Hyaenidae; genus Proteles; species Proteles cristata. Next base: position 222,905 of record JAESUZ010004496.1, on the reverse strand, counting down.
GAACCCGACTTTTACCTTGTCTATATCCATGTCATCTGCACGTCTGTGGCTCAATATTCCTGTGTTTTATCTCAGGCATGCAACTGGGTTTCACACGTCTAAATTTTAGGACCACTACAAGAACCCACACTGATATTCTGGGGGAGGGTCTCACTGCACTGTGGTTGGTGCTGGTTTGTCCCAGGAAACCAGTAGCATAACTGCCTAGGGGCTCAGAGTTTATGGTGAAGCACGGCCAAAAGCCGATTCCCAGGTTGGCTGCCTCTGCTGCTAAGCTAATTAACAGAGGTAGAGCTGCTCAGTGGCACCTGTCGACTCTTTTGGCACCTGCCGTCTCTTTTGTCCCTGAGAGGCAATGCAATCTTTCCCGAATTACTCAAAGGAGGGGATTCTCAGACCACACTATCCACTCCTGAGACTGTTCTCTTTCCCCACATAAGCACCACTACACTCACTAAGCTCCACCTCGTGGTGGCATGGACTTATAAAACTACGGACTATTGGGGCACCTGGGTGGCTCCGTAAGTTAAGTTTCCAACTTCAGCACAGTTCATGAACTCACAGTTCATCAGTTTGAGCCCCACATGGGGCTTTGTGCTGACAGCTCAGAATCTGGAGCCTGCTTCATATTCTGTCTCTCCTTCTCTTTATGCCCCTCCACCACTCACACTATGTCTCTGAAAAATGAATAAATGTTTAAAAAGCTAAAAATATTCAAAGAGTAAGGAAACATTTAAAAGTCGCCCATCCAGTTGTGGCCCCATCTAAGAGACTATACTTTGAGGATGACCATCCAAAGGGGGCTGCTGGCCAAGATAGCAAAGACTCTGCCATTCTCTCAGGCTTGGTGGTCAAGACCTCCAGGCAAGAATCACTTAATATAATTCAAAACACTTCCAAAATGGAAGGGAAGAAAGAAAGAGAGAAAGGAGGAAAGGAAGGGAGGGAGGGAGGAAGGAAGGAAGGAAGGAAAGAAAGAAGGAAGGAAGAGAGAAAGAAAGAGAGAGAAAGAAAGAAAGAGAGAAAGAAAGAAAGAAGAGAGAGGAAAAGGAAAGGAAAGGGAGAAAATATAAAAGCATAATGTTCAAAGAATGTCAATGCACAAGTAAATTCCAATCAGTAGAAATTTTAGGAACAGAGAAAAGAAAAAAAAATAGAGACAAAGGAGTCAATAAATAATTCTGGATAATTAATTACCCTGATCTAAAAGACACAAGAAATCCAAATAAGAAGGCCAACTGAGAGCCAGCAAAATAACAAAAAAAAACACTCTTTCAATGAGAAATTTTGAAAGAGTTATAAAGAAGCAATCTCCAAGAGGGGCAAGATGGCGAAGAGGTAAGGAGCTCCGTACTGGCACTCGCTCCCATACCTCACACGGAAAAGATCTGAAACCATCGGAAACCTTATGAAACCTGAGAGATTGGGAGAAAAAGGACACAGAATACACTGAGAAAGCCATCTAACGGCTACCTCCAGAAACAAGCGAGAGTACACAAGGTGGAGAGTCCCAAATATCATTACGAATAGGAAAATAAAATAACCAAGGTCCCAACAAGAGAGACCAAGAGATACCATTCAAAAAACACTCTCTGAAAGGATAGGCCCTGGACAGTCAAAGAGTCTTCTTGGATACAGCAGCGCTCATAGATACAGAGAGCATAACAGGTCCTTAAAACTAACAAGAGCCGAAAAGCTGACTAAAATGATGAAATGAAAGAGCTCTCTTCCAAAGAAACTCCAAGAAGAAATGACAGCTAATGAACTGCTCAAAACAGATATAAGCAGCATAACTGAACAAGATTTTAGAATAATAATGGTAAAATTAATAACTGAGCTTGAAAAAAGCATAAGGGACATCAAAGAAACTATGGCTACAGACAGAATGGAAAATAAAAATAGGCAAGAAGAATTTAAAAATGCAATAAATGAGATTCATAATAAATTAGAGGCCTCCAATGCACATATTGAAGAGGCAGAAAGGAGAATAAGTGATTTAGAAGACACGATTATAGAAAAACAAGAAGCTGACAAAAAAAGAGACAAACTGATCCAGGAATATTAAAGAACAGTTCAAGAGCTCAGCGATACGGTCAAACGCAACAATATCCATATCATAGGAATCCCAGAAGAGGAAGAGAGAGGGAAAGGTGCTGAAGGAGTCCTGGAACAATTTATAGCAGAGAACTTCCCCGACATGGGGAAGGAACTAAATATTGAAATACAAGATGCTCAGAGGACTCCCCTCAGACATAACTTGAATCGATCTTCTGCACGACATATCATAGTGAAACTGGCAAAATATAAGGACAAGGAGAGAATTTTGAAAGCAGCTAGGGAGAAAAGGGACCTAACATACAAAGGGAAACCTATCAGAGTGGTGACAGACCTAATTACTGAAACGTGGCAGGCCAGAAAGGAACGGCAGGAGATCTTCAATGTGACGAACAGTAAAAATATGCAGCCAAGAATGCTCTATCCAGCAAGCCTGTCACTCAAAATAGAAGCAGAGATAAAAACCTTTCCAAGTAAACAGAAATTGAAAGAATTTGTCACCACTAAGCCAGCTTTACAAGAAATCCTGAGGGGGACGCTCTGAAGGAAAGGTTGCAAGGAATAAAGATACCAGAGACACCACCACAAACATGAACCCTACAAAAGATAAAAAGTCTCTAAACCCACATATTTCAATAACACTGAATGTAAATGGGCTGAATGCTCCAATCAAAAGACGTAGGGTAGCAGAATGGATAAAAGTACAAAATCCATCTATATGCTATCTACAAGAAACTCATTTTAGACGGGAAGATACCTTCAGATTAAAAGTAAGGGGATGGAGAAATATATATAATGCTAAGGGAAATCAAAAGAAAGCCAGAGTAGCTATACTTATATCAGACAAACTGGACTTTAAAGACAATAACAAGAGATGAAGAAGGGCACTACATAATAATTATGGGGTCCATCCATCAGGAAGAACTAACTATCATAAAGGTCTACGCACCGAATATGGGAGCACCTAAATACCTAAAACAATTAAACACAAACAGAAACAAGCTTATAGATAAGAATGTGCTAACCGCAGGGGACAAAATACTCTGCTTACAGCAATGGATAGATCAACCGGACAGAAAACCACTAAAGAAATAATGGACTTGAAAAACACATAGGACCAGATGGATCTGACAGATATATTTAGAACTTTACATCCTGAGGCCAGGAAATTTACTTTCTTCTCAAGTGCGCATGGCACGTTCTCCAAGATAGATCACATACTGGGACATAAAGCAGCCCTCAATAAATATAAAAGAATGGAGATCATACCATGCACACTGTCAGATCACAATGCTTTGAAACTTGAAATCAATTACAGGAAGAAGTCTGGAAAACCTCCAAAAACATGGAGATTAAAGAACACCCTACTAAAGAATGAATGGGCCAATCAGGCAACTAGAGATGAACTTAAAAAATATATGGAAACAAATGAAAATGAAAACACAACAATCCAAAATCTATGGGATGCGACAAAGGCAGTCCTAAGAGGAAAAAACATTGCTCTCCAGGCCTATATCAAGAAATTAGAAAAAGCTCAAGTCCAAAATCTAACAGCTCACCTAAAGAAACGAGAGGCAGAGCAACAAGAACGCCCTAAACCCAGTAGAAGAGAAATAGTAAAAATTAGAGCAGAAATAAACAACATAGAGACCAAAGAAACAATTGAACAGATCAACGAAACCCAGAGTTGGTTTTTTGAAAAATAAACAAAATTGCCAAGCCTCTAGCCAGACTTATCAAAAAGAAAAGAGAGAGCACCCAAATAGACAAAACTATGAATGAAAATGGACTTATTACATCCAACCCCTCAGAAATACAAGCAATTATCAGGGAATACTATGAAAAATTATATGCCAACAAATTGGACAACTTAGAAGAAATGGACAAATTCCTAAACACACACTCACTACCAAAACTCACACGGGAAGAAATAGAAAACCTGAACAGACCCATAACGAGTGAAGAAATCAAATCAGTGATCAAAAATCTCCCAACAAATAAGAGCCCTGGACCTGATGGCTTCCCTGGGGAATTCTACCAGACATTTAAAACAGAATTAATCCCAATTCTTCTCAAGCTATTCCAAAAAATAGAAATCGAAGGAAAACTCCCGGACTCATTTTATGAAGCCAGCATCACTCTGATTCCCAAGCCAGACAGAGATCCAGCAAAAAAAGAGAACTACAGGCCAATGTCCTTGATGAATACGGATGCAAAAATTCTCAACAAGATCCTTGCAAATCGAATCCAGCAGCATATAAAAAGAATCATCCACCAAGATCAAGTAGGATTCATTCCTGGGTTACAGGGCTGGTTCAACATTCGCAAATCAATCAATGTGATCCATCACATCAATAAAAGAAAAGATAAAAGCCATATGAAACACCATATGGGTGTTATGCTGAGCGAAATAGGTCAAGCAGTGAAGGACAAATATCACATGTTTGCACGTATAGGAGGATTAGGAGGAACTTGACGGAGGAACATGGGGGAGAATAAGGGGGGAAATGGTGGGGGAAAGGGAGAGAGGCAAACCATGAGAGACTCTTGAATGCTGACAAAAAATGAGGACTGATGAATTGGGGGGGAGGGTGGGATGGGCATGGAGGAGGACACATGTGGGGATGAGCACTGAGTATTATGTGGAAACTAATTTGACAATAAACTATTTGCAAAAAAAAATAAATAAAAATAATAAAAGAAACGATAAAAACCATATGATCCTGTCAATAGATGCAGAAAAAGCATTTGACAAAATACAGCATCCCTTCTTAATAAAGACTCTAGAGAAAGTGGGGATACAAAGAACCTACTTAAACATCATCAAAGCCATCTATGAGAAGCCTTCAGCTAACATCATCCTCAACAGGGAAAAATTGAGAGCTTTCCCCCTGAGATCAGGAACACGACAGGGATGCCCACTCTCACCACTGTTGTTTAACATAGTGCTGGAAGTCCTAGCATCAGCCATCAGACACCAAAAGGAAATCAAAGGCATCAGAATTGGCAAAGAGGAAGTCAAACTTCCATTCTTTGCAGATGACATGATACTCCACCTAGAAAACCCGACAGACTCCACCAGAAGCCTACTAGAACTGATCCAAGAATTCAGCCAATAGCAGGGTACAAAATCAACGTACAAAAATCGGTTGCATTTTTATACACCAACAATGAAGCAACAGAAAGAGAAATCAAGAAACTGATCCCATTCAAAATAGCACAAAAAATCCATAAAATAGCTCGGAATAAACCTAACCAAGGATACAAGAGATCTGTATGATGAAAACTATAGAAGACTTATGAAGGAAATTGAAGAAGACACAAAGAAATGGAAAAACATTCCATACTCATGGATAGGAAGAATAAATATAGTTAAGATGTCATTACTACCTAAAGCAATCTACACATTCAATGATATCCCAATCAAAATTGCACCAGCATACTTCTCAAAACTAGAACAAACTATCCTAAAATTTGTATGGAACCACGAAAGACCCCGAATAGCCAAAGTAATACTGAAAAATAAAACCAAAATGGGAGGTATAACCATCCCAGACTTTAGCCTCTACAACAAAGCTGTCATCATCAAGACAGTATGGTATTGGCACAAAAACAGACACATAGAACAATGGAACAGAATTGAGAACTCAGAAATGGACCCAAAAGTATACAGCCAACTAGTCTTTGACAAAGCAGGAAAGAATATCCAATGGAAAAAAGACAGCGTCTTTAACAGATGGTGCTGGGAGAACTGGACAGCAACATGCAGAAGAATGAAACTAGATCATTTTCTCACACCATGCACAAAAATAAACTCAAAATGTATAAAAGACCTAAATGTGAGACAGGAAACTATCAAAACCCTAGAGGAGAATGCAGGAAACAACCTCTCTGACCTCCACCGCAGCAATTTCTTACCTGACACATCCCCAAAAGCAAATGAATCAAGAGCAAAAATAAACCGTTGGGACCTCATCAAGATTAAAAGCTTCTGCACGGCAAAGGAAAAAACCTACAAAACTAATAGGCAACCAACTGAATGGGAAAAGATAGTTGCAAATGACATATCAGACAAAGGGTTAATATCCAAAATCTATAAGGAACTCACCAAACTCCACACCTGAAAAACAAACAACCCAGTGAAGAAATGGGCAGAAGATATGAACAGACACTTCTCCAAAGAGGACATCCAGATGGCCAACAGACACATGAAATGATGTTCAGCATCCCTCCTCATCAGGGAAATACAAATCAAAACCACATTGAGATACCACCTCACGCCAGTCAGAGTGGCTAAAATGAGCCAATCAGAGAATTCTAGATGCTGGCGAGGATGTGGAGAAACGGGCACCCTCCTACACTGTTGGTGGGAATGTAAACTGGTACAGCCCCTCTGGAAAACAGTGTGGAGGTTCCTCAGGAAACTAACAATAGAACTCCCCTATGACCCAGCAAGAGCACTGCTAGGAATTTACCCAAGGGATACAGAAATGCTGATTCATAGGAGCACATGTACCCCAATGTTCATAGCAGCACTTTCCACAATAGCCAAAACATGGAAAGAGCCTAAGTGTCCATCTAGTGATGAATGGATCAAGAAGATGTGGTTTATCTATACAATGGAATACTACACGGCAATGAGAAAGAATGAAATCCAGCCATTTGCAGCAACGTGGATGGAACTTGAGGGTGTTATGCGAAGCGAAATAAGTCAGGCAGAGAAGGACAGATACCATATGTTTGCATGTATAGGAGGATTAGGAGGAACTTAACGGAGGACCATGGGGAAAATGAAGGGGAAAATAGTGGGGGAGAGGGAGGGAGGCAAACCATGAGAGAACCCTGAATGCTGAGAACAAACTGAGGACTGATGGGTGTGGGAGGAGGGGGGAGAAGGGCATGGAGGAGGGCACTTGTGGGGATGAGCACTGGGTGTTATATGGAAACCAACTTGACAACAAACTATTTAAGAAAAAATGGAAAAAAATAAAAAAAACATTGTAAAATAATTATACTGCAATAACAATGAAAGTCTAAAATTAATAAAAAATGGAACTAAGTATGTCCTTTAGGTATATGCAAATAACTATCATAATAACTAGATGTAAAAGAAATTGTAAGAATTTGAAGTTGTTCCCCCGGGAACAGACCCGAGTATGGAAATACTCAAACAAAACTATTGCTGTTTACTCTAAGCACTTTGGAATAACTTTTTAAATATGTGCATCTCTTTTTAATAATGGAAAGATTTATGTTTTAAATAATCAAGACGCTTGGGGCGCCTGGGTGGCAAGGTTGGTTAAGCATCCGACTCTTGATTTCAGCGCAGGTCATGATCTCATGGTTTGTGGCTTCGAACCCCACGTCGGGCTCTGTGCTGACAGCTCAAAGCAAGAATCCTGTTTCAGATTTTGTGTCTCCCTCTCTCTCTGACCCTCCCTTGCTCACACTGTCTCTCTCTCTCAGAAATAAATAAAAACCATTTAAAATTTTAAAAAAATAATAAAAAACAAAACAAAACAAAAGATCATTTTTCCTTCAAGATAAATGTAAAACAAAGAGTGTGAGTGGCTTGCCATGGAGAGGTTAAGGAATTTTCTCCCAGGTCACCCAACTGGTGTCAGAGCTGCAATTCTGACCAACATGCCAAAGTACTGCCATCTTCTTCTTCTCCAATAAACGGTTACACTGGTGTTAAGGGGCTTCTAAACAATGCTGTGCTTGTGCTTACAGGGTCCTACTTTCTTTAAAACACATAGAAGCACTGGGTGCAAAACATTAAAATCAGGCAAATACATACGTGTGTAATACTGGAAAACAGACACGGTGAAGTAAACCAAGAACAAGAACTAAAAACACAAAGATTAAAAAGAAAGAAAACAAATCTTTAAATGCTGACAGATGGCATAAGCACACATATAAACTATAAGAGAATCTACAGAGCAACTGTTGGAATTAGTAAATACATTGACTAAAATTAATGCCTATATGGTCTCTATGAAAGAACCAATTATATCACATTTAGCTAGCAATAAATAATTAGAAAATGAAATTTATCACTATGACAATTGTAATATCAAACACCTCAAAGGCTTAGGAATATCATTTAAAAAGTGTGCTAAACTTACAGAAAACATTATTGATAAAAATATTTTTCTAAAAACTGAATACCTGAAGTTAATACCCTATTGGGAACCAGGAAATTCAGTATTGTTGAGATGTCCATTTTGCTCTAGAGGGACCTACGGATTTGGTATAAAACTGTAGGGACTGAGGGCAGACTGCCCAAAATGCACCACAGTGACATGCTGGCGGCTTTGAACTGGAAAGACTTGGGAAGCAGCCGGTGCGGGGACAGTCAGACCCTCCTCTGATCACTCAAAAGCAGGAAACACATGAAAGATACTTCTCCCTGAACTGAGAAGTAAAAGCATATTTTTCACACCAAGACCCCTAAAAATGCCTCCCCACAACCCCATGACTGACCTCCAGAACTCAGCAAAGTCCTAGAAGTTTCTGTCCAGCTCAGGCCTTACCTTTAGAAACCAAATAACAAACTACTACAACATAAGAAGGAACCATTTAAGGATGCCCCCTGCACAGGTGAATCGGAAAAGTGCCTGATGGTTATCTCAGGCTTATCACAGAAGGTTACAATCCCCTCTGAATCTCCATCCCAAACTCAAACCCGGAGTAAGAAAAGACTGCTAACTCTTGGTCCCTGTTCAGACTCAGGGCTTTGCACAAATAACGAGAACTCGGGAGGCAGCCCCATCTGTGCAGGCTCTGTCTCTAGCTCACCAAAGGAGCTGACCCACTTGGTTAACTACAGGAACGTCAAAGGACCGAAGGCTGTGGAAAACAAACCTTGTTACCTTCTTGCTACCCACTACCTTAAATTCCTTACTAACTGAAGCTCCCAAACTTCTCTTATCTTGATCCTGACCGGTCCTCACAAGTGTCTTGTCTGTTTCACTAAAAAGGATTAAAAACTACCTACCTCGGTCATTTGCTTGGGTCTCAATTTCCTTCCTGGGCCTCTCTGCCCCGGTAAGAAAACTGTGGCTTAAATTTGCATGCTCTTTGTCTCATGTCAATATAATTCCTAGACCAGATGGAAGACCGTGAAGGTTTGATACACATATGCACTGTGAAAGGATTCTCCCAATCAGGTTAGTTAACACATCTCTCACCTCACCCATTTACCAGTTTTTCATTTTCTCTTTTCAATTTCCAAAGATAACAATATAATATTATTAACTAGAGTCACCAAGTCACACACCAGATTCTCAGGCTTTACTCAACCTTATAACAGAAACTTTGTACCCTTTTTCCAGCCTCTTCCTATTTCCTCCACTCCCTGGGCCCCAACAACTGCTTTTCTACTTTCTGTTACTATGGATACAGAAACTTCCCTTTTTAAAAAAAAAAAAAAAAAAGATTCAACAATTTAGTGACCCCACGCTTTATTTCTCTTTCTCTATTAGCTTATTTCACTGAGCACTGAAGCAAAAGAAGTTTCATCCATGTTGTCAAAAAGGGCAGGATTTCCCTCTCTTTAAAGCTTGATGGTATTCCATTACATACACATGTTCCTTACCCAGTCAGCCGCCACCGTCAGCTTGTTTCTGGACCTCAGCTCTCGTGAAGCATCCTACAAGGAACATCGGACAACACGTATCTCTTAGAAATAATGGGTTTATTTCCTTTAGATAGAGGCCCATGGATACACATATACTAAAATGAAAATATAGACTAACGTTTCCAAAATGATAGGATAGTAAACAATTTGTAAATATTAAACGTTTGATGATTTCTACCACCATGTAATTTTTTCTTATAATTCGGCAGATTTCTAAAACTATGTGTCAGAAAGATTTTTGGGTTGTTTTGTTTTGTTTTTTCCAATTTGACACATGACACTGCTCAGTCTCACAGGGACTAAGTGATTTGGACATGTAAGACAGCAGAATAGATTCCAACACCAGAGAGTGCCTTGGTGTGCCAACCCCAGGACAGACGCTTCGCATTCCATCCAGCTCACCTGGAGGATGGAATTTTGAATTTGAAAGCACTTGATAGATAGGGAGCCTGGGAGAGGAGGAGACTAAATACACTGTGAGTAAATACAAGTGGCAAAGCGACTACCAAGAGGCAGGATGGAGGGTGTGTGGTCCAGCCTGACATGTGTCTGAGCAATGAAACACATCAGCCTCGGGGGTGGAAGTGGGGCCCAGGTTGTGCACAGCGCAGGAATCCGCTGGGCCACAGGACAGTCGAGTTGAGCTAGACCCCGCTGCTCTGGGTTTGAGGCTCTCCGAAGCCAGCGCACTAAGGATGCTGCCTGCTTGCCTACCGCCTGCGGAATGAGGAACCCACTCCGAAATAATCCAGCCTCTCTCGTGCCCCGTGTCATCCCAGGCAGAGCAAGCTACAGCTGAAGGAAAGGACAGTGGTTGTTCCCGCTGCGGCCTTCGGAGAAGAGAGGGCATTGAAACCCAGGAGAGCCCCCTATGACTCCACTGCACGAATGAATCCAGGTGCGGTGCCCCACGTGGGCCCCCGTGCTGGCAGGGTTGTGGAGGCGACACGGCAAGGCACTGCTGCGCGCATGGCCCAGGTGGGCACTGGGTGGCGAGCACTGTGAGCAGTGTTGGGTGTTACCCCTTCAGGGGCTTCCGCGGTGTAATCTGGGAGGGCCCTTGCTGGGAGGGCAGGGAATGACCTACGAGAGACCAGGCCACTCCAGCTTGGTAGGGGGCAGTTCGAGTAAGTAAAGGGAGCTTGCCTAGGAGGCTTGTCTGCAGCGGCAGCAGGAGGGAGGGATGGGCCCTGCACCTTAAAGTTTACCTGGAGGGAGGCCCTGACTGACTTCAGTGCAGGTGTTCGCAACATCGCATGGCATCTCAAGGCTCTGTCCTCGGAGCAGCCTTGGGGAGCAAGAGGGAAGGCAGGACCTGGTTCCGGGACAGGGGAGGAGGGGAGGCACCTCGGAACGGCCGGGTCCAGGGGCAGCCCAGTCCTTTTGGTGATGTTCCCCAACAGGCACCGCTCAGGACCCTCTGGCGGTGGGCGTGGCCTAGGGCACTGCGGTAGTAGACAGGGTGCTAGGCGCTTCCGGGCCCAGCACGGCTCAGGGCGTTTAGGTGGACTCACGGCAGGGAGCTGGCATTGCTGCTGCTGGCAGGACATCTTTCCGAGGCGTCCAGGATCCTGAAGGACCACGTGACAAGGTTTACTTGGCAACTGTCCCACTTGCATAATAATCCACAGTGCCAGTGAGCTTCAGCGGGATCTCTCTCAGCAGGGACACACTCTGCACTCCTAACACCGATCAGTCCTTCTCTCTACTTGCCCTCTCTTCCCCGTGAGTTTCTGGTATTGGCACCTCCCTGGCCTTCTGTGCCGATGTCTATCATTTCACATGCCGCTTTCCAAAGAGAGAGGTGCCTGTGTCCTTTGGCATCAAGAAAAGGGTGACTGGACACACTGTAACACCGAAAAGGACAGTCCCAGTTGCTGCAATCCTGGCTAAGCCCACACAAGCAGTTCTTCAACAAGCTCATCATCATAAGGACCAAAATAATGGTACACCCCCCTCTGGTTCAGAGGGATGACTCCCAGGCTCAGACTCTACCTTCACGAGTCCTACATGTACAACCAGAACCTTTGGAACGGCAGCTGGAGAGTCTCCAGTTAGCACGGACATGGCCAAGAGAGAATTCCCTGGCCTCCATGTCTCTCCGTTCAACATGACCCCCTAGGTTCTGTCCGGATACATTTTTATATAATCTCCACATGCTGAAATAAGAATGCCATTAACAGCACCTCCACGCTGGCAACTTCTGCCCCACATTGAACTGATGGAAGCGAGCGTGTAGCAGTGGGTGACAACAGTTTGCTTGTTTTCCCACTGTCATCCTCCAAAACAGGCATGTCCTTCAAGAAATCAAACTCACCTGATCTGTGACTTAGGTCAAATATCATAAGACATTTTACAAACATGGCGGTGGGATGGCAGGGTGCCCCTTTATGGCACCTTGTTGCCCCTTCAACAAAGGCAGAGCTTCAGTCATAAGACTGGCCTGTACCAGGCAGTCATTTCCCAACCACAGGGACCTTCTCCTATCATCCCCATAGTGCTTTGTCCTGCACACTCTTTATGACTCACTTGTAGATCTACCACATCCGAGAGTTTCAGTTCACGGTTGCAGCTGAATAATCGGGGCAAGTGGCTAAATGGCCCAGAGTTTTCCTCCTGGCTGAGGATAGGATCACCTCATCCTTGTGCCCTTTCTTAGAGCCTTCTGCATTGCAGAACTGGTTGGTCATCTGTCGGTCAGTTTTGGGTACAGCCAATAGAAAATTTGTCTTTTAGAGCCTAGCAAACTGGCCATATCCCCATGCTCATTCTCAGACATATTCAAACATACTTCCTGCCTTAGTCATCGACGGTTGCTGTGACAAACATACCATAGACTGAGTGGCTTAAACAGCAAACGTTTGGTTCTCACAGTTGTAGAGGTGCGAAGTCCAGAATGAAGGGGTTACGGAACTCTCTGGGTTCTGGTTTACAAGGCCACTGATCTCTTTGATGAACTAGTCATTTACTTAAGGCCACCTTCCTAATACCATCACATTCAGGGTTAGGATTTCAAGAAGTGAGTTTGGGATGTGTGAGAAAAGGAACACAAACAGTTAATCTATAGCACTGCCCCTCAGTGTACACCCCACAGACGTTAAAAGGATAATAAGGTAATAATACAAAGAAATTCATGCCCATAGTGCAACAACTTAAGTGAATGGACCAGTTCACCAAAAGAAACAACTCATCTAACCTTGCTCAAAAAGAAATGGATAACTTGAGTTATGCTGTATCAACCAAAGAAACTGAATATGTAGCTAAAAACCTTCCAACAAGGGCAGTCCACGCACAGGTTCATCGGTACATTTTACCACACATTTAAAGAAATAATATCAATTCTACACAAGATCTTCAGAGGAAAACAAAAGAGGAGAGTAGACTACCCAACTCATTCTTATAAACCCGTTGTGTCCTCCTAACAAAATACTGGCAAGTGACAATCACTGATGTGTAAAAGCAATATACAGCATGACCCCGTGGGATCCATCCCAGTGGCCAAAGACTGGCTCACCATTTACAAAGCAACCCGTGGAATGCATGACAGGAGTAAACGAAAGATCAAAACTGCAAGTTCACCAAGATATAAGGAGAAACAGACATCTGGTAAAATTCAACATGTATTTATAAGTGTATGGAATTCTCAACAAACTAGGATTCAAAGGCAAGTTTTCCAGCTTGATAAAAGTCATACTTGAAAGGTGAACTCGAAGTGCTTCCCCCTGGGATTGAAACCAAGGTAAGGTCTTGCTCTTTGGCAATAGTATTACCATCGTACTGTAAGTCTCAGGCAGTGCAACAAAACAACAAATATAGGAAAGGTTTGGGAGGGAATAAGAGGAAGAGATAGGGGTGGGATCTCCCAAAGGCTACAGCGTACCCAGAAATCTATTCTCACAGCCTCCAGTATCTCTCAGGGGGGCTTTGATCAACTCTGCACCTCAGGAAAGGGCTATTGTTAAAACAAGCAGAGTGACCATGGTCAGTGCTGGAAAGCAAATGCATCATTTGGAAATAAGTAGGAATATTAGTTGTTACATTCTTTCCCTTTAGTTATATAGTTTCCCCACTTTTTTTTCTAGGCAAGGTTTTCCTTTATACTTATCAAAACATCTTGGGTCGCCTAGGTTAAGCCTCCAATCCTTGGTTTCAGCTCAGGTCATGATCTCATGGTCTGTGAGACACGGCTGAGCCTGCTTGGGATTCCCTCCCTCACCCACTTGCTCTCTCTCTGTCTCAAAATATGTAAGTAAACATAAAAAATTGACAAAAGAACAGAAACACCGGAAAGTCAGACAACTCAAGGTATTGATTTCAGGGGAGAATCAAATGAAAGACAAATGCCATACGATCTGAACGGTGTGCAGACTCTCAAAAACAAAACAGGTGAGCAAACAAAGCAAAACCAGATCCCAAAGAGAGAGAATGGGTGGTTGCCAGAGGGGAGGGAACTGGGGGGAGGGGAATGCAGCAGCCCCTTTTTTCCAGTTCTGGAATGAGTAAGTCACAGGGAGGAAGGCACAATAGAGGGAGTGTGGTGAATGGCACAGCAGTGGGGCCGTGCGAGTGGGGATGGACCCCGACTACACCTGCGGTGATGGAGCATAACAGTATAGAAGAGTTGTTAGGTCTCAAGGACCAATGCAAATTGAACAAACCTTTTAAGATCTCCAAAAGTAAGAAAGAGTTTTATCTGAGCCCAAATTAGGACAGCTGCCCAGGAAACATGCTCTTTGCAGGGAAGAAAGTGTTCCTAGGAATGAGCAGTTTTTGTATCTTATAAAAGGGGAAAAGATAATGATTAGTGGGTGGGCAGCAATCCCGGCCCTGGAAGGAAACAGGAACATTGATAGATGCTTCATAGGACAGGATGCTTTACCTTGAGGTTACACGTTGCCCAAGCAGATGGACAATGCCAGCGTCGTGGCCCTAAATCGGCATGCGGTTTGAACAGAATTTACATCCAGTCATGTTGATTGGAAGGAATCCCTTCTGTCATCACTATGTTGTATACCTGAAAACCTTTGTAACGTTGTGTGTCAACTATACTTCAAATTTAAAAAAAAATCAAGAGTTTTTGCAGCGGAATGTGAGATTCAGTAGAGTACACTGCAAAAGTGCGGTAAGCAGTCTCTGTACTAAGTAGGACCCTTCTATCTTCCGCCACTGCTTCTCTGACTTGGATAAGAATCTGGGGGGTGACCCCACGGCAGCAGAGCTCAGAATGGCACCACGTGGGCAACCGACGGATGGATGTTGAGAGCAGCTCCGCTGGCATGGCCGACAAGGGCTAGGGGTAGAAATGGGAAACACTGTGTTCCCTGTGTTTACACTGACTGAAGAAATGGGTAGATTCTGACGACAACCCTGAGTTGAAGATACGATTTTCTAGCAAAATAACACATCACTTGTAAGTAGCAGAGCTGGCATTTGGCCTCATGAAAACAAACAAAAAACCAACTTATTTCTGTACTCAACGTAAACTGACCTGTTTCAAATCAAACTGCATTAGCTTTGATTGTATCATCCAGAAATCAAAGGTTTTTCAGTGAAAGAAACACAAAACCAAAACCATTTCCCACTAATCTGATACAGTTAACCACCAAGATTAAAGAAGAAAGACATTTCTGTTCATCATCAACAATGCTTTATTAGGGAAGGAGAAGTAAAGCTTTATTTACCCTAAGGAAAAAAAAAAATCATTGCCCAGATTTTTTGCCTGGTTTCAGGCACAGATTGAAAAAAGGCTGTCTTTAGAGAAGCTTAACATTGCTTTTCCTGGGGCTCTGGGGAAGAGTGTTCCTAATTCAAACAAGAACGTGACCCTGAGAGGGAAGAGAATGACTTCAGAATTAAGTCTCTTCTATGTCAAACATCAGCCCAGGAAGAGCAGAGCAGAGAGTCAGGGACCACCATCTGCCACCAGGGCAGGCTTCCAAGAGAATATGGCAGTTGCTGGAATGTGAGGGAGGCCTTTGTTTTGTTTGCATGATGGTCTTGATGGCTTTGGCTCCAACTGCTCCTAGGCAGTCACTTCTGCTGGCATGGTGGCGGCTGCACAGGGGGCCACTGCTGCTGGCAGACTTGAGGTGGGCATGGCTCCGGGCACTTGGGAGGTGGACATGGCTCCGGGCACTTGGGAGGTGGGCATGGCTCCGGGCACTTGGGTGGCGGACATGGCTCCCGGGCACTTGGGAGGTGGGCATGGCTGGGCACTTTGGTGGCGGACATGGCTCCGGGCACTTGGGAGGTGGGCATGGCTCCGGGCACTTGGGAGGTGGGCATGGCACTGGGCACTTTGGTGGCGGACATGGCTCCGGGCACTTGGGAGCTGGGCATGGCTCCGGGCACTTGGGAGGTGGGAACACAGGAGGTGGTTGGCAGGGCTGCTTGCACTGTTTCTCCTGCTGATAGGACATCTTTCTGGATATCAGAGAACCTAAAGAAATGCAAGTGTCATTGTTACAGGAGGATCATTCTTGCAGACAAACAAGCCCAAACCCATCAAACAAGCACACAGCTATTTCCTAGGATAAACTTTGGTCTCTGACTCTCTCTTTAAGACTCTGTGTGGCTCCTCTTTTCGTTCTTGTTAGGATCATGCCTTCTGAGTATCCTGTGCATTGGGGCCACTTGATCTCTACATCTCTTGACCTCATTCAATGACAAAATTGTCTTCTCTGTCTTGAGATAGCAACAGATAGTAGATGTATGCAAATACAATCTCAAGAAAAACGATGCTGAATTTCTGGCTAATACCAAAGCAAGTCTCTACCCACATCAGCTCCCATGTGGCCCTGATTAAGAGTTAACTAAGCAGCTTTGGGTGCTAAGACAAAGTCTGTTCGGAGAGAATTGCCAGTGTGTAGGCCTGCCCTCAAAGGGCTCATGGGAGAGGCTGGCAACACACGAAGCGGCTCTCTCTTATAATAGCATGTCAGGGCCAAAGAGAAACTCTTGCCCTCCTTTGCTCTCAGCTCAATATTATTCCCTGAATGAGATTTTGCTTAAGAATTTCAAGCTTGCAATAGAAGAAAGCATACTTCATTAATAAAGAATAGCTCACTTACATCCTCAGTCTGGCAACTTTGATTCCCCAGGTAGGAGTATGCATGCCGTTCAGGAAAAATAGCAATTGTTGCTTACAGATTAATTCTAAATATCATCTCATAGCCCTGAGCATAGAGAACTCCCCACCCCACCCCCCATCAGACTCACTTGATTCTTCAGATCTGTTGAGGAGCTGAGCATGAAAAGGGTAGCCACAATGTGGCTGGTGTCTCCTATATATAGCTAGGTGGTCTGCACCTTCAGGAAGTTAAGAAGCTTAAGGCTGGGCTGGACCAGTTGTTTGGTCACCAAATTTCAATCCACCTGAAATTCCCAAAATGTCTTGTCACTGTGGTTACCGGAAACTTCCTGCTCTGGGGTTGTCCCCATTGGGGCAAGAACTCAGTGATTTGCCCGAGGCTCTCTCTTGACCAGCAGTTCCAGTTTCAAGTGACAGATGAAGAATTGAGGCAGTTCTGTACTTGGGGGCCCAAGTACTTGATTGGGCTTAATTTCAACTACCTCCCTGCCCATCCCTGGCTCAGAAGCCTGTGTGTTCCTTTACCATTCAGCTGCCTGTTGTTTAGCTTCATGTCCTAGAATGACAGAAGCTTGGGTTCTCAGAGGCCCGCAACATGGCCTATACTCTGCCTCCCTCGCAGGCATTTATCTCTTTTTTTAATGTTTAATTTATTTCTGAGAGAGAGGAGAGTGAGAGAGAGAGCATGAGCAAGGAGGGTCAGAGAGAGAGAGAGAGGCACAAAATCTGAAAGAGAGTCCAGGCTCTGAGCTAGCTGTCAGCACAGAGCCCAACGTGGGGCTCGGGCCTGGGAACCATGAGACCCTGACCTGAGCCGAAGTCACGTGCCTAAACGACTGAGCCACCCAGATGCCCCAGCCTCACAGGCACTTACAACGCACTTCCACTTACTCTAAGGCTGGCTGCCCCCATTAAGTGTTGCCCTTGAATATGGAGGAAGAGAATGCATGGTCTCCACAGGGAGCAACAGGGTCCCTGCACAGGAACTAAAGCCGGGATCCAGCACAACACCGGCTGTGCTCCTGTCTAGAGAACAAGACCCTGTGGCCTCATGTCAAGGGGGACATGGGGCTGCTTCATTTCCCACTTAATGTCCACTGTAATGTCAAGTTTACTTTCTGCCATGCTCATCCCAGGATGTCCATTCCTTTATTTGAAACCAGGGGGGAATCTTCAAGTCATCACTCACTAAGCGAAACTGAAATGTTTGTTTTTATTGAATGATACTCAACAGACCTGTGATCACTTCTGAAACATGAGTTAGGGTATTCGCCGAGGCTTCAAAACTCTCTGCCTTTCTTTTGTTCCTTAACATCTCTTGGGAGTATTCAACCCAGTGATCACTCACCTTCCAACTGAACTCATCCATGTTTTTGCAAAAATAAAGGCAGTGTGGTTGCCATTAATGTCTACCCGTAAGTCCTAAATACAGCTTACATAGTCACTTTAACTCTGTAATCCCTATGATGACTGCCCCTTATTTATTTATTGTATCCATCCATAGATTATTCAATGATACCAATGTCATCAATACCTACACTACACAAGGCAATCGGCTATCACCTGCCTTGCAGCTCTTCCTGTATTCAGTGAAGCAGCAGAGCACAATGGAAATGTGAGAGCACAATGCCCTAGAGGAGAAATTCCAAGACAGGAGTCAAAACCTGGGGGTGTCACTGGCTAGCTTTGGGATGAGAGCACAGCATTTCTCAGCGTCCTCTGCTTCTTACATCTGTTTTTCGTTACAGCTAACCTTGACAAGAATTATTCCCAATACTTTAAAGATCTAGAACCTTGCACTGGGCTTTCCAATGCTAAAGCCAATAATTACAACTGAGCCATCAAATCTCCCTTGACCTTCTGTATTTCCTCCTGCAGAACCCCAGGGACTCTGCCTATTTCCCTTGCGTCTTCAAAGCCGTTGTTTTTACTTTCATCAAGAACAAGTAAATAGGTGTTCCTTTTCATGTTTAAGGATGTTACTAAGTAACCATCGCTATAAGGAAACTGACAAAAATGATGAAAAATTAGAAGCATTCATTTATTCAGGCAGTTCGTTCACCAGTATTGGGTTTGGGGTTTCTATAACATCATGAGTAACGCCTGCCCTAAGAAAAATCGAGATACTATGAAAAACAAGCAAACATTGAAAGAGTTGATCAAAACATATTATTCCAAATGCTTCCATGAGGATGGTCTCCAATTAAATCATTTATGGATAAAATAATAGGCAACAATGAAAAGTGATCTTCTAAAAGACTGTATATTATGTGAAAGAGCAGGTAACAAACCATGTGTACAATACAACTACATTTATATTTAATGTACATGTACTTACGTGTGTGTACAAATATATATGTAAATGAGATCTCTTCCACCATGCAGAAGAAATAAACTGTACTAGTGTTTGATATCTTAGGCACAGCTAACATGTACTGAAGGTTTGGTACGAGCCAAGTGTTGTGTGAAGACTGCTGTAAGCAGGCAGGTAACTGGGTCAGTTGAGATCTGTTAATAGATTGCTCTGACTGCAATGCAGAAGATGGGTTTCAATGAAACAAGAATGGGGAAGACAGCTGCCTGGGGAAGTAATGATAATGATCGAGCGAGGATGAGGAGGCCCTGTGTTAGGGCCGTGGTAGTCAGCACAGTAGGGGTGAAGTGGATTCCAGAAATATCTATTCTGTGAAGCTGGCATGACTGGGTGTGTGTGATGGGAAAACAACACAAAAGAGGGGGGGCGGTCATGGAGGGAATCAAGATAACTCGAGTTGCTGAGAGCCTGAAAGTACATAGGGAGGGCGATCACAGGGGTTCATACGCTTTATGAGAAGAGCATTAAACACTCTCATCCCAATGTCAATAATGAAATTGCTTACATAAAGAACTGGGCTATAAAGGATAACTCAAGTGAAATCCAAATGTCCCTTGGGAAATACAATCAGCTCTCTTTCCCCTTTCCTCTTCTTTCCTCTCTCTCCCCCTCCCTCTCCCCACCTTCCTCTTTTCTTTCCTTATCTAATACTAACTACATAGCTCTGTCCTTCCCTTCAATTTTAAATTTTGCAAACCAGAAACTTTGGACCAGGTCTCTCAGCCTTGCAATTTTCACCTTTTAAGAGTTGTGTTATAGAGGGGCGCCTGGGTGGCTTAGTCGGTTGAGCGTCCGACTTTCCCTTAAGTCATGATCTCACGATTCCTGGGTTTGAGCCCCACGTCGGGCTCTGTGCTGACTGCCAGCTCAGAGCCTGGAGCCTGTTTCAGTCTGTGACTCTCTCTCTCTCTGACCCTCCCCTGCTCACTCTGTCTCTCTCTCTCTCTGTCTCCTAGAAATAATAAAACATTAAACAAAAAATAGAGAGAGAGTGTGTTACAGAATCCTTTCCACTATATAAAAAAGTCTGTCAGGGAAGTACTCATAGAAGTCTTAGAAAATAGCTCAGCGTTTCACACCTAATTCAGACAAGGACACTAGAATGAAACCTCATCATTGTGTGCATACCAGGCCAATTTGCTAATAATGTGTGCCGACAGATCTTTATTTAAATATTGTATTTTTTAATATTTTTTGAATACTTGCATGGGTTATTAATAGTATAAGATGTATTTGAACTGAGTGCTTGGAGTACCATTATTTGTTAAAAGTAGGGTCCTCTATTCTTCACACACATCTCTGCAAATCCAGATATAATCAGGCCTCTTTCTGAAGTTAGTAAACCTCATCAAGTCTTCTCTCCTTAAGAAAGTCTGATCCTCTTCCAGCTTATCAAACAAAAATGGTAACCCAAGTAATTTATTGGTGAAAATAACTTTGGAATCTGTTACTCTTTATGAGGCAAAGAGAAGCAGGTCCAGAAATGGGTCAGTAAAACTGTTGTCAACTACAGGATCCTTAGGTCACTCCCTTACTCCAGCAGGCACCACCTCTAGTTTCTAGGATTTCAACATGACAAAGAATGTTCTGGAAGCATCTCAGCCATCCCAAGAGCATCCCTGTTCCTTCTAGCATCACTGAACGATGTCAGCCTCCAAAGGCCACCTAGGTGACCCTAATGATGAACCTCAGGGTGCTAGGCAGGACCAACTACCCATCCTCTGAGCTGCTCCTCAGAGCTGCTGAGAGAGAGACATCAGGAACAGGGCGCAGCCCATGGAAGTTTCTACCTCTTCAAACCCCCATGTTGAGCCACTGACATTCTTCCTGTACCTTTCCCCCCATTCAAGCTGGACATACTGCAGATGGTGCACAGCATTCTTCTGGGTAAAGAGAAAGAGGTGAGAAGGCTTCCTTCAGGCAGAGGAGGACCCTTCTCAGAAGTAAGAACCAGGGAAGGTATATCCCACTGAGGCCTTTGGGTTAGCAGTGATGTCAGCTGGAAGAGAGGGGAGCAGGAAAGATCATAGCCTGAGGGGGCCTTATCCACACAAAGCCAGTCTCTCTTCGGTATTGTGATAGCTGCCTTATCTTATTATTTTTCTATGTTTTAGGGTTCACATTTGCTTTCTTTTGAATCAAGTTCTATCGTGGTAAGAGCACGTAACATGAGGTCACCCACTTAACAGATTTTTCAGTCCACAGTACACTATTGGGATCTACAGGCAAGCTGTGGTAAGCAAACTTCCAGAACTGACTCATCTTGCCTGACTGAAACCTTATACTGTGATAAGTACATCCCTGTTTCCCTCACCCAGTTCCTGGCAACCGTGACTCTATTCTTTACCCCCATGAGTTTGACTATTTTAGATGCCTCATTCAGGGGATTCACGCAGTATTGATCATTCTGGACCTGGCCTATTTCCCTTGACATAACCTCTTCTGGGTTTATCCATGTTGTCAGATGGCAGTGTTTCTTCTTTTTCGTAGCTGAATAATATTCCACGGTACCTATATGCCACATTTCTTTATCCATTCTAAGCCAGTTTACATTTAGGTGTTGTGAGTAATGCTGAAATGAACGCAGGAGTGCTGCTCTTTCTTCCAGATCGTGACTTAAATACTTTGGGTAAATACCAGGGAAGGGATTGCTGGATCATATGGGAGTTCTGGTTTTCAAGGTTTGAGGAAACTCCATACTGTTTTTCATAGTTGGGTCACCATTTTGCATTTCTATGAATAGTGTATGAGTGTTCCCTTTTCCCGACAAACTCATTGTTACTGTCCTTTTTTGTTTCTTTATGGCAGTCATTCTGCCATAAGATGTGACAGCGTGTGAAGTGATAGCGCATATGGTTTTGATTTGTATTTCCCTAATGATAAGTGTCATTGAGCATCTTCACGCATGGCTGTTGACCGTTTATGTCTTTGATGAAATGTCTATTCAAATAGTCTCTCCATTTAAAAATTAAGGTTACTGGGGCACCTGGGTGGCTCAGTCGGTGAAGCATCGGTTTCATGGTCTCGTGGTTCATGAGTTCCAAACCCACATCAGGCTGTGTGCTGACAGCTCAGAGCATGGGGCCTGCTTCAGATTGTAGGCTTCCCTCTCTCTCTGCCCCTCCCCTGCTCTCTTTCTCAAAATTAAACAAACATTAAAATAATAAATTAAAAATTAAGATTATCCTTTTTCTTTGCTTTGGAATTGAAGGTACTCCTTATATCTTGGGACCTAACCCTTATTATATATATAGACAGCTGTGTTTCTTAAAGACCTACCTTATATTAGGTATATCACTGACTTTTTGCAGCAAACTTTTGAGGAAGATACATTTTAATTTAAGGTATAATTGACGAACAGTGTTCTATTAGTTTCAGGCGTACACCGTAGGGACTCAACAGTTCTGTGCATTAGTCAGGGCTCATCGCCGTGAGTGTGCTCTAAAACCCACTCCCTTATTTCACCCCTGCCTCCACCTGCCTCTCCTCTGACTACGGCCAGTTTGTTCTCTGTATTTGAGAGTTTGCTTTCTTGTTTGTCTCTGTTTCCTTTGTTCATTGTGTTTCTTAAATTCCACATATGCATAAATTCACATGTGTTTGTCTTTCTCGGATTCTCACGTAGCATTATACCATCCAGGTCCATCCATGTTGTTGTGAATGACAAGTTTTCATCATTTTGGTTTTGTTTTTCTGTTTTTGATGTTTGTTTTCATTGCCTGAGTGATTTTCCACTGTCTGTATTTACCACATTTCTTTTCACCAGGCATCTATCAGTGAACACTTGGGCTGCTTCCAGATCTTGGCTTTTGCAAATAATGGTGCAATAAATATAGGGGTGTCTATATCTTCTCAGATTAGTGTTTTAGTTTCCTTTGGGTAAATAGCCAGTGGTGGATTAACTGGATCATATGGTCATGCGGTCGTTAATTTTTTGAGGACCACCAGACTGTGTTCCCCAGTGGCTACACCAACTTACCTTCCCACCAAAAGTCCATGAGGGCTCCTTTGTCTCCGCACCCTCGCCACCCTTGTTATTTCTTGTGGTTTGATCTGAGGTATTCTGACAGCTGTGAACTGATATCTCAGTATGGGTTTGATTTGCATTTCTCTAATCATTAGTGATGTTAAGCATCTTTTCCTATGTTTGCTGGCCATCGGCATGTCTTCTTTGGACAATGTCTCTGCAGGATAAATTCCTCTGCTCATTTATTATCAGATCATTTGTTTTCTTCTCTTTTGAATTTGTCTTGTATAAGTTCTTCATTTATTTTGGGAATTGACCCCTTGTCAGATGTATCATTGGCAAATATGTTCTCCCATTTAGTAGGTGGCCTTTTTGTTTGGTGATGATTTCCTTCCCTGTGCAAAAGCGTTTTATTTTGGTGTAGACCCAACAGTATAATTTTTCTCTTGTTTCTCTTGCCTGAAGAGGCATTTCTAGAAAAATTTTTCTGCCACTGAGGTCCAAGAAATTAGGAGGCTGGTGTACTTCTTGTCTCTGTTCTACACAGAAGGTAAATGATCTTTAGGGAGGTTAGGAAATATTTAAGGTCACACGGTAGTGGTGCCTACAGATGTCTGCATAACCAGGGCACTCATGTTTTTGTCACAAGCCTAGTGAGTGATATCAGACGAGGTGTTACTGTGGTTCAACAAATGAATACTAAGAGTTTCTCGATGAGTTTTGTGTTGGCCATGTGTTATTTATCTAGGTGAAAACACCCATGAATTGAAAGGTGAGGTAAATAGCTCATGGAGCTTCCTTTCTTGAATGTACTAAGTCTAGAAGGCCCACCTAGGCCACCTCGGAACAGGGAGCCTCATCGAGAGTGAGGGAGTTACCTTTCACAGGAGGAAGCAGCACAAGCTGTTGGGGAGCATGAGGAGAAAAGCTGTGAAATGCGTGCAGTTCGGACACTGAGTCAGTTTTGAAGACGTGAGAGAAAATGACTTTGGGTTTCTAGTGGACCACAAGTCCCCCCCAGTGATGAGGGCCACAGAGGGCACACTATGTCAGTGTGTAAAGCTGCAAATGTGGAGATTTTGGAGAGGCCAAGCCAGAGGCCTAGAAAACAAGGATTGTGCTGTACTGTTGAAGGCCATTAATGGGGCCATGTGAAAACATGCCCAGACTGGGGTTGTCAACACCTAGGAACCGAGAGAAGACTGTGGCTCTGTTCAAGCCAATTAGTTGTCAAGAAGAGCCTGGAGACCAGTAGGACATGGTCGAAAGGGTTAGTTGTAAAGGAAAACTGTGGGTGAGGGTTAAGATATGGCTGGGCTGCAGGGCCGCTCACCCTACCGTCTAGTCTACTATCAAAGGGAATGAAGGCAGATGCTGGGCAGGTGGAACTGCATGGGGCAGCAAGCTTTACATTTAAGGTGCTGCGGGAGCCAGGGCGCAGGGGAGGCACCACCTCTGACTATAGAAGAGCATCACGGATGTTAAAGAATGTCTCATGTTCCCTAACTGTCACATGACACTGTGACGGGAGGGCGAGAAAAGGCCTCAGATGAATCACTGAGCCTTCCCCAGTGAGGGTGAGGAAGATCCTGGACAAGGAAGTTTGGTGATATCCGCATGAGTGTGGCAAGTCATTTCTGAGATTCCGTGCAGATGGTTATTTGGTTGGGAAATGAGAGCATCATCCCAGCCCTGGGCTGTCCCCTGCATGGGCCCGCCCGGCCCTTATAAAAGCACTCTCCACCACACTGGTGCTATCTTCTGGAGACACTGAAGCATACATCTCCTTTGAAGCCTCTGGTGAGTACAAGTCTTAGCAGTCTTTTTTGGCACTTGGATGGTGGTGGGATTTAATCTGGGAGAACACAGCACCATTTATTTTAGCCCATTAAAGCTCGTGCAAGGGGAGAAGAAGATCATGAGGTGCGGGGGATACATGTTAGTCAGCATTTGGTAGGTGGCCGTGAAGGCCATGACAGAAATGCAGTCAGAGGTACAGTCCTAGGCTGACCGACAATGACAGAGGCGAGGTGGTGTCCTGTGGCCTGTTCCACGCATGTTCCAAGTGCGTCCCTCCCAGAGCCCAGTCCCCTTGAGTGCTGGGTGGGAGGCTGGGCAGTCCTCCTCAGAAGCCCGGGGCTCAGAACCCCAGTCAGGTCAGTGAGACTAGTAACCAGGGCTCAGAAAGCTATCGGTAGAGGTATGTTTGGGGATTGGCTAGAAGTTTCAGAGTTCATATCCGGGTTCTTCTTCACGTGATGTCTGTACTCACACAGCACACAGGCCATCGTGTCTGTACAACGTGATAGAATGAAGCATTAACCAGAAAAGGCCCACACCCTAGGGTAAGAGGTGCTCAAAGGGTAGGGCGAGGAAGCCCCACAAACCCATACAGACAGGGTGAGGGAACTGAGGGTCCCTGCAGGCTGGAGGGTCTGCGGCCCAGCTCCTTGTTGTGCCAGCAGGACAGCCTGTGTTAGCAACGCTGTCGTCTGTTTGCATCTCAGGCTCCTTGCTGCCCAGGAACGATGTCTTACCAACAGCAGCAGTGCAAGCAGCCCTGCCAGCCACCTCCTGTGTGCCCTCCCCCGAAGTGTCCGGAGCCATGTCCCCCTCCTCCGTGCCCCCCTGTGCCGTGCCCCCCACCCCTCTGCCAGCAGAAGTGCCCTCCTGTGCCACCGAGCCCCCCCTGCCAGCAGAAGTGCCCACCCAAGAGCAAGTGACCGCAGCAGGACGCACCAGGACCATGAAACCGCAAGACACAGGCTCTCCTGTGGGCGTCTCAGGACTCCATCCCCTTCCCTTCAGCCGCGAGGACAGAATGCATGTTCCCTGACCTGCCACCTGGGTTGACAGTGGACAGAGAAAAGGCTGCCTTCCCGGAGCTTGTCCCACGTTGTGGGAAGATGAGCAGTGGGGCTGTGGTCTAATCGCACTTTGCCATCAGTCTGTCTGTGATCTGGGTGGTGATCTCTCCCCTGTGAGCCTTTTGGTGGCCCTGTTCTTTCGCTGCTCCAATAAAGCACGTGTGTCTTGGTTGAGTCCACATTACTTTTGTTTGCACTTTGTGTTTGTAGTCTCTTCTGTCCACTACACCACATGAATGTTCCTTTCCATTGCGGTTGAGATACTTCTTAGAGTCAAGCTTTCCCATCACCTGAGTTCAGTTTTGCTGGAAATGTGTCTCGTGGAATGGGTACGTCAAATGGTTCTCTTTTACTGGTTTTAAACTCATGTCTAGCCTTTTCTGGTACAAAGGTGAGTACAAAGTTAGGGAAATAGGGAAAGAAGATTCAAGCTACTTCTTTTGCAATGTATTTCCAGTTTGCCACTCTGGTTTCAAATTCAAATTCAAACTAGTTAACGTATAGCATAGCATTGGTTTCAGGAGTAGAACTCAGTGACTCATCACTTACATAGGGCACCTAGCGCTCATCCCAATGTGTGCCCTCCTAAATGTCCGTCACCCATCTAGCCCACCCCACCCCCCTCCAGTAGGCCTCAGGTTGTTCTCTGTATCTAAGAGTCTCTTATGGTTTGCCTCCCTCTCTGTTTTCCTCTTACTTCCTTTTTCCCTTCTCCTGCGTTCAATTCTTTTGCGTCTACATTTCCCATATGAGTGAAATAATATACTTGTCTTCCTCTGACTGATTTATTTCGTTCAATGTACTACACTCCAATACCATCCACACTGCTGCAGATGCCAACATTTCATTCTTTTTCATCGCCGGGTAATAGTCCCTCGTATATCTATATACCACATCTTCTTTATCCATTCATCACCTTATGGACATCTGTGCTCTTTCCATAATTTGGCTATTGTTGAGATGCTGCCATAAACATTGGGTTCAGTTTGCCACTTTCAAAATACACATTTAAATTAAGTTTAATCATTTCAATGAATTTTAACGTGTTTTTCTTTCTGAGAACATGTATTGGTTTTTCTCTGAACACAACCCTGAGATACATCCAGAATGAGAATGTTCAGCCCTGTTTGAGGCATATTTCATGAGATATTGCTTCAGGTCTCAAAACCTCAGGGTCAAGTGTCATCTGAATCTGAATCTGAATCATTACTCAGGACTCAGTGAGGGGCCCACACCTACTATTAGCCGGGGTGTTGAAAGCATGGAGAAGAGGAGTGAGATTAATCTCATGCTCGTGGTGAATATTCTTAGGTATCAAATGGACAGACGTTGTAAAGACTACTCAACTATCAGAAATATATTCTCAGGGTCCCAGTGTTAAGTGACACTTCCAAATGGACAATACCTACAATCTCCCTCATGCAATTAGAGAATAGGAAACTGTACTTCCCCCAGTGCCCACAGATATGAACAGTCCTAAGAAACGAGTGTCTTCTGCTGAATGAAATGAGCGACCCACATTCCTTTCCCTTCTGCCCAGAGACACTGAGCACTCTGAAGGACACTGAGACCCTGGCCAGGAATGTGGGAGGAGACTGAACCACGCCTAAGTCATTCCACTGAAATGCCACCCCAGCGCCCCCGCCAGTGACCAACGTGAAATGAGGAATGGCAGCCTCCTGCAACCCAATCATGGAACGGGAGCCTCAAACTCCACAGTCTGACCCACCCAGACCTCTGATTTCGATCAGATCCTCACCACAGCCAACCTGTGCTGAATCAAACACTTTTTGGGGTAAACTCTGCATGTTCAGCATTGTACTTGCCAACAGTATATTTTAACTTCTATGCGTCCCGTTAGGTTACATAAAGTCTTAGTAGCCCCTCAATACGTGGAGTTTGTCTCATTCAGTCTGGGTCTGCGATGTCTCCCACAGAGCGCGCTGCCTAATCAGGACCTGGCGACACAGGTTAGGGATGGCTCTCTGGGTCGGCCCTCTCTGCAGCCTCCCCAGCAGGTAGCTCCAGGAGCAAGACAGAGCAGGAGAGGAGCTAGAAGTTTGTCATGTGACTGGGGAAGACGAGGAGGCCAGTGAGTCAGGGCACCAGCTGTCCCACCTGATCCCCCCACCCTGCACTAAAGAGTGGAGACACGCAGCCTCACAGCTCAGGGCACTGAGGGCACACTTGGTTCAACGTAGCACAAGAAAGACACATCTGAGCCAGAGTTACCCCCAAGGCTGGGACTGTCACTGCTGGAGCCATGAAGCCTCTGGCTGATGAAGAAATCGGCCTCGAAACCCAGAATGTAGTTTTGAAAATTGAAACAGGGTTTTATATGGAGATACAAGACTCATCACCTTGTCAGAGCCATGTTGCCTGACGCTGCAGGACTCCAATTGTCCTGGGGAACTGAAAAGCACAGGGCTCCAGAAGCCCGGTATCCTGGAAAAGAATAGGGAGAAGAAAAAGGACATTTGAGTGATTTAATATGTTTCACTCTTTTTGTGTGGGTTGTTTGCTGCCTTTTTTAAATCAGAAAGTACAAAATTATAGAAAGGAATGCTTCCAATGAGAGATTTAATGTGATCGTTTAAAATTTAGAATGAACCAGCAAGAAAACTAAAACTCTGGAATGTTATTAATATTTGTCCAAGAATTGCTAAACACAGCTCCTCGGGAATATTGTAAAGGACATTTAGGCTGTGTATATTAAGAGCTAGGAGCTTCCCATCGCTTGACGTCTACCATCTCTCTCCCTAGGGCAGCTCCTCATGAGACAATGGCAGTGTGGGATTTCCCAGGTGGATTTGAGGAAAGTCAAGAGGCCAAGCTGTCTGCCTAAATCTGGAATGACAGTGGGGAACATCAGGTCTTATTTGTGATGAAAATGACAAGGCCAGTACAAAAGCTATGTGAAACCATCCCTATAATTTCCATCCCTAAGTATTTTTAGACCTGGATTGTGTATGTATGTTTATGGGAGAGTTTTGTCGGGTATATACCCAATGAGTATGTAAATTCTTACATTTGAAATGTTAATTATACATGGATAAAAAGAGGAATAAAATGAAATTGTATCAGCCAGAATAATCAATATCAACATCTGGGATACTGACTGCTTGACATTTATTCTTTAGTTTACTCTTTCTTTGCTTTAAGCTTTTTATTTTGAGAAATTTTAAGACATATATAGAAATACTAAAAATCTGTATCACTCAAAATGAGTAACTATTGATATCATGAGATACCTGGTTAGCATTTTTAACATGTAATTAATTTTTATAATTACAAAATGTATGTATACTCTTTCATTTGAAAGAGGAAATATAACTATAAAGAAAAGGCTAAGATACCTTTGACTACTCTTCTAACTCACTCCCAGGCTCAGATAATCATGAGTGGCAGATACAAGCATTTCATTTAAAAATGTTCTTATGAGGGGCGCCTGGGTGGCTTAGTCGGTTAAGCGTCCGACTTTCGCTTAGGTCATGATCTCGCGGTTCGTGGGTTCGAGCCCCGCGTCGGGCTCTGTGCTGACTGCCAGCTCGGAGCCTGGAGCCTGTTTCAGAATCTGTGTCTCCCTCTCTCTCTGACCCTCCCCTGTTCACGCTGTCTCTCTCTATCCTAGAAATAAAATAAAAATATTAAAAAAATAAATAAATAAAAATAAAAATGTTCTTATGAAGTATAATTAGCACCAAGTTTTATATTGGTGGCAGGTGTACAATATAATGATTCAACAATTTGATACATTACTCAGTGCTCAGTGCTCATCACGATCAGTGTTCTTTCAATCCCCATTATCTGCTGTGCCCATCCCCTCCCCACCTTCCCTCTGGCCACCACTGGTTTGTTCTCTGTATGTGAGAGTCTATCTTTTCTTTGTCTCCTTTTCTCTGTTCTTTTGTCTTGTTTCGTAAATTCTGCGTATGAGTGAAATCTTGTGGCATGTCTTTCTCTAACTGACTTCTTTCATTTAGCATTATACCCTGTATCTCCATCCATGTTATTGCAAATAGCAGAATTTCATTTTTTAATGGCTGAATAATATCCCATAATAATATTTATAATTTATATATAAGTATATAATACATAATCTTATATATAAATAAGTTGTATGTTTAATTATATTTATAGAATTATATATAATATATAAATAATCTGTATAATTTATATAATTTATACATATATATAAAATAAACACATGTGTGTATGTGTGTGTGTTAATGTGTGTATACACACGTCTTCTTTATCCACTCATCTATCGATGGACACTTGGGTTGCTACCATATCTTGGTTATTGTAAATAATGTTGCAAGAAACATTGGAGTGCACATATATTTTTTAAAGATTTTGTTTGTAAGTAGTCTCTACATCCAATACGGGGCTCGAACTCATAACCCTGAGTTCAAGAGTCACATGCTCCACTGCCTGAGGCCACCATGTGCCTCAGGAGTGCATATGTCTTTTTGAATTAGTATTTTCATTTTCTTTGGGTAAATAGTCAGTTTTGGAATTACTCGATCATTTGGTAATTCTATTTTTAAGGTTTTAAGGGACCTCTTTACTGTTTTCCACAGTGGCAGCACCAATTTGCATTCTTACCAACATTGTATGTGGTTCCTTTTCTCCACATCCTTGCCAACCCTTGTTATTTTTTTTGGTTTTTATTGTAGCCATTCTGACAAGTATAGGTGTAGTTTTGATCTGCATTTTCCTGATGCATAGTGATGTTGAAAATCTTTTCATCTGTTTATCATCAGTATGCCCTCTTTAGAAAAATGTCTGTTCAGGTCCTCTGCCCATTTTTAATGGGATTATTTTTGAGGGTGTAGCCTTTCTATATTTTGGTTGTTAACTCTTAATCAGATGTATCACTTGCAAATATCTTCTCCCATTTAGTAGGCTGCCTTTTCTGTTTTCCTGATGGCTTCCTTTGCTATGCTACAGTATTTCATTTTATTACTGTATGCTATTTCTATATATTTCATATATTCATGTGCCCATAGAAATAAATAATATTGATTTTTTCATCTATTTTTGTTTTCATGGATGACTATCTATCCAATCTACACACACACACACACACACACACACACACACAGATTTTATTTTTAAAAAAATTTCAGTGAATTTCTAAAGTTACTATCATTAGTTAATTAATTTTTCCTAAATTCCTCTTTTATTTGTAAAAGATGTTACTTACAAGTAATGGCTAATTCAACTCATTGGCTATTAGGTATAGAAGATTTTTTGATGAAAACAAAACAAAAAAACCACAAGCTATTCGAGGACAGAATCAACTGAGTTAGGAATTTCAGCACATTTTTCTCAAACTCAATCTCCCTCCCTCCATTTCTATATCTATTTACATATAAAACATAATACATAATCAATCTATTTTTGAAAAATAACATAATCTTTTACATTAAAATAACATAATGGTTACACAATATATACTATTTAAAATAAAACTTACATGCTTCTCTATGTACTAAAACATTTTAATGACTAATGTTTATTAAGCACCTACTAGGTGGCAGGCACTTGCCATTTAAATTAATTATCAGATGGCCAACAGACACATGAAGTGATGCTCAGCATCCCTCCTCATCAGGGAAATACAAATCAGCCCACCTGACTCCGGTCAGAGTGGCTAAAATGAACAAATCAGGAGACTATAGATGTTAGTGAGAATGTGGAGAAACAGGCACCCTCTTACACTGTTAGTGAGAATGTAAACTCATGCAGCCGCTATGGAAAACAGTGTGGAGGTTCCTCAAAAAATTAACAATAGAACTCCCCTATGACCCAGCAATAGCACTGCTAGGAATTTACCACCCAGTGCTCATCCCCACAAGTGCTCTCCTCCATGTCCATCTCCCCTCCACCCCATCAGTCCTCAGTTTGTTCTCAGCATTCAAAAGTCCATGAGAGACTCTTAAATGAGGGCTGATGGGGGGGTGGGTGGAGAGGGGAAATGGGGTGACGAGCATGGAAGAGGGCACTTGTTGGCATGAGCACTGGGTGTCATATGGAAACCAACTTAACAATAAACTATATATTTTTTTAATGTTTTTTTTTTCCCTAGGAGAGAGAGCGAGACAGCGTGAGCAGGGGAGGGTCAGAGAGAGAGGGAGATAAAGACTCTGAAACAGGCTCCAGACTCTGAGCTGGCAGTCAGCACAGAGCCCAACGCGGGGCTCGAATCCACGAACCGCGAGATCATGACCTAAGCGAAAGTCGGACGCTTAACCGACTAAGCCACCCAGGTGCCCCTAAACTATATTTTTAAAAAATTAATTATTAGTAACTCTCAGGATAAATACATTTATTTTCTCCATTTTCCAGAGAAGTGCAGAGGCATCACCAGGTTAAATGACTCATGGAGGGTCAGTCACACAGGAAGCGGTAGATTGAGAGCTGTGTTTCTCCAAAACCCCTGGCGGTCTGTTATATAATATCAACTGGCTCTAATACCTTCTCAGCTTCTGTTTTAGTCAAATGCTCAGAATTTGGTTTCTCTGCCTGCCTGATCATGTGTATGCAATCTATTTCCCCTCCTTAGCTCTCTTCTTTAATATGATTTCCATAAATTGTACAAGTTTATAAAAATTTAAAAAGGCGGCATATATCAATGCACACATGCTTACTCAGGTATTACACACTTGTTCCAGCACGGATCGCATTTACTCTGATAGTTAATGACCCTTTGCCAGTTTGCAATGATTGGTCCAATACATATATGAGGAAGTGTCAGCAACTTTCTTGTCTTTGAAGAGTCTTTCCCCTCCATCTTCATCATTTCCTGTGGACCATCTGCTCTGCCTCTTCCATTGTATTCCTCTTTTCCCCAGTGGCCCGCCTTCCTGCACACTTGCTAACCAACATATGCTGCTTACTGGAAAGCTATTCTCCTCAAGTGGGCTTGTTGCCCATTGCAACTTTCTTTCCTTTATTTTTTTTCCTTGCCTTCTTGGATCCTTGAGTCTGATAATTGCTAAATGTTTCCCCACAAAGTGTTATATGGCCTTCTATTTTTAGACTGCTATTATATAAACTTCTTTAGACATCACTGGTTCCTCTAGAGAATCTCATAAAATACTAGTAATCCCATCATAAAAACTAGGAACAAATTCACTGAGGAAAGCATTAAGCTTTCATGCGTTCATTGAATTTATATTACATTCATTCCATATGCATGTAATATAAAGCTACAGTCAATGGAAGGACTCACTGAGAGACTATTAACAATGATTCCCGGGGCGCCTGGGTGGCTTAGTCGGTTAAGCGTCCAACTTTCGCTTAGGTCATGATCTCGGGTTCAGGGGTTCGAGCCCCGCGTCGGGCTCTGTGCTGTCTGCCAGCTCAGAGCCTGGAGCCTGTTTCAGAGTCTGTGACTCCCTCTCTCTCTGACTCTCCCCTGCTCACGCTGTCTCTCTCTCTCCTAGAAATAAATAAAACATTAAAAACAAAACAACAACAACAAAAACCACAGTGATTCCCTAAGGTGGGAAATTGGGTTGCTGAAGGAAAGGGGTAAAGGGGGTCATTTTCATCGTGTTTATTTCTGTACCATTTGAACTTTGCAAAGTCTGCATTTTTTATCTACTCAAAGATTAAAAATATCCAAGAGAACTTGTTCATAAAAATAAGTTACTGAACTAAGAGTCTTTTACTTTCTAGATTTTTCTTTAAATTTGTTTACTGTGTGCTTGCTCAGTGGTCCTGGAACTTTGGCTAGTGCTTGCACATTAGTATGAAACCAAAATTTAAGATCCCAAACAGCAAACCTGCTAGTAAGAGAGAATAGAAAATGATTTTACCACTTTTCCAAACAAGGTTTTCCTAATGGAGTTTCTAGTTTAGCTGCCTAAACATGATTGTTGCAAGTGTGGTAGTAGTTTTCTTTTGCTTTCTGGGATTTCAGCAATATTTCTCCTTATCCAACTCTGAATTTCATTCTGAGAAAATCGCAGGGAATTCAGATACGTTTCATGTGGAAGAGTGACAGGGCAAGAGTTGAAGTGGGAAAGGAGAAAATAATTTTAACATAGAAGTCTGTTGTAAGGAGGGGCGCCTGGGTGGCTTAGTCGGTTAAGCCTCCAACTTTTGCTTAGGTCATGATCTCACAATTCATGGATTTGAGTCCTGCATCGAGCCCTGTGCTGACTACCAGCTCAGAGCCTGGAGCCTGTTTCAGTCTGTGACTCCCTCTCTCTCTGACCCTCCCCTGCTCACGCTGTCTCTCCCTCTCTCCTAGAAATAAATAAAACATTTAAAAAAAAAATTTTTTAAAGTTTGTTGTAAGGAAAGATGAGTTAATACATATAGTGGTCTTCACACAATGCTTGGCTCATAGCAAACCTTCAGTACATGTTAGCTGTGCCTAAGATATCAAACACTAGTACAGTTTATTTCTTCTGCATGGTGGAAGAGATCTCATTTACATATATATTAACATACACACATGAAACTACATGTACATTAAATATAAATGTAGTTGTATTGTACACATGGTTTCTTACTTGCTTTTTCATATAATATACAATCTTTTAGAAGATCACTTTTTCTTTTCACCTATTATCATGTGGATCCATAAATGGTTTAATCGAAGACCATCCTCATGAAAGCATTTGGAATAATATGTTTTGATCAACTCTTTCAATGTTTGCTTGTTTTTCATACTATCTCGATGTTTCTTAGGGCTGGCATTACTCGTGATGTTATAGAAGCCCCAAACCCAATACTGGTGAACGAACTGCCTGAATAAATGAATGCTTCTAATTTTTCATCATTTTTGTCAGTTTCCTTATAGCGATGGTTACTTAGTAACATCCTTAAACATGAAAAGGAACACCTATCTACTTGTTCTTGATGAAAGTAAACAACGGCTTTGAAGACGCAAGGGAAATAGGCAGAGTCCCTCGGGTTCTGCAGGAGGAAATACAGAAGGTCAAGGGAGATTTGATGGCTCAGTTGGTAATTATTGGCTTTAGCACTGGAAAGCCCAGTGCAAGGTTCTAGATCTTTAAAGTATTGGGAATAATTCTTGTCAAGGTTAGCTGTAACGAAAAACAGATGTAAGAAGCAGAGAACGTTGAGAAATGCTGTGCTCTCATCACAAAACTAGCCAGTGACACCCTCAGGTTTTAACTCCTGTCTTGGAATTTCTCCTCTAGGGCATTATGCTCTCACATTTCCATTGTGCTCTGCTGCTTCACTGAATACAGGAAGAGCTGCAAGGCAGGTGATAGTTGGCTGCCTTGTGCTGTGTAGGTATTGATGACATTGGTACCATTGAATAATCTATGGATGGATACAATAAATAAGTAAGGGGCAGTCATCATAGGGATTACAGAGTTAAAGTGACTACGTTAAACTGTATTTAAGACTTACGGGTAGACATTAATGCCAACCACACTGCCTTTATTTGGGCAAAGACATGGATGAGTTCAGTTGGAAGGTGAGTGATCACTGGGTTGAGTACTCCCAGAGATGTTAAGGAACAAAAAAAGGCAGGGAGTTTTGAAGCCTCGGCAAATACCCTAACTCATGTTTCAGAAGTGATCACAGGTCTGCTGAGTGATAATCAATAAAGCAAACATTTCAGTTTCTCTTAGTGAGCGAGCTATGACTTGGAAATTCCCACATGGTTTCAAATAAAGGAATGGACATCCTGAGATGAACATGGCAGAAAGTAACCTTGGCATTCCAGTGGACATTAAGTGGGAAATGAACAAGCCCCATATCCCCCTTGACATGAGGCCACAGGGTCTTGTTCTATAGAGAGGAGCACAGCCCGTGTTGTGCCGGATCCTGGCTTTAGTTCCTGTGCAGGGACCCTGTTGCTCCCTGTGGAGACCATGCATTCTCTTCCTCCATATTCAAGGGCACCACTTAATGGGGGCAGCCAGCCTTAGAGTAAGTGGAAGTGCGTTATAAGTGCCTGTGAGGTTGAGGCACCTGGGTGGCTCAGTCAGTTAAGCATGCTTCTTTGGTTCAGGCGAGGGTCTCACGGTTCATGAGTTCGAGCCCCACGTCGGGCTCTGTGCTGACAGCTAGCTCAGAGCCTGGACCCTGTTTCAGATTCTGTGCCTCCCTCTCCCTCTGACCCAACTCTGCTCATGCTCTCTCTCTCTCTCTCTCTCTGAAAAATAAATAAGACATTAAAATTTTTTTAAAAAAATTAATGCTGTTGTGCCCGATTCACGAGTCCCAGAGACCTCCAAGAAGCCGACACCAATGCAAATACAAAAGGGTCTTTATTACAAGCTCAAGCAGGGGCTCATCTGCCTACCGGTGTCATGGCAGCAAGATGAAGCCAAGAACAATAGCAAACAGGGTTTTTAAGTAGTAAGGGATGGGGGTGTTACAGTACATGTAGCATCATGACATAAGCACCAATTATAATTATAGCTTTGACCATTCAGTATCTGTGAGGTGTTTATTACTTTTGGTGGGACCCAATCATGACTTTTGAGAATCCTTTGAAAATGACCAATTATGAGGTGAGTTTAAAGGGCCCATGTGGGGTTCAGGCAGGTGGTAAGAAATTGGCTAGTTTGTATTTGCAGTTCCCAGCCTTGACTCAGACCATAGAACTGTTTCTTTTTACTTTTTGATTAGCTGAACTGAGGATGGCATTAGCCTTGAACTGTCTGAGGCTTTTCCTGGACTGGGACTGGGGCTACATGCAGCCCGAGGTTTCTCTTAATGGACGAGTTAATTTTTGGCTCTTCAGTGCCTGCAGGGAGACAGAGTATAGGCCATTTTGCAGGCCTCTGAGAACCCAAGTCACCATCAAGGTGATGAGTCTTGTATCTCCATATAAAACCCTGTTTCAATTTTCAAAACTACATTCTGGGTTTCGAGGCCGATTTCTTCATCAGCCAGAGGCTTCATGG
This sequence comes from Proteles cristata cristata, assembly GCA_017311185.1. Lineage (NCBI taxonomy): Eukaryota > Metazoa > Chordata > Mammalia > Carnivora > Hyaenidae > Proteles > Proteles cristata. The sequence goes on along the minus strand of JAESUZ010004496.1, from coordinate 186,000 downwards.
CTCCAGCAGTGACAGTCCCAGCCTTGGGGGTAACTCTGGCTCAGATGTGTCTTTCTCGTGCTACGTTGAACCGAGTGTGCCCTCAGTGCCCTGAGCTGTGGGGCTGCGTGTCTCCACTCCCTAGTGCAGGGTGGGGGGATCAGGTGGGACAGCTGGTGCCCTGACTCACTGGCCTCCTCGTCTTCCCCAGCCACATGACAAACTTCTAGCTCCTCTCCTGCTCTGTCTTGCTCCTGGAGCTACCTGCTGGGGAGGCTGCAGAGAGGGCCGACCCAGAGAGCCATCCCTAACCTGTGCCGCCAGGTCCTGATTAGGCAGCGCGCTCTGTGGGAGACATCGCAGACCCAGACTGAATGAGACAAACTCCACGTATTGAGGGGCTACTAAGACTTTATGTAACCTAACGGGACACATAGAAGTTAAAATATACTGTTGGCAAGTACGATGCTGAACATGCAGAGTTTACCCCAAAAGGCGTTTAATTAAGCACAGGTTGGCTGTGGTGAGGATCTGATCGAAATCAGAGGTCTGGGTGGGTCAGACTGTGGAGTTTGAGGCTCCCGTTCCATGATTGGGTTGCAGGAGGCTGCCATTCCTCATTTCACGTTGGTCACTGGCGGGGGCGCTGGGGTGGCATTTCAGTGGAATGACTTAGGCGTGGTTCAGTCTCCTCCCACATTCCTGGCCAGGGTCTCAGTGTCCTTCAGAGTGCTCAGTGTCTCTGGGCAGAAGGGAAAGGAATGTGGGTCGCTCATTTCATTCAGCAGAAGACACTCGTTTCTTAGGACTGTTCATATCTGTGGGCACTGGGGGAAGTACAGTTTCCTATTCTCTAATTACATAAGGGAGATTGTAGGTATTGTCCATTTGGAAATGTCACTTAACACTGGGACTCTGAGAATATATTTCTGATAGTTGAGTAGTCTTTACAACGTCTGTCCATCTGATGCCTAAGAATATTCACCACGAGCATGAGATTAATCTCACTCCTCTTCTCCATGCTTTCAACAGCCAGCTAATAGTAGGTAGGGGCCTCTCACTGAGTCCTGAGTAATGATTCATATCCAGATTCAGATTCAGATGACACTTGACCCTGAGGTTTTGAGACCTGAAGCAATATCTCATGAAATATGCCTCAAACAGGGCTGAACAATCTCATTCTGGATGTATCTCAGGGTTGTGTTCAGAGAAAAACCAATACATGTTCTCAGAAAGAAAAACACGTTAAAATTCATTGAAATGATTAAACTTAATTTAAATGTGTATTTTGAAAGTGGCAAACTGAACCCAATGTTTATGGCAGCATCTCGACAATAGCCAGATTATGGAAAGAGCACAGATGTCCATCAGGCGATGAATGGATAAAGAAGATGTGGTATATAGATATACGAGGGACTATTACCCAGCGATGAAAAAGAATGAAATGTTGGCATCTGCAGCAGTGTGGATGGTATTGGAGTGTAGTACATTGAACGAAATAAATCAGTCAGAGGAAGACAAGTATATTATTTCACTCATATGGGAAATGTAGACGCAAAAGAGATGAACGCAGGAGAAGGGAAAAAGGAAGTAAGAGGAAAACAGAGAGGGAGGCAAACCATAAGAGACTCTTAGATACAGAGAACAACCTGAGGCCTACTGGAGGGGGGTGGGGTGGGCTAGATGGGTGATGGACATTTAGGAGGGCACACGTTGGGATGAGCGCTAGGTGCCCTATGTAAGTGATGAGTCACTGAGCTCTACTCCTGAAACCAATGCTATGCTATACGTTAACTAGTTTGAATTTGAATTTGAAACCAGAGTGACAAACTGGAAATACATTGCAAAAGAAGTAGCTTGAATCTTCTTTCCCTATTTCCCTAACTTTGTACTCACCTTTGTACCAGAAAAGGCTAGACATGAGTTTAAAACCAGTAAAAGAGAACCATTTGACGTACCCATTCCACGAGACACATTTCCGGCAAAACTGAACTCAGGTGATGGGAAAGCTTGACTCTAAGAAGTATCTCAACCGCAATGGAAAGGAACATTCATGTGGTGTAGTGGACAGAAGAGACTACAAACACAAAGTGCAAACAAAAGTAATGTGGACTCAACCAAGACACACGTGCTTTATTGGAGCAGCGAAAGAACAGGGCCACCAAAAGGCTCACAGGGGAGAGATCACCACCCAGATCACAGACAGACTGATGGCAAAGTGCGATTAGACCACAGCCCCACTGCTCATCTTCCCACAACGTGGGACAAGCTCCGGGAAGGCAGCCTTTTCTCTGTCCACTGTCAACCCAGGTGGCAGGTCAGGGAACATGCATTCTGTCCTCGCGGCTGAAGGGAAGGGGATGGAGTCCTGAGACGCCCACAGGAGAGCCTGTGTCTTGCGGTTTCGTGGTCCTGGTGCGTCCTGCTGCGGTCACTTGCTCTTGGGTGGGCACTTCTGCTGGCAAGGGGGGCTCGGCGGCACAGGAGGGCACTTCTGCTGGCAGGGGGGTGGGGGGCACGGCACAGGGGGGCACGGAGGAGGGGGACATGGCTCCGGACACTTCGGGGGAGGGCACACAGGAGGTGGCTGGCAGGGCTGCTTGCACTGCTGCTGTTGGTAAGACATCGTTCCTGGGCAGCAAGGAGCCTGAGATGCAAACAGACGACAGCGTTGCTAACACAGGCTGTCCTGCTGGCACAACAAGGAGCTGGGCCGCAGACCCTCCAGCCTGCAGGGACCCTCAGTTCCCTCACCCTGTCTGTGTGGGCCTGTGGGTCTCCCTCGCCCTTCCCTTTCAGCACCTCTTACCCTAGGGTGTGGGCCTTTTCTGGTTAATGCTTCATTCTATCACGTTGTACAGACACGATGGCCTGTGTGCTGTGTGAGTACAGACATCACGTGAAGAAGAACCCGGATATGAACTCTGAAACTTCTAGCCAATCCCCAAACATACCTCTACCGATAGCTTTCTGAGCCCTGGTTACTAGTCTCACTGACCTGACTGGGGTTCTGAGCCCCGGGCCTCTGAGGAGGACTGCCCAGCCTCCCACCCAGCACTCAAGGGGACTGGGCTCTGGGAGGGACGCACTTGGAACGTGCGTGGAACAGGCCACAGGACACCACCTCGCCTCTGTCATTGTCGGTCAGCCTAGGACTGTACCTCTGACTGCATTTCTGTCATGGCCTTCACGGCCACCTACCAAATGCTGACTAACATGTATCCCCCGCACCTCATGATCTTCTTCTCCCCTTGCACGAGCTTTAATGGGCTAAAATAAATGGTGCTGTGTTCTCCCAGATTAAATCCCACCACCATCCAAGTGCCAAAAAAGACTGCTAAGACTTGTACTCACCAGAGGCTTCAAAGGAGATGTATGCTTCAGTGTCTCCAGAAGATAGCACCAGTGTGGTGGAGAGTGCTTTTATAAGGGCCGGGCGGGCCCATGCAGGGGACAGCCCAGGGCTGGGATGATGCTCTCATTTCCCAACCAAATAACCATCTGCACGGAATCTCAGAAATGACTTGCCACACTCATGCGGATATCACCAAACTTCCTTGTCCAGGATCTTCCTCACCCTCACTGGGGAAGGCTCAGTGATTCATCTGAGGCCTTTTTTCGCCCTCCCGTGTCAGTGTCATGTGACAGTTAGGGAACATGAGACATTCTTTAACATCCGTGATGCTCTTCTGTAGTCAGAGGTGGTGCCTCCCCTGCGCCCCGGCTCCCGCAGCACCTTAAATGTAAAGCTTGCTGCCCCATGCAGTTCCACCTGCCCAGCACCCGCCTTCGTTCCCTTTGGTAGAAGACTAGACAGTAGGGTGAGCGGCCCCTGCAGCCTGGCCATATCTTAACCCTCACCCACAGTTTTCCTTTACAACTAACCCTTTCGACCATGTCCTACTGGTCTCCAGGCTCTTCTTGACAACTAATTGGCTTGAACAGAGCCACAGTCTTCTCTCGGTTCCTAGGTGTTGACAACCCCAGGCTGGGCATTGTTTTATGTGGCTCCATTAATGGCCTTCACCAGGACAGCACAATCCTTGTTTTCTAGGCCTCTGGCTTGGCCTCTCCAAAGTCTCCACATTTGCAGCTTTACACACTGACATAGTGTGCTCTCTGTGGCCCTCATCACTGGGGGGGACTTGTGGTCCACTAGAAACCCAAAGTCATTTTCTCTCACGTCTTCAAAACTGACTCAGTGTTTGAACTGCACGCGTTTCACAGCTTTTCTCCTCATGCTCTCCAACAGCACGCGCTGCTTCCTCCTGCGAAAGGTAACTCCCTCACTCTCCATGAGGCTCCCTGTTCCGAGGTGGCCTAGGTGGGCCTTCTAGACTTAGTACATTCAAGAAAGGAAGCTCCATGAGCTATTTACCTCACCTTTCAATTCATGGGTGTTTTCACCTAGATAAATAACACATGGCCAACACAAAACTCATCGAGAAACTCTTAGTATTCATTTGTTGAGCCACAGTAACACCTCGTCTGATATCACTCACTAGGCTTGTGACAAAAACATGAGTGCCCTGGTTATGCAGACATCTGTAGGCACCACTACCGTGTGACCTTAAATATTTCCTAACCTCCCTAAAGATCATTTACCATCTGTGTAGAGCAGAGATAAGAAGTACACCAGCCTCCTAATTTCTTGGACCTCAGTGGCAGAAAAGGTTTTTCTAGAAATGCCTCTTCAGGCAAGAGAAACAAGAGAAAAATTACACTGTTGGGTCTACACCAAAATAAAACGCTTTTGCACAGGGAAGGAAATTATCACCAAACAAAAAGGCCACTTACTAAATGGGGGAACATATTTGCCAATGATACATCTGACAAGGGGTCAATACCCAAAATAAATGAAGAACTTATACAAGACAAATTCAAAAGAGAAGAAAACAAATGATCTGATAATAAATGAGCAGAGAAATTTATCCTGCAGAGACATTGTCCAAAGAAGACATGCCGATGGCCAGCAAACATAGGAAAAGATGCTTAACATCACTAATGATTAGAGAAATGCAAATCAAACCCATACTGAGATATCAGTTCACAGCTGTCAGAATACCTCAGATCAAACCACAAGAAATAACAAGGGTGGCGAGGGTGTGGAGACAAAGGAGCCCTCATGGACTTTTGGTGGGAAGGTAAGTTGGTGTAGCCACTGGGGAAAACAGTCTGGTGGTCCTCAAAAAATTAACGACCGCATGACCATATGATCCAGTTAATCCACCACTGGCTATTTACCCAAAGGAAACTAAAACACTAATCTGAGAAGATATAGACACCCCTATATTTATTGCACCATTATTTGCAAAAGCCAAGATCTGGAAGCAGCCCAAGTGTTCACTGATAGATGCCTGGGGAAAAGAGATGTGGTAAATACAATGAAAAATCACTCAGGCAATGAAAGCAAACATCAAAAACAGAAAAACAAAACCAAAATGATGAAAACTTGTCATTCACAACAACATGGATGGACCTGGATGGTATAATGCTACGTGAGAATCCGAGAAAGACAAACACATGTGAATTTATGCATATGTGGAATTTAAGAAACACAATGAACAAAGGAAACAGAGACAAACAAGAAAGCAAACTCTCAAATACAGAGAACAAACTGGCCGTAGTCAGAGGAGAGGCAGGTGGAGGCAGGGGTGAAATAAGGGAGTGGGTTTTAGAGCACACTCACGGCGATGAGCCCTGACTAATGCCCAGAACTGTTGAGTCCCTACGGTGTACGCCTGAAACTAATAGAACACTGTTCGTCAATTATACCTTAAATCAAAAAGTATCTTCCTTCACCAGTTTGCTGCAAAAACTCAGCGATATACCTAATATAAGGTAGGTCTTTAAGAAACACAGCTGTCTATATATATAATAAGGGGTTAGCTCCCAATATATAATGAGTACCTTCAATTCTAAAGCAAAAAAAAATTGATAACCTTAATTTTTAATTTATCATTTTAATGTTTGTTTAAATTTGAGAGAGAAAGAGAGCAGGAGACAGGCAGAGAGAGAGGGAGACCTAGAATCTGAAGCAGGTCCCATGCTCTGAGCTGTCAGCACACAGCCTGATGTGGGTTTGGAACTCATGAACCACGAGACCATGAAACCGATGCTTCACCGACTGAGCCACCCAGGTGCCCCAGTAACCTTAATTTTTAAATGGAGAGACTATTTGAATAGACATTTCATCAAAGACATAAACGGTCAACAGCCATGCGTGAAGATGCTCAATGACACTTCTCATTAGGGAAATACAAACCAAAACCACATGTGCTATCATTTCACACACTATCACATCCTATGGCAGAATGACTGCCATAAAGAAACAAAAAAAAAAAAAGGACAGTAACAATGAGGTTGTAGGGAAAAGGGAACACTCATACACTATTCATAGAAATGCAAAATGGTGACCCAACTATGAAAAACAGTATGGAGTTTCCTCAAACCTTGAAAACCAGAACTCCCATATGATCCAGCAATCCCTTCCCTGGTATTTACCCAAAGTATTTAAGTCACGATCTGGAAGAAAGAGCAGCACTCCTGCGTTCATTTCAGCATTACTCACAACACCTAAATGTAAACTGGCTTAGAATGGATAAAGAAATGTGGCATATAGGTACCGTGGAATATTATTCAGCTATGAAAAAGAAGAAACACTGCCATGAGACAACATGGATGAACCCGGAAGAGGTTATGTCAAGAGATATAGGCCAGGTCCAGAAGGATCTGGATTACTGCGTGAATCCCCTGAATGAGGCATCTAAAGTAGTCAAACTCATGTGGGTAAAGAATAGAGTCACGGTTGCCAGGAACTGGGTGAGGGAAATAGGGAGGTACTTATCACAGTATAAGGTTTCAGTCAGGCAAGATGAGTCAGTTCTGGAAGTTTGCTTACCACAGCTTGCCTGTAGATCCCAATAGTGCACTGTGGACTGAAAAATCTGTTAAGTGGGTGACCTCATGTTAGGTGATCTTACCATGATAGAACTTGATTCAAAAGAAAGCAAATGTGAACCCTAAAACATAGAAAAATAATAAGATAAGGCAGCTATCACAATACCGAAGAGAGACTGGCTTTGTGTGGATAAGGCCCCCTCAGGCTACGATCTTTCTTGCTCCCCTCTCTTCCAGCTGACATCACTGCTAACCCGAAGGCCTCAGTGGGATATACCTTCCCTGCTTCTTACTTCTGAGAAGGGTCCTCCTCTGCCTGAAGGAAGCCTTCTCACCTCTTTCTCTTTACCCAGAAGAATGCTGTGCACCATCTGCAATATGTCCAGCTCGAAAGGGGGGAAAGGTACAGGAAGAATGTCAGTGGCTCAACATGGGGGTTTGAAGAGGTAGAAACGTCCATGGGCTGCGCCCTGTTCCTGATGTCTCTCTCTCAGCAGCTCTGAGGAGCAGCTCAGAGGATGGGTAGTTGGTCCTGCCTAGCACCCTGAGGTTCATCATTAGGGTCACCTAGGTGGCCTTTGGAGGCTGACATCGTTCAGTGATGCTAGAAGGAACAGGGATGCTCTTGGGATGGCTGAGATGCTTCCAGAACATTCTTTGTCATGTTGAAATCCTAGAAACTAGAGGTGGTGCCTGCTGGAGTAAGGGAGTGACCTAAGGATCCTGTAGTTGACAACAGTTTTACTGACCCATTTCTGGACCTGCTTCTCTTTGCCTCATAAAGAGTAACAGATTCCAAAGTTATTTTCACCAATAAATTACTTGGGTTACCATTTTTGTTTGATAAGCTGGAAGAGGATCAGACTTTCTTAAGGAGAGAAGACTTGATGAGGTTTACTAACTTCAGAAAGAGGCCTGATTATATCTGGATTTGCAGAGATGTGTGTGAAGAATAGAGGACCCTACTTTTAACAAATAATGGTACTCCAAGCACTCAGTTCAAATACATCTTATACTATTAATAACCCATGCAAGTATTCAAAAAATATTAAAAAATACAATATTTAAATAAAGATCTGTCGGCACACATTATTAGCAAATTGGCCTGGTATGCACACAATGATGAGGTTTCATTCTAGTGTCCTTGTCTGAATTAGGTGTGAAACGCTGAGCTATTTTCTAAGACTTCTATGAGTACTTCCCTGACAGACTTTTTTATATAGTGGAAAGGATTCTGTAACACACTCTCTCTCTATTTTTTGTTTAATGTTTTATTATTTCTAGGAGACAGAGAGAGAGAGAGACAGAGTGAGCAGGGGAGGGTCAGAGAGAGAGAGAGTCACAGACTGAAACAGGCTCCAGGCTCTGAGCTGGCAGTCAGCACAGAGCCCGACGTGGGGCTCAAACCCAGGAATCGTGAGATCATGACTTAAGGGAAAGTCGGACGCTCAACCGACTAAGCCACCCAGGCGCCCCTCTATAACACAACTCTTAAAAGGTGAAAATTGCAAGGCTGAGAGACCTGGTCCAAAGTTTCTGGTTTGCAAAATTTAAAATTGAAGGGAAGGACAGAGCTATGTAGTTAGTATTAGATAAGGAAAGAAAAGAGGAAGGTGGGGAGAGGGAGGGGGAGAGAGAGGAAAGAAGAGGAAAGGGGAAAGAGAGCTGATTGTATTTCCCAAGGGACATTTGGATTTCACTTGAGTTATCCTTTATAGCCCAGTTCTTTATGTAAGCAATTTCATTATTGACATTGGGATGAGAGTGTTTAATGCTCTTCTCATAAAGCGTATGAACCCCTGTGATCGCCCTCCCTATGTACTTTCAGGCTCTCAGCAACTCGAGTTATCTTGATTCCCTCCATGACCGCCCCCCCTCTTTTGTGTTGTTTTCCCATCACACACACCCAGTCATGCCAGCTTCACAGACTAGATATTTCTGGAATCCACTTCACCCCTACTGCGCTGACTACCACGGCCCTAACACAGGGCCTCCTCATCCTCGCTCGATCATTATCATTACTTCCCCAGGCAGCTGTCTTCCCCATTCTTGTTTCATTGAAACCCATCTTCTGCATTGCAGTCAGAGCAATCTATTAACAGATCTCAACTGACCCAGTTACCTGCCTGCTTACAGCAGTCTTCACACAACACTTGGCTCGTACCAAACCTTCAGTACATGTTAGCTGTGCCTAAGATATCAAACACTAGTACAGTTTATTTCTTCTGCATGGTGGAAGAGATCTCATTTACATATATATTTGTACACACACGTAAGTACATGTACATTAAATATAAATGTAGTTGTATTGTACACATGGTTTGTTACCTGCTCTTTCACATAATATACAGTCTTTTAGAAGATCACTTTTCATTGTTGCCTATTATTTTATCCATAAATGATTTAATTGGAGACCATCCTCATGGAAGCATTTGGAATAATATGTTTTGATCAACTCTTTCAATGTTTGCTTGTTTTTCATAGTATCTCGATTTTTCTTAGGGCAGGCGTTACTCATGATGTTATAGAAACCCCAAACCCAATACTGGTGAACGAACTGCCTGAATAAATGAATGCTTCTAATTTTTCATCATTTTTGTCAGTTTCCTTATAGCGATGGTTACTTAGTAACATCCTTAAACATGAAAAGGAACACCTATTTACTTGTTCTTGATGAAAGTAAACAACGGCTTTGAAGACGCAAGGGAAATAGGCAGAGTCCCTGGGGTTCTGCAGGAGGAAATACAGAAGGTCAAGGGAGATTTGATGGCTCAGTTGTAATTATTGGCTTTAGCATTGGAAAGCCCAGTGCAAGGTTCTAGATCTTTAAAGTATTGGGAATAATTCCTATCAAGGTTAGCTGTAACGAAAAACAGATGTAAGAAGCAGAGGACGCTGAGAAATGCTGTGCTCTCATCCCAAAGCTAGCCAGTGACACCCCCAGGTTTTGACTCCTGTCTTGGAATTTCTCCTCTAGGGCATTGTGCTCTCACATTTCCATTGTGCTCTGCTGCTTCACTGAATACAGGAAGAGCTGCAAGGCAGGTGATAGCCGATTGCCTTGTGTAGTGTAGGTATTGATGACATTGGTACCATTGAATAATCTATGGATGGATACAATAAATAAATAAGGGGCAGTCATCATAGGGATTACAGAGCTAAAGTGACTATGTAAGCTGTATTTAGGACTTACGGATAGACATTAGTGCCAATCACACTGCCTTTATTTTTGCAAAAACATGGATGAGTTCAGTTGGAAGGTGAGTGATCACTGGGTTGAATACTCCCAAGAGATGTTAAGGAACAAAAGAAAGGCAGAGAGTTTTGAAGCCTCGGCGAATACCCTAACTCATGTTTCAGAAGTGATCACAGGTCTGTTGAGTATCATTCAATAAAAACAAACATTTCAGTTTCGCTTAGTGAGTGATGACTTGAAGATTCCCCCCTGGTTTCAAATAAAGGAATGGACATCCTGGGATGAGCATGGCAGAAAGTAAACTTGACATTACAGTGGACATTAAGTGGGAAATGAAGCAGCCCCATGTCCCCCTTGACATGAGGCCACAGGGTCTTGTTCTCTAGACAGGAGCACAGCCGGTGTTGTGCTGGATCCCGGCTTTAGTTCCTGTGCAGGGACCCTGTTGCTCCCTGTGGAGACCATGCATTCTCTTCTTCCATATTCAAGGGCAACACTTAATGGGGGCAGCCAGCCTTAGAGTAAGTGGAAGTGCGTTATAAGTGCCTGTGAGGCTGGGGCATCTGGGTGGCTCAGTCGGTTAGGCACGTGACTTCGGCTCAGGTCAGGGTCTCATGGTTCCCGGGCCCGAGCCCCACGTTGGGCTCTGTGCTGACAGCTAGCTCAGAGCCTGGACCCTGTTTCAGATTTTGTGCCTTTCTCTCTCTCTGACCCTCCTTGCTCATGCTCTCTCTCTCTCACTCTCCTCTCTCTCAGAAATAAATTAAACATTAAAAAAAGAGATAAATGCCTGCGAGGGAGACAGAGTATAGGCCATGTTGCAGGCCTTTGAGAACCCAAGCTTCTGTCATTCTAGGACATGAAGATAAATGACAGGCAGCTGAATGGTAAAGGAACACACGGGCTTCTGAGCCAGAGATGGGCAGGGAGGTAGCTGAAATTAAGCCCAATCAAGTACTTGGGCCCCCAAGTACAGAACTGCCTCAATTCTTCATCTGTCACTTGAAACTGGAACTGCTGGTCAAGAGAGAGCCTCGGGCAAATCACTGAGTTCTTGCCCCAATGGGGACAACCCCAGAGCAGGAAGTTTCCGGTAACCACAGTGACAAGACATTTTGGGAATTTCAGGTGGATTGAAATTTGGTGACCAAACAACTGGTCCAGCCCAGCCTTAGGCTTCTTCACTTCCTGAAGGTGGGGGCCACCTAGCCATATATAGGAGACACCAGCCACATTGTGGCTACCCTTTTCATGCTCAGCTCCCCAACAGATCTGAAAATCAAGTGAGTCTGAAGGGGGGGGAGGGGGGGAGTTCTCTACTCTCAGGGCTATGAGATGATATTTAGAATTAATCTGTAAGCAACAATTGCTATTTTTCCTGAACGGCATGCATACTATTACCTGGGGAATCAAAGTTGCCAGACTGAGGATGTAAGTGAGCTATTCTTTATTAATGAAGTATGCTTTCTTCTATTGCAAGCTTGAAATTCTTAAGCAAAATCTCATTCAGGGAATAATATTGAGCTGAGAGCAAAGGAGGGCAAGAGTTTCTCTTTGGCCCTGACATGCTAATATAAGAGAGAGCCTCTTCGTGTATTGCCAGCCTCTCCCATGAGCCCTTGAGGGCAGGCCTACACACTGGCAATTCTCTCCGAACAGACTTTGTCTTAGCACCCAAAGCTGCTTAGTTAACTCTTAATCAGGGCCACATGGGAGCTGATGTGGGTAGAGACTTGCTTTGGTATTAGCCAGAAATTCAGCATCGTTTTTCTTGAGATTGTATTTGCATACATCTACTATCTGTTGCTATCTCAAGGCAGAGAAGATAATTTTGTCATTGAAAGAGGTCAAGAGAAGTAGAGATGAAGTGGCCCCAATGCACAGGATACTCAGAAGGCATGATCCTAACAAGAACGAAAAGAGGAGCCACACAGAGTCTTAAAGAGAGAGTCAGAGACCAAAGTTTATCCTAGGAAATAGCTGTGTGCTTGTTTGATGGGTTTGGGCTTGTTTGTCTGCAAGAATGATCCTCCTGTAACAATGACACTTGCATTTCTTTAGGTTCTCTGATATCCAGAAAGATGTCCTATCAGCAGGAGCAACAGTGCAAGCAGCCCTGCCAACCACCTCCTGTGTTCCCACCTCCCAAGTGCCCGGAGCCATGCCCACCTCCCACGTGCCCGGAGCCATGCCCACCTCCCAAGTGCCCGGAGCCATGTCCACCTCCCAAGTGCCCGGAGCCATGCCCACCTCCCCATTGCCTTTGGGCCATGTCCACCTCCCAAGTGCCCAGACCATGTCCCACCTCCCAGTGCCGGGCCATGTCCACCTCAGTGCCGGAGCCATGTCCGCCTGGTGCCGAACCATGCCCACCTCCCAAGTGCCCGGAGCCATGTCCACCACCAAAGTGCCCAGTGCCATGCCCACCTCAAGTCTGCCAGCAGCAGTGGCCCCCTGTGCAGCCGCCACCATGCCAGCAGAAGTGACCGCCCGGGAGCAGTCGGAGCCAAAGCCATCAAGACCATCATGCAAACAAAACAAAGGCCTCCCTCACATTCCAGCAACTGCCATATTCTCTCTGAAGCCTGCCCTGGTGGCAGATGGCGGTCCCTGACTCTCTGCTCTGCTCTTCCTGGGCTGATGTTTGACATAGAAGAGACTTAATTCTGAAGTCATTCTCTTCCCTCTTAGGGTCACGTTCATGTCTGAATTAGGACCACTCTTTCCCAGAGCCCCAGGAAAAGCAATGTTAAGCTTCCTTAAAATACAGCCTTTTTTTTGATCTGTGCCTGAAACCAGGCAAAAAGTCTTAGCAATGATTTTTTTTCCTTAGGGTAAATACAGCTTTACTTCTCCTTCCCTAATAAAGCATTGTTGATGATGAACAGATATGTCTTTCTTCTTTAATCTTGGTGGTTAACTGTATCAGATTCGTGGGAAATGGTTTTGGTTTTGTGTTTCTGTCACTGAAAATCCTTTGATTTCTGGATGATACAATCAAAGCTAATCCAGTTTGATTTTAAACAGGTCAGTTTACGTTGAGTACAGAAATAAGTTTGTTTTTTGTTTGTTTTCATGAGGCCAAATGCCAGCTCTGCTACTTACAAGTGATGTGTTATTTTGCTAGAAAATCATATCTTCAACTCAGGGTTGTCGTCAGAATCTACCCATTTCTTCAGTCAGTGTAAACACAGGGAACACAGTGTTTCCCATTTCTACCCCTAGCCCTTGTCGGCCATGCCAGCGGAGCTGCTCTCAACATCCATCCATCGGTTGCCCACGCGCTGCCATTCTGAGCTCTGCTGCCGTGGGGTCACCCCCCAGATTCTTATCCAAGTCAGAGAAGCAGTGGCAGAAGATAGCGGGTCCCTCTTAGTACAGAGATCTTCTCTCCGCACTTTTGCAGTGTACTCTACTGAATCTCACATTCCGCTGCAAAAACTCTTGATTTTTTTTTAAATTTGAAGTATAGTTGACACACAACGTTACAAAGGTTTTCAGGTATACAACATAGTGATGACAGAAGGGATTCCTTCCAATCAACATGACTGGATGTAAACTCTGTTCAAACCACAATCCCGACTTAGGGCCACGACGCTGGCATTGTCCACCTGCTTGGGGAACGTGTAGCCTCAAGGTAAAGCATCTTGTCCTATGAAGCATCTATCAATGTTCCTGTTTCCTGCCAGGGCCGGGATTGCTGCCCACATGCTTCTCTATATCTTTTCCCCTTTTACAAGATACAAAAACTGCTCATTCCTAGGAACATTTTCTTCCCTGCAAAGAGCGTGTTTCCTGGGCAGCTGTCCTAATTTGGGCTCAGATAAAACTCTTTCTTACTTTTGGAGATCCTAAAAGGTTTGTTCAATTTGCATTGGTCCCTGAGACCCAACAACGCTTCTATACTGTTATGCTCCATCACCGCAGGTGTAGCCCCACTGCTGTGCCATTCACCACACTCCCTCTACTGTGCCTTCCTCCCTGTGACTTACTCATTCCAGAACTGGAAGGAAGGGGCTGCCGCATTCCCCTCCCCCCATTTCCCTCCCCTTTGGAAACCACCCATTCTCTCTCTTTGGGGTCTGTTTTGCTTTCTTTATTTGCTCACTTGTTTTGTTTTTGAGAGTCTTCATACAGTTCAAATCCTATGGTATTCGTCTTTCTTTTGATTCTCCCCGGAGATCAATACCTTGAGTTGTCTGACTTTCTGGTGTTTCTGTTCTTTTGTTAATTTTTGATGTTTACTTACATATTTTGAGACAGAGAGCAAGTAGGTGAGGGAGGGAATCCCAAGCAGGCTCAGCCGTGTCTCACAGACCATGAGATCATGACCGGAGCTGAAACCAAGGATTGGAGGCTTGACCTAGGCGGCCCAAGATGTTTTGATAATTATAAAGGAAAACCTTGCCTAGAAAAAAAGTGAGCAAACTATATAATTAAAGGGAAAGAATGTAACAATTAATATTCCTACTTATTTCCAAATGATGCATTTGCTTTCTAGCACTGACCATGGTCACTCTGCTTGTTTTAACAACAACCCTTTCCTGAGGTGCAGAGTTGATCAAAGCCCCCCTGAGAGATACTGGAGGCTGTGAGAATAGCTTTGTGGGTACACTGTAGCCTTTGGGAGATCCCACCCCTATCTCTTCCTCTTATTCCCTCCCAAACCTTTCCTTTATTTGTTGTTTTATTGCACTGTGAGACTTCCAGTATGATGGTAATACTATGGCCAAAGAGCGAAACCTCGCCTTGTTCTTGATCCCAGGGGTGAAGCAGTCCGAGTTTACCTTTCAAGTATGACGTTAGCCGTATTTCAAAGATGACTTTTATCAAGCTGGAAAACTTGACTTTGAATCCTAGTTTGTTGACAATTCTATACACTTATAAATACATGTTGAATTTTACCAGATATCTGTTTCTCCTTATATCTTGGTGAACTTGCGGTTTTGATCTTTCGTTTACTCCTGTGATGCGTTCCATGGGTTGCTTTGTAAATGGCGAGCCAGTCTTTGGCCACTGGGATGGATCCCATGGGGTCATGCTGTATTTAGCTTTTGCCGGGAGCCGCACCGGCCTCTCTGGATGGCAATCACAGCAAGGAAGTGACAATGTTTGCAGCTCCTCCCATGAGAAATGAAAACTGGTATCTCCTTCTGCTACCATTAGCTCATGTTGGATATAATCCTGCTGGTATTGACCAGGCCTCACAATATTCCATATCAGACCCATATTCTGAATACAGATACCTCATAAGGAAAAGCATATTCTTGCCTTCACAAAAGAGACTTTAGATGAAAGCTCTATGGGCGATTGTCAAAAGGCTCTTCCTATGGGCCTTCCAGATCCAAGACTCAGATAATAAAGGGGGTTAAGAACACAAGAGTTACTATTGAGCCTGGTCCCATATCAGAAGAGCCTAATTTATAGTTAAAGTACAGATAAGTACAGAACATAACTTATTAATTGGTGATGTATGGCAGTCCCTTCCTCAGGGCCTACATTCCACAAACACCCTCCCTTACACTGGCAACTGGGATGAGGATAGATAAGAGTAGCTAAAACATAAACCCAGGTGCCAAGATGGACACATTTAGGGTCCCCATGAGGACTTCCACACACAAACCAATTCAGAAACATTCATCCTCTTGAGAGCCAGACAGAATGACTCCTAGCTTATCTATATACAACCTAACCTATATGTTATCCTGTCTTTCACTAAGAGCATCCTGTTATTTCCTTGGTTGTAAATTCACCATGACTGGGATAATTCTGCAATTAATATCACAAAAGACCTCTCATTGTAAGAAATTCCTTTTCTCTGACCTCATATGGTTGTTGAACCTTTAAATAAAGACACCAAAACCGACAGGACAGAGATGTCTGCCTGGTGATCAGAAAGAATCTCGGGGCTCTCTCATTATCTTTCGCCGACACCGTCCATCCTTCAGGGACCCCTGGACCTGTCGGAGCCGGCACGGCCTCCGGCAAGCTTTTACACATCGGTGATTGTCACTTGCCAGTATTTTGTTAGGAGGACACAACGGATTTATAAGAATGAGTTGGGTAGTATACTCTCCTTTTTTTTTTTTTTTTCTCCTCTGAAGATCTTGTGTAGAATTGATATTATTTCTTTAAATGTGTGGTAAAATGTACCGATGAACCTGTGCGTGGACTGCCCTTGTGGAAGGGTTTTAGCTACATATTCAGTTTCTTTGGTTGATACAGCATAACTCAGGTTTTCCATTTCCTCTTGAGCAAGGTTAGATGAGTTGTTTCTTTTGGTGAACTGGTCCATTCACTTAAGTTGTTGCACTATGGGCATGAATTTCTTTGTATTTTTACCTTATTATCCTTTCAACGTCTGTGGGGTGTACACTGAGGGGCAGTGCTATAGATTAACTGTTTGTGTCCCTTTCCCCTCACACCCCAAACTCCCTTGTTGAAATCCTAACCCTGAATGTGATGGTACTAGAAAGGTGGCCTTAGGTGAATGACTAGGTCATCAAAGAGATCAGTGGCCTCTTGTAAACCAGACCCCAGAGAGCTCCCTAACCCCTTCCCCCATGGAAGGACACAAAGAGAAGACTGCCGTCTACGCACAAGGAAGTGGGCTCTCACAAGACACCACATTGCCGGCACCTTCATCTTGGACTTCCCCACCTCCGCAACTGTGAGAACTAAATGTTTGCTGTTTAAGCCATTCAGTCTATGGTATGTTTGTCACAGCAACCGTTGATGACTAAAGCAGGAAGTATGTTTGAGTATGTCTGAGAATGAGTATGGGGATATGGCCAGTTTGCTAGGCTCTAAGAGACAAATTTTCTATTGTCTCTACCCAAAACTGACTTGTTGCAGGATTCTCGCACAGAAGGTCGTGACACCGAGGCTCTTCTTTCCAGGAAGCAACTTGATTCATGCCGGCACCACTCAGTTGGGTTCGTACCCAAAAGAACTGAGCGGCCCACATCACGTCGCATAGTTTTTAAATACATTTTCTATTTCTTTGCCTCCCATATATGGTAACACACATAAACATGCAGTCTGATTAAGTTGTCTCAGCTTACAAGGCCATGGGGGATGTAGGCACCTGGGCGAATATCTAGGTGACCTTGAAGTCTTCTCTCCTCTTTTATTCTCTCTCCTTAGGGAGGGGTTCCTACCAGAAACTCAGTTCTCACAAAGGGCATAAACCCCATAAAGATAGACAGTATTATTATCATAAGGATAAATATAGATCAATGGAATAGAATTGAGAATAAATTCGTATACTTATGGCTAATTGATTTTTGACAAGAGTGTAAGACTATTCAATGAAGAAAAAATAGCCTTTTCAATTAACAGTACTGAAACAAGTGGACATCCACCGGTTATTAATTTTTTTGTCATGCAACTATTCAAAGTTTTCTCTTATAATCCTTTTTATTTCTGTGAGATTGGTGTCGAAGGCCGATTCTGGCAGGTCCAGGGGTCCCTGAAGGATGGACGGTGTCAGTGAGAGAGAGTGAGAGAGCCCCGAGATTCTTTCTGATCACCAGGCAGGCATCTCTGTCCTGTCGGTTTTGGTGTCTTTATTTGAAGGTTCAACCACAATATGAGGTCAACGGAAGGAGTTTCTTTACAGTAGAAGGTCTTTTGCGATAACAATTGCCGAATTATTCCAATCATAGTGAACTTATAATAATAATGCTCTTAGTGGAAAACAGGATAACACATATGCTAAGTTGTATATAGATAGGCTAACAGGATGCCCTCATTGAGAAACAAGATATAGTTTAAGTTGCATACAGATAAGCCACGACCAAGAAAATAACAGGGTGCTCTTACTGAGAAACAAGATAACATATAGGTTTAAGTTGTTTATAGATATTTCCAACATGAGCCAGCAGTGGCAGAAAGAGATATCAGCCTTCACTCCCCATGGCAGGAGCTGCGCAAATATTGCCACTCTTTGCTGTGACTGCTATCCAGAGAGGCCGGTGCGGCTCCTGGCAGATTGGTAGTCTGTCTCCCCTTTCATTTCTTATTTTAGTAATTTGAATCTTCCCTCCTTTTTTCTTGGTCAGTCTAGGTAACAGTTTGTCAATTTGGTTGATCTTTTCAAGGAGTCAACTTTTTGTTTCATTTCTTTTCTCTTTTGTTTTTCTATTCTCTATTTCATTATTTTATGCTCTAATCTTTATTATTTAGATTAATATTTGCTTTGGATTTAGTTTTCTCTTATTTTCCTGGTTTATGAAGGTGGACATTTAGTTATTAATTTGAGATTCTTTTTATTTTTTAATACAGGTATTTACAGCTATGAATTTTCCTCTAAGCACTGTTTTATCCGCAACACAGTTTGGTATATTGTGTTTGTTTTCATTCATCTCAAAAGATTGTAGGTCTTCTGCATTAGTCATTTTGGCCTGCTATAACCAAAATAACATATGTTTGTTGTTCATGTATCATATGTTTGCGGTTTATTTCTCACAGTTCTGGGCTGGGCAATCCAAGATCATGGTGCTGGCAAATTTGGCATTTAGTGAGGGCTTCTTGCTTCATGGAAGGCTGTCTTTTCAGTGTGTCCTCATATGGTGGAAGGTGATGAGAGATCTGTCTGGAGATAAAGGCACTAATACCATTCATGAGGTTTCTGCCTAATTCACCTTGGGAATTAAGATTTCAACATACGAATTTGGGGAGGACACAAACATTCAGACAAGGGCAATTTCCTTTGTGATTTCTTCTTTCATTCATTAGATTTTTTAGGAGTATGATGTTTAATTTCTATATATTAATAAAATTTTCCAAAATTACTTCTGTTCTTGATTTCTAATTTCATTCCATTGTGGTTGGAGAACAAATTTAAAATCTTTAAATTTTCTTAAGTTAATTTTGAAAATTATTTTATTGCCTAACATATGGTTTATCCTGGAAAATATCCCCTATACACTTGAGAAGAATGTGTATTTTTCTGTAGTGGGATGGAGTGTTCTATGGATGTCTGCTATTCATGTTGTTCAAGCATTCTATTTCTTTATTGATATTTTGTCATTATTAATAGTGAGGTATTATTATTGAATTATGAATTTCCCATAATTCTATCAGTTTTTGTTTTGTGTATTTTGGAGTTCTGTTGGTAAGTGCATATGTGTGTATAATTGTTATTATCTTCTTGATATTATATTTCCTTTTATTAAAATAAGATATTATTTATATCCAATAATATTGTATGTCTTAATACGTATTTTGTCTGATATTAGACAGCTCCTTCATCTCTCTTTTGGTTACTGCTTGCATGATATATCTTTTACCATCCTTTTTCTTTCAACTTATTTGTGTCTTTGAATCTGACTCTGTAATTCTAGTAGACAGCATATATGTGGATCATTTAAAAAATTCATCCTGCCGACCTCTGCTTTTAATTAAGATATTTAATTCATTTAAATTTAATATAATTGCTGATAAGGTAGCGTTTATTGCTACATTTCATTTTTTGTTTCCTCTATGACTTTATTTTTAAAAATGCCTCTATTCTTACATTACTGTCTTCTTTTCTGTTAAATATTTTCTAGAGCATTTTTATTTTATTTATTTTATTTTATTTATTAGAGCATTTTTTAAAATATCTTTTCAGGGTGCCTGGATGACTCAGTTAAGGGTCCAACTCATGGTTTTGGCTCAGATCATATCTATTTCTTCTTTTTTTTTTTAATGTTTTATTTATTTCTAGGAGAGAGAGGGAGACAGCGTGAGCAGGGGAGGGTCAGAGAGAGAGGGAGTCACAGACTGAAACAGGCTCCAGGCTCTGAGCTGGCAGTCAGCACAGAGCCCGACGCGGGGCTCGAACCCACGAACCGCGAGATCATGACCTAAGCGAAAGTCGGACGCTTAACCGACAAAGCCACCCAGGCACCCCAGATCATACCTATTTCATGGTTTATGAGTTCAAGCCCCACATCAGGCTCTGTGATGACAGTGTGGAGCCTGTTTGGGATTCTGTCTCTTTCTCTCTTTTACCCTCCCCTGCTTGCTTTCTGTCTGTCTCTCTCTCTCTCAAAAATAAATTTAAAAGCTTAAAAAATTGTTTTAAAAAATATATTTTCGTTTACTTTACCATATATATTTTGTTTTATTGTTTATCTGTTTTAGTGGTTGCCCTTAGAATTACAATGAACATCTAACATAACAATCTATTTTGAATTAATACAGTTTAATTTCAATAGTATACCAAAACTTGGTTCTTATATAGCTTCATTTCCTCTTCCTTCCTTTGTGCTGTTATTGTTATATAAATCAAAATTAATTTTTAAAAAAATTTTTTAATGTTTTATTTATTTCTAGAGAGAGAGAGAGAGAGAGACAGCGTGAGCAGGGGAGGGTCAGAGAGAGAGAGGGAGTCACAGACTCTGAAACAGGCTCTAGGCTCTGAGCTGGCAGTCAGCACAGAGTCCGACGCTGGGCGCGAACCCACAAACTGCGAGATCATGACCTAAGCGACAGTCGGACGCTTAACCAACTAAGCCACCCAGGCGCCCCCCAAAAATTTTTTTACATTTATTTATTTTTAAGAGAGTGAGACAGAGCATGAGCGCGGAGGGACAGATAGAGAGAAGGAGACAGAGAATCTGAAGCAGGTTCCAGGCTCTGAGCAAGCATTCAGCACAGAGTCAGACACAGGGCTCAAACCCATGAACTGTGAGATCATGACCTGAGCCAAAGTCAGACGCTCAACCAACTGAGCCACCCAGGCGCCTCTATATAAATCAGATTTATACAATATAGGTCCATCAATGTAATTTTATAATTATTGCTTTATGTAATTGTCTTTTAAATCAGATGGGAGGAAAAAAGAGTTGCAAGCAAAAGCGTATTTATTGTGCTTTAAAATTTTTTTTCTTATGTAGTTACCTTTAGTGATAATATTTTTTATTTAAAAAAATTTTTAATGTTTTTAGTTATTCTTGAGAGAGAGAGAGAGATGGAGCACGAACATGGGAGCGGCTGAGAGAAGGAGACACAAAATCTGAAGCAGGCCCAATGCGGGGCTTGAACTCATGAACCACAAGGTCATGAGTTGAGCTGAAGTCCGACACTTAACCACCCAGATGCCCCTCCTTTATTGATATTCTTTATTTCTTGCTATGGATTTGAGTTATTGTTCAGTGATTTTAAAGTCATTCTGAATGACTCCTTTTAGTATTTAGGGTAGGTCTCCTAGGGGCAAATTAATTAGTAGTAGAGCGCAGCGAAGGGCACTAGTTACATGATTTAACTAGGGAGAAACAGTTCACTCTGGTAAGATATTATTAAATTTTAACTAACTCTTTCTCCTTTAAGAGATCACTTTGACTCCATAAAAATGTGATGGCAAATAAATCATCTTCCATAAAGAATATTTTTAAAGGTGAAGTGGAAAGTAATAAGGAATGTTATACACAGATGTAAAACACAAACAAAACTGGTATCTGCTGCATCAAAAAGCCTGGGGGGAAATTAATCAGTTGCCTACAATTGTTTCAACAATTGCCCCTTATCACCTGACTCAAAGGCTTTTTTGCATAGAATGAGCTCCAAATCCGGTTCAGTACACTCTTGCGAATGGCACCTTGCAGGGAACTATGAGACAAACAATGACAATGTTCTGGAAATAAGGGTTTAAAAGAGCTCCATCCCTATTCCCCCTCTGGTCGCTGTGATTACTGGTTTTTAGTTACAAAAGTGGGCTGTTATTTTTCTCAGTTACCATAAAGCTGGAGAGAAGGAAAGTAAAAGTGCTACAGAGTTCACTGTTCTTAATTGAATACAGTGGTTTTTACTTGAATAGATACTTCCAGAGTCCAGAAACTTGATTCTGACCTTTTTTTTTTTTTTTTTTGCCAGTTTTCTCATTACTTTTACAGAGAACAGAGTTTTGGACTAATGCACATGAATTTAGCCTCGGTCCTTCCATCTTGACCCAGAGTTTACCATCTGGGACTGCACTCGGAGAGCTTTGTGACTATCTTCAGGTGCAAGAAAAAAAAAAAAAGTAAGAAGACAAGGGTTAATGTCCCCTGCTAATGGTTATTTATGACACAGTTTGCATACTCTGTCCTTGAGATAATGGCTATCTCCTTGAAACTCCCCAAAACCTTGAGCCATGCCTTCAAAATAACAAATGTTGTCCTACACACCAGGATAAGGGCTGCTCTCTTTATCACTTTGTAGCCTTCTTTTACAGTAACCAGTCAAGTCGGCTTCTGTACTGCCCGCTTGCCTGCTTGCTCATTATAAAAAGCCCTAAGTCCTTGGATTCAGGGCCGCACATTTAAAGTTCTGTGTTAACTCTGTGAGGTCCCGGACAGTAATAAAGACTCCCTTAATTCTGCTTCAGTGGTCTCGGTGGGTCTGTGTGACTCTCTGCATAACATGGATGTCCTTACTCCACCATTTTCAATAATGTTTCTTGTAGCAGCTTTTAGGTTTAGAGACTATCATTTCTCACATTCAAATTTAGCTGCTTTTGGAGTTTGATGGGTTTCATTTAGGATTGTTGATAATCTTGGGGCCAAACAATAAATGAGAAAACACACATACTTACATAATTATTATAAAACTTTACAAAACTGTAGCATGCTTAATTCAGTATACAAAATAATTACTTTTTACCTGGATGGTTTTCTGAGCAATCTTCAATTTATAGAAATTATAGATGATTTATACAATAAATACAGTTTAATGACAAATGAAACTGTATAGATATTCATAGATTACTAGTAATTTCAAAATGTCACTACAGACCTATCAAAGAAAGATATTTTCTAGTAGATTATGAATAGTGAGTAAAACATGAATATGAAAACCTCTAGCAAAGAGATAAATCTGAAATGCAGGAAATTAGAAAGGACAACTTACTGTGAAGTTGTTTTCAAGTGGAGAAATACAAAGCTATGATAAGTATATAAAAATGTGATTCACTAAGAGGTATGGTAACAATATACAAATATCATACAGAAGTTATAGTGACATCAAGCTAAGATTGCCTTTCTGCATATATAAATTATATATATACAGAAATAGTGCAGGTGACGGCAAAGGAAACAATCCATAAAACTAATAGGCAACCAATGGAATGGGAAAAGATAGTTGCAAATGACATATCAGATAAAGGACTAGTATCCAAAATCTATAAGGAACTCACCAAACTCCACACCCAAAAAACAAACAATCCAGTGAAGAAATGGGCAGAAGGTATGAACAGACATTTCTCCAAAGAGGACATCCAGATGGCCAACAGACACATGAAACGATGCTCAGTGTCCCTCCTCATCAGGGAAATACAAATCAAAACCACACTGAGATATCAACTCACGCCGGTGAGAGTGGCTAAAATGAACAACTCAGAGGACTCTAGATGCTGGTGAGGTGTGGAGAAACTGGCACCCTCCTCCCGTGTTGGTGGGAATGTAAACTGGTGCAGCCCCTCTGGAAAACAGTGGAGGTTCCTCAAAACATTAACAATAGAACTCCCCTATGACCCAGCAATAGCACTGCTAGGAATTTACCCAAGGGATACAGGAGTGCTGATGCATAAGGGTACATGGACCCCAATGTTCATAGCAGAACTCTCAACAATAGCCAAAACATGGAAAGAGCCTAAGTGTCCATCAACAGACGAATGGATCAAGAAGATGTGGTTTATCTATACAATGGGATACTACATGGCACTGAGAAAGAATGAAATCTGGCCATGTGTAGCAACATGGATGGAACTTGAGGGTGTTATGCTGAGTGGAATAAGTCAGTCAGAGAAGGACAGATACCATGTTTGCACATATAGGAGGATTAGGAGGAACTTAACAGAGGACCATGGGGGAGAATAAAGGGGAAAATACTGGGGGAGAGGGAAGAAGGCAAATCATGAGATACTCTTGAATACCGAGAACAAACTGAGCGCAGATGGGGGTGGGGGAGAGGGGATGGGGGGTGATGGGCATGGAGGAGGGCACTTGTGGGGATGAGCACTGGGTGTTATATGGAAAGCAACTTGATAATAAACTATTTAAAAAAAAAAGAAATAGTGCAGGTTAACTTTTAAGGAAAAGATGGAAGGTCACCATGTACAAGGGGCAGTAGCTATGTATGTGATCAAACAATAACTTCTGACACTGGCAAATGGGTCTTAGAGAGAACTTATTGAACTTTTGACATCAATATTTCATAGATAGAAAATTGGTTATTTATGTCTCTATCATCTGGGCTCAAAAATACTATATTCAATCTGTTTCCTGTCTCCTGATTGTATCTCTGGCAGATCTTAAAGCTTTCTGGTCATTTTCAGGGGGTAAGACTTCACTACAGCACAATTTAAAGGTTGTTATTACCTAGTCAGCTCAGACCTAAACCAGAAGCCAGGAACCTACAGTGAAGAGGAACACTTTCTTGCCTGTTCTTTCCTTCTCCCTCTCACAGGGCTTCTTTGAGCAAACTTTGTTCTGTGTGTTGGCGTCTCAGCAGATGGGCTGGGTGGGTGCTATAGTAATCCAGCCTGTATAACCAGGAATGTTCCCAAGCTCCCAGGGTACATGGATTCACTCTTTGAAAGATTCACTCTTTGAAGCCTTTCCTCACTGTTCGTTATTCTATGCCTGTGTCTGTCTGCAGCACATTAAGCATTTAAATGAAATTTGATCTCTCCATCCCACTTTCCTGCAGGCACCACCAATCTCTCTATGGGGTTTTTGATGCGAAATGTAATGTTGGGGTCCAAGAGCAAATGGTCAAGAAAGAATTCTTGAGATGTCTTCAGTGCCAAAAAAAAAAAAAAAAAAAGGTGATTTTATTAAAGCATGGGAACAGGACCCATGGGCAGAAAGAGTTGCACTGGGATTGTGGTAGGGACCCCTCCCTAAGGAGAGAGAATAAAAGAGAAGACTTCAAGGTCACCTACATATGCGCCCAGGTGCCTACATCCCCCACGGCCTTGTAAACTGAGACAACTTAATCAGACTGCATGTTTATGTGTGTTACCATATATGGGAGACAAAGAAATAGAAAATGTATTTAAAAACTATGCCATGTGATATAGGCCGCCCAGTTCTTTGGGTACGATCCCAACTGAGTGGTGCCGGAATGAAATAAGTTGCTTCCTGGAAAGAAAAGCCTCAGTGTCAAGACTCTCTGTGCGAGAATCCTGCAACAGGATTGTGAAGAGTGATTATATAGTTCTCAGCTGGGAGGGGCTAGCAGTAAGTCTCTAAGAAATTTGGAAGGAAGGCTTTCAGGATCTTGAGGGGCTGGCTGCTGTTAAGATAAGGTCATTTATTACTGTCTGATAAAATAGTAGTCATGAGAGCCTTCAGATGTATATCAGTGGTTCATATGTTTGGAGAATGATTGCTAACATATATCTTGGTGATGTGTGTGGGGTGCATAGAGATAAAGGAAGTTTCCAAAAGGATTTTTATATGTTAAAGAAGACTTACAGGATCCTGGTGGTCAAGCTAATGTCAAGCTAAGGTTGCATTTTGCTTCTAGCAAAGCATTAAAATTGAGGCAGCTGAGCTCCTTAAGCAGGTCACTGTCTGTGTCAAGGATTTGTCAATGAGTTGTAAATTGTAAGGAAATTTAATATTTTCCTGCATTTCTTTTGCCTTTGTTCTTCACATCAGTTTTCTTGTGCACCCTTCTCTTGGCTTGAGAGGTGGGGAAACAAATCCTTCTCACTCACAAGGGGTCAAAGGGGAAATGAACCACAAATGTTTCCCCAGAGATATCAGTTCCTTAATCCAAGAAATTTTTCTACTTCAGAAGATGCTTCTAGAATGTCGAGTCCTGTCTTTGTATAGGCTGACTGGAGGAATCAGTGATGGTCTCAGGACTGGCTCTCTTCTTCTTTAGTAGGCCTGGCAGAATGTTGGGCAACCACTTGGTGAAATGTTGCGGTGCTGTGGAGAGGGGATGTCATGAGATTAACTTCCTGGAGCTCCAGAGGCAGAAGTCTCAAGGCCCATCGTCTAGAAACTGCCTAACCTCTTTGCTCTCCTCAGGCTTCAGCACGATCTCTCTCCATCCTATAAAGTCCACCGAACCCTTCACAGGGTGGGTGTGGGTGGGGGCTCTTAGCTTGCTCCCCTTGGATCTCTTTTGCCCCCCCTCCATGGATATCTGTGATAGTTTAGGGCTCACTTTTGGTACATGAGGGAGGCTATTCCTCTCTGTTGCTCTGGCTGAATTGTAACCCCTCAAACTCATATGTTGAAGTCCTAACTCCAAGAACCTCAGACTATGACTCTTTGGAGATGAGGCTTTTACAGAGGTGATTAAATTAAAATGAGGCCATTAAGATGGGCCCTAATCTGATAGGACTTGTGTTCTTATAAGAAGAGGAGATCAGGGCACGGACACCCACAAGTGGAGGCCGTGTAAAGGCAAAGGGAGAGAGTGGTCATCTACAAGCTAAGGAGAGAGGGCACAGAAGAAACCAGCCATACAGGCACCATTATCTTGGACTCCAAGGTTCAAGGATTGTGAGAAAATAAACTTCTGTTGTTTAAACTACCCAGTCTATGGTATGTTGGTATGGCAGCTCAAGCACATGGATACATCTGTCTGCCAGGGGTTTCTGTCCAACCCTCCCTCCAACTCTGTTTCTCTATTGTTCCTTCTTATTCCACAGCCAAGCCACTTACTTGTCCACATCTCTTGGATTAGTGTGTAAACTCTCTGGGTCAGGGTTTTTATGCTTTATACCAGCATAGACTGAGCATCCAATTTGCCTTACACATATTGGACAGTAGAGGGAGACAGAATCAAAAGCATGAGTCTAGAATTGGCCTTAGAGATTCTGCTAGATTCCAGAGATGGGATGTGAGAAGAGGTAACTGCAGATATCACTACAAATCTCCTTCTCCTTCAAGGCCTGGTGTAATGCTACCAGTCTCCAGTAACAGAATGAACGATGCCTTCTTCTACAAAGCATGCAACTATTGCTGGCCATCTACATAGTGTAACTGGTTAAAATACCACTTAAATGGTGTTTACTATATGCCAGACACTATTTAAAATGTTCTAATACCATATGATTTCAGTTTTGTGTGGAATATAGAAAACAAAACAAAACAAAACAGAAACAGACTTATAAATACAAAGAACAAACTGGTGGCTGCTGGAGGGGGGGGGTGATGGGTAAGATAGATGAAGAGGATGAAGAGGTGCAAATTTCCAGTTAAAAAATAAATGAGTCATGGGGATGAAAAGTTCAGCATAGAGAGTACAGGCAGTAGGATTATTGTAACACAGTAGAGTAACAGGTCTACACTTATCACGGTGAGCACTACCTAATGTACATAATTGCTGAATTGCTGTGTTGCAATTAATATATTATATTATATGTCAACTATACACCAATTAAAAATAAAATACCAAAATAAAAATAAATAAAATGAATATGGAGCGAACCACCATTATCCAAAGAATGAAGACTCTTCATATTTTAGACAGAAAACCAGTCTTTAAAAACTTTCCAGGTCTATTCCCAAAATGCTTCAATTATTTGCAATGTCTTTATATCTATTTAGGCTCTTTTGAAAAGTGACCACTACTTCCGTATCTCCATTCAACATAATACCTGAAAAGAAGCCAAGGAAAACCTTTAGGAAAAATGCCATTTTCTGAGAACTCATGAGAACTGTAACACATTTAGATTTTGCAATATTAAGGTACATAATACAAATACGTATTTTCCCCAATGGCTGTGCCATTTTTCACTTGCTAATCAGCACTTCCTAACAACATGAAGGTAGAAAACTACCATCATCATAAATTGGGTCATTGTCTCAATTAATTACTACTTAAGGAAAGCTATGGGACTGGGGGAGGGGAAGAGGAAAAACCAAATTTCTATATCTTCCTGGTTTTGAAGTAATAAGTGTATCTCCAATTGGAAGGTGGCACCACCTAAATGGATCTACATTATTCAAAAGACTCAAGACAACAGAGCTTGTTTCTAACCATAGAGGTGTCATTGGTTCCTTGCTATGATATCTGACAGCTGAGAGACACCTAATTATAAATCTCCACAGAAATGTACAAATATTCACTTTATTTTTTTATTTTTTATTAAAATTTTAAAAAATGTTTATTTATTTTTGAGAGAAAGAGACTGAAAGAGAGAGACAGAGACAGAGTGTAAGTGGGGGAGGGGCAGAGAGAGAGGGAGACAAATCCAAGGCAGGCTCCAGGATCTGAGCTGTCAGCACAGAGCCTGTTGCAGGGCTTGAACTCACGAACTGTGAGATCATGACCTGAGCTGAAGTCAGACAGTTAACTGACTGAGCCACCCACGCACCCCTCACTCTATTTTTTTTTTTTAAATCCACTCTGATATTTGCTCAATGGGAAAGTACTTACCTAAACTCCCTGAGCCTCGGCTTCCTTGTCTGTGAAACGTGAGTGAACATGTTTTTTACAAGCTCGACTCTCAGTGGGGACCTTGGGTTTAGCCACTAGAGCAGCTGTACCATCTAGCTTTACCCTGGAAGCCTTGACCTCAGGTAGTGTGTCTTGTAGCCTCAGAAACTAGCTGTTTTCAACTCTGACTCCACCTGTAGGGGGGTTGTCCTTACTTTTGTTTTTTAAAATGTATGTTGTCTGAAATAACAGCTGTCAGTGAGTGTGGAGAAAAGGGAACCCTTGTGCACTCATAGAGGGACTATAAATTGGTGCAGCCACTATGGTAAATGGTATGGAGTTTCCCCCCCAAATTAGAAATAGAAATACCATAGGAACCAGCAATTCCACTTCTGAGTATCTATCTGAAGAAAACAACAACACTAATTCAAAAAGATATGTGAACCTCTATGTTTATTGCAATATTATTCACAGTAACCAAGACAGGGAAGCAATCCATGTGTCCATTGATAAATGAAGGGATAAAGAAGATGTGTGCATGCGCGTGCGCGTGCACACACACACACACAGGAATATTACTCAGCCATAAAAAATAATGAAATCTTGCCATATGCAACAACATGGTTGGACCTTGAGTGTGTCCCAGCTTGAGCAGGCATTCAAATCCAACCCTGCTCCCAAATCTGTGCTTTTAAACATCCACTGAGCCATCTTCCTGTGCATTTCTTGTTTTTTTTACTTCTACCACCAGCTTTTATGTCCCTATGCTGCAGAGACCATGTCTTTCCATTTTCATGTCTCTCCTTTTGGTTTCTCTTCCCTCACTTATCCTTGTATTCGGTGCTTGGATGACATTAGAAGACATTAGAAACTTAATATACTGAATTATTGGCCTCTCTGCATTTCACATACAAGGAAACTAAGACTTCCTAGGCCCTCAAATCTAAGGCCAGACCCAAGGATCCTGACCCCTAATGGTGGGGCCCAGTTCTGAGGTATCTCAGTCCCAAAGAAGTAGACACCTGTATTTGTAGAGATGTCCAGGGGCTCCTTTTAAGATTCCACCTTCAAGGTCCCTCCTTTGTTACATGGTGACTTCCTTCCAACTCACTCCATGAAATACTCTGGTTACCATAGTAAGGAAGGAGTTAGGGAGGGGAAAGGCA
This sequence comes from Proteles cristata cristata, assembly GCA_017311185.1. Taxonomy (NCBI): domain Eukaryota; kingdom Metazoa; phylum Chordata; class Mammalia; order Carnivora; family Hyaenidae; genus Proteles; species Proteles cristata. Next base: position 156,387 of record JAESUZ010004496.1, on the reverse strand, counting down.
CTGATTGAGCACCTCCACCGTGCAGTGAGTTTAGATTTGTTATCTCACTGATCTCAGACCAACTCCCAAAGGCTAAGTCATATTTCTTCCATCATGGTAGATGTGGAAACTGAGTTTCAAGGAGGTTTAATAACTTCTCGAGGTTTAATAACTTCCCCAAGACCACAGACCTAGACAATCTAACAGGAGTCTGACTCTAAAGCTTGGATGTTCTCATTACACCACGAGGGGGCATCTCAAGAGCAGAATGACCAGTCAGAGAATCCCAGATGGGGCTTTGGGATGCACTCAGGCTGTCAGGCCTGGGATGACTGAGTCTGGAGAGTGCTGGATGGAGATCAAAGCGCCTCCCCAAGCCCCTGGGTCTCAGCAAAGCAGGTTTCCATCCTTCATCTCTAGTTTTGCACTTGACCTATAGAGGTAGGATTGTATCCCAGGAAGAAGCTCTTCAGCTGAGGAAGGGTCTCCTGTGGCTTCACCGCGGTCTGCACTGTCTATGCTTTCTTGAAGGGGCTGACATTCAGAAAACCTGGCTTTTAGGCCTGGCCCTGCCACTTCCTAGCTGTGTGATCCAAGGCAAATTGCATTTCCACTCATTCAGAACCTCCGTGTCCTCATCTGGGGAGAAATCTGCAGTCATCACCTCTTGCCACTGCCTCCAGACTCCTCCTGGGAACATAAACCTGAAAGCCAATCATTGAAGGTTTGTTCCTCTATCTTGAGGTCAGCACCTGTGGAAACACAAATGCACTCCCCACACTCCCCGGGAAGGGGCGGTACCCGGGGAGAGTAAGCTTGGAATGCTTTCAGACTGCAGATTCTTGACAGGAAGACAGCCCGAGGGCATTGGTGGAGGGAGAGGGCACATCAAGAGGAAACTAGCAGGGTGAGACTGGCATCAGAAGACTGGGCTTCACAGTAGAGTGAAGCAGACCAGCGGACTGAGAACCTGGGCACTGGAACTCACCAGTGTGTTGCCTTGGCTCCTCTCTGGACCTCAGTCTCCATATCTGTCTACTCATTGTACTCCAAACCCAGACCAGATTCAGGTCAGAGCTGGACAGGCTTGTCTCCTACGAGGAACGATTCAGGTCCCAGCAGGTGTCTTGCCGTCTGTGCTCTCCTGCATGGACCTCTTCCTTCTTCCAGCATCTCGACTGGGCATTAGGCTCCTCCTTTCCTGCTAACCAGAAGCTAAGAGCAGGGCTGGAGTGGAAACTCTGAGGAAGGGGACCCATTCTCCTGTCAACTGCAGAGCAGTTGAGAGGACCCTGGCTGAACTGTGCATCTGAGCCCTGAGCCATGACACCACAGGCAGGGCCGCCTGGGCTCCCCTGTCCTAACCAACAAACAATGACACACATCCCCCTTGACAATGGTTACGAAGAACCTCCTGCCACACAGTGAGATCACAACTGTGTTTGCTTTCCATTTCCTTTTTCTCATATTTTGACTTCCCCAGAAGGGTGGGGAGGCAAAACACAGGAGGGAGAGGATAGTACATGTTTATACAGCCTGTTACAGTTTAAAAAGGATTTTCATATATACTGTTTACTGGAATGCCCATAACATCTCTGAGGAAATGATTCCACTGTGTGAGTTTCTTCCTGCACTAGTGTGATATCCTGGTTTAATGTCTGTTTTCCCCAGTGAACCATCAAGTTCATGAGATCAGGGGCCATGTGTCTGCTCTCCTATGAGTTGCTAAAGTCTAGTGTATAGCTGCTGCTCAAAAAACATATTTGTTCTGGGGCACCTCGGTGGCTCAGTCAGTTAAGCGTCCGATTTTGGCTTAGGTTATGGTCTCACTTAGTGAGTTTGAGCCCCATGTCGAGCTCTGTGCTGACAGCTCAGAGCCTGAAGCCTGTGTCAGAATCTGTCTCCCTCTCTCTCTGCCCCTCCCCTGCTCATGCTCTGTCTCTCTCTGTCTCTCAAAAATAAATAAACATTAAAAAGTTTTTAAAAATATTTGTGTGAGTGAATAGACAAAGGGCTATCACCATTCCCATTTTACAGATGAGGAAACTGAGGCTTCAAAAAGCTAAGTGCTTTTCTCAAGGCCACCTAGCTAATCGATGGCAGAACTGGCATTCTTTCTGGCTCCTAGGGTGGAGGAGTGGACAAAGGTTTTGGTGGGAGGTCAATCATAATTCATCAGGCATGATGGAGTGTTACCTCTCCTGTCTCTCCTGACTGACTCCCCAGTCCTGAGGTATCTTGGGCGAGTCCATCGACATGTACTGCTTATATGTATACCTTAACATGGCTGCCCCCCTCCCCACCCTGATCCAGAGTGGGGACTGCGTAAGGACATGGCTGGACCTTCTCTCATCTCTATCTTGAGGGTCTGACACAGCACCTGGCACATTATAAGAACTCAATGTGTTCTCAAGGACTGAATGACTGACAGATAGATGAACTTCCAACAGCATCTCCAAATGTCTTCTGTATATGACACTCTTGGCGCAATGTTGGAGTGAAGCTCCTCTGTGCCGAGTGTGCCCCTGAGTGGAGCCGCTACTGAGATAGTGTTGGGTGTAGACTGCAGTTCCAAGGACTGTGAGTTCCGAGGACAGAGGCTGTGAGAGCCTGCGGAAAAGTTCCTCGGGGTCTGCCACGGGAAGGGCGGTTTGCAGGGGTTGTCCCTGCCCAGCCTTTCCCTAACCTATGCGAGCATGCACCGCTCCCCAGGAAGAGAGGCTGCCAGGACCCAGGCATGCCCCCCCACCCCCCCACATTCTGTTTCCCAAGGGCCTGCAGAACCGGCTGGGTAGAGTACCGGGCTTACTCTCCTGCCATCAGAGGAGCCCCATAGCGGGAAGGCTGGTCACAAGCATTGGCCATCAGTTTACTCTGGCTTTCTCATGCTCTTTGGGTCAGGACAGTGTTTGCCCGTAGGGCTGTCACCCATGCAGTCGCCAGCAGTGCCTGCCAGTGTCGTTGACTCTCAGCTGTCACCTGGGGTACATTCTGCTGCAGATCTTGTCTTCCTCCACTCCAGGCTCTCTGACATCATGTAATGCTGCAGGGTTATGTGAGGGACAGAGCCACTTATATGTTGGCCTTGATTATCATCATCATCATTATTTAATTATGTTTTTGTTGTTATTATTATTAAATTTTATTTTTATAGTACTCTATGGCTCACCAAATACTTTGTTCTATGTGATCTCATTGGATTGGGTAGCATTTTAGTAGCCTCTGTTGTTGAGATGAGAAAATTGAGATTCAGAGAAGCAACTGACATGTTCAAGGTTTTGGAGTTAAGATGGCAGAATTGAGACTCAAGAACAGATATCCCTTTTTCGTATTCAATTTTACTTCACTATACTCACTCTGCTCAACAGATTCTTCTTCCACTTCCATGTTATCAGTGGCTCCCCATGAGTCCTCAAGTCTTGTATTCCCAGTAGAATTTACTCTGGCCACCCCTGTGTCCTGAATTCCAGTGAGAAACGTTGTACCTCAGTAATTGGGGCCCACAGTGCTTCTGAGCCTTGTGCTCTAAGACAGTGTCCTTCCATCGTGTTAGGCGTAGCTTATGGGAGAGAGGCACGAAAGTTGGAAAGTGACAGGAAAAGACAGAGCTGGGATGACACCGGAACAAAAGGTTTTAGGTCTCCTGCTATCCACAAAGAACGCCTCACTGACTAATAAGTTTTCTGACCCAAGAAGGTTTCTGCTCTGGTAAATGAACATTCATGGGAAGAGTGGGAGTTGGCCTCTGTTCTGGGAATTTGGCTTTAGCCTCTCACATGAGGTACGGAGATACTCATAGGGGCCCACACTGCTCTCCCATCCAGTGCTAGTGCAAACAGTAACACACGGCTCACCCTCCACAGCAGTCCAAAGGAGATGAGCTGCAGAAACGAGAGGTCACAGTTCCCTTGACCCCCCCGAAAGTCTGCTAGGGCTTCTGTCATTCACCTGGGCAATTGGCAGTTGTGTAGACACTCTGCTAGGCACTGCACAACGTCACATGACGTCCCCCAAGGTCTTCCCATGGTTCAGGCATGCCCCGTGAAGTAGGCTGTTTGGTCAGTGGAACTGGAAAGGGCATGGGGTTCAGTGATGGGAGCTCTGGACCCCAGCCCTGACTTCTAGGCATTGACAGGCTCCAGGGCCCCAGTGTCTAAGAATGACTTGAGCAGGACCTGACGTCCCTCCCTTTGTCCAGATGGGATCCAGAGTTTTCAGCGTTTGAAGTCTCCTGCTTGCCTGGTCTCCCAGGGAGACCATGGAAACATGCTGAAGAGAGGTACCTCAGTCACAGTTTCCAAGTGAATCAGGCTGAGTCAAGGTCAGAAGGCACCCTGTCATGACTAAACTGGCCTGACAATGACAATGAGCTCTCATTCTTTCATTCCTTCATTCTTCATCCAACAAGTATTTGCTGATTACTATGAGCTCTGCCCTGGGCCTTGAGGACACACACTGATGGGTATGTGAGGCACCTGCCCCCAAGTAGCTCTCAGTGTAGAAGCAGGGATTAGATGCTGGGAGCTGCACCGGCCTCACTGGATGACAGTCACAGAGAGGAAACAGCAGCGTTTGCACAGCTTTTGCCATGAGGAACCAAAACTGGCATCTCCTTCTGCTACTACTGGATCATGTTGGAAATGAGCCTGTGGGTATTGACCAGGCCTCACAATATTCCAGATCAGACCGATATTCCCACACAGATTGCTCATAAGGAAAAGCATATTCCTGCCTTTTCAAAAGAGACTTCAGAGGAAAGCATTGTGGATGATTGTCAAAAGGCTCTTCCTATGGGCCCTGCAGATCGAAGACTTAGATAATAAAGGGGGCTAAGAACACAAGAGTTACAATTGAGTCTGGCCCTGAGACAAAGAGCCTAATTTAGAGTTAAGGACAGATATCCACCCCCACCCAATTGTTTCTGCTTGGAGTAGACCCCCCACCCCAAGGCATTTGTGACCAGTATTTGGAGTGACTTATTCTGGCCTTGAAGATGCTGATTGCAGCCTGTGAAGGAACCTAATGAGGAACTTTTTCTTTTGTGATTATGGGAGCAAAGGTGTTTCCTGAAAGACCTGTTTTTCTTAATACTTTTTAAACAAGCTATTGACCCCTGCTCACAAAGAAGTAACTTCACCCTTTTTATGGTAAAAACATTGTCTTGTATGCTTAAAGATACCTTCTTTCCCCATAGGATAAGCATCTAAATCCCCTACCTCAATCACTATTGATAAAAGTTATGCAGGAGTCTTCTACAAATCTATGTTCAGGGAAATTCTTACTTGTCTAAGAAGTTTATCATCAGAAATCATTGTCTGAGGCAAATGTCACTTCTGTGCCATCCCCCAAACACTTAATTATAAAATAAAGTTGAGCCCCAGTCAGAGCAAAGATGCCTGCCTGGTAAACAGAAAGAACTTCTTGGGGCTCTCTCATACCTCCCTCGCCGACACCGTCCATCCTTCAGGGACCCCTGGACCCCAGCCAGAGCCAGCCTCTGACAATAAGAGTTTCAGGAAGTCTGAGTATTTATTACATGTCAGGCTCTGTGATACCCCTAGGGTTATGAAGGAACACCCAGACATGAAAGTGGAAGGGCTCAGGATCCAAGAGGGGAGGCCAATCATGACCATGAGCATGACGGGTACCGTGTCAAAGAGGCATTCCATTTCAGGGAGACAGTGATGGGGCCCTGTCAGTGATGCAACAGATTTCCCAAAGGACAGTCCTTGGAAGTGTGTACAAGTTGGGGAGGAAGGCATTCTAAGCAGAGGGTGCATCTAGGTGCATTCAGGAACGGTAATAACTTGCTGCAGTGTTCATACGGTGCAGACAAGCCTTGGGTGGTGGAGGCTGTCAAAATATGAGAACTTAGGGAACATTTAGAGGGACTTGGATTTTTCCCCCTTGGGGATAATAGGGAGCCACTGAAAGTTTTAAATAGGCTTAGATTCATACTTGTTTATTTATTTTTGAGAGAGATAGCACATGTGAGCAGGGAAGAGGCAGAGAGAGAGTGGGGGGTGGGGTGGGGACAGAGGATCAGAAGCAGGCTCTGTGCTGACAGCAGTGAGCCTGATATGAGGCTTGAACTCACGAACTGTGAGATCATGACCTGAGCCAAAGTCAGACACTTAACTGACTGAGCCAGCCAGGTGCCACTATATTCACATTTTAGAAAGATGGGAAGGGTTTAAGGAAACGAGGAAGTAGAGCTGAGAGAAGGAAACATGGGTGCATTGTTAAATGTGTGGGAAGGAAGAGAGAGAAGCTAGGCTGACTCTCAGCCTTGGTCTTGGGACCATTTCCTCAGCAAACCGAGGGGTCTGCAGGGAGGTGGTGATGGTGGGTTCTGTGAGCATCAGTTGCTGTCAGCTGTGGGCCACAGTTTATGTCATGGGTGGGTGTGGATAGAGGACAAGGGTTGAGAGGAGGGAGAGACCTTTATCCTGCCTGGGGTCCTCATGATGGAGGACATTTAATGGAGCAAGAGGGCTCCTTGGTACCAGGAACAAAGGGTGAGCAGGGAAAGTAGGAGGACGTTCCGGAGACTGATCTCTCTGGATGGAGCAACTGCAATCTTGGGACAGAGACGGTCATAGTCCCAGAAGGCTCTTTGGATTTTGGTGGAAGAGGCTGGCACAAAGGGGGCAGGGAAAACTTGGTCCTTTGGTCACTAAGCTAGAGATTTCAGGCACCTGGTAACTTGAGACTCCTACACTGTGAGTCAGTCATGCTCCACCTGTCTGCCAGAGCCAGGACAGGGACTTGGAAGGCTTGGCACTTAGGGCCCAGAGAGCCCAGGGCTGCACTGGGCATGAGAGGCCAGAACACACATTGGAAGAAGATAGTGGGAGGGCCAGATCCAGACTATAGTCTCAGATCTGGGTTGCCAGGATATATGGATGTCTTTTTTCTTTATTACAAGTGAGATTGACTTTCTCCCTTATTATTATTTAAAAAAAATTTTTTTTAATGTTTTATTTATTTCTAGGAGAGAGAGAGAGAGAGACAGCGTGAGCAGGGGAGGGTCAGAGAGAGAGGGAGTCATAGACTGAAACAGGCTCCAGGCTCTGAGCTGGCAGTCAGCACAGAGCCCGACGCGGGGCTCGAACCCACGAACTGCGAGATCATGACCTAAGTGAAAGTCGGACGCTTAACCGACTAAGCCACCCAGGCACCCCTCTCCCTTATTATTATTATATGTCAGTAGAATCACCACTGCTTGAAGAAGAATGACATGCAGTGGGAAAGAGGGAACTATATTTGTCACTCGTTTCCCATCTTTATTTCTCTTTCCCTCTTTCCTCCTTTTTTCCCCTTCCTCTTCCCCGTCTTTCTTTTCTCTCTTTCTTCCCCATTTACCATGGTTAACCAGGTTCTCATCCTGGAGCCAGGTCCCAGGTTTACAGAGTTAAATTAATTTTTTTAAGGGAGCCTGAGGGGCTCAAGTCGGTTGAGCAGCCGACTTCGGCTCAGGTCATGATCTCACGGTTTGTGGGTTTGAGCCCCACGTCGGCCTCTGTGCTGACAGCTCAGAGCCTGGAACCTGCTTCGGATTCTGTGTCTCCCTCTCTCCCTGCCCCTCCCCTGCTCATGCTGCCCCTCACTCTCAAACATAAATAAAACATAATTTTTTTTTAAATTAAAGGTTTTTAGACTGTGGGTATAAACATAATCAACTGAGCTTTGAGATCTCAGGAAGCAAGATGATACCTTTGTATGGAAAGAATCCTTTTTATCCCAAATATAAGTGAAGGGCTGCCTCAGGAAGTCATTTTAATTCAATAAACATTAGGTGCCTTCTGTGTGCAAGCTGTGGGGCAAAGGGCCGCTGGGTGGTCAGTGGGGAAAGAGAGGCAGGACTCACATCCTCAGTGCACAGCTGGGTCAAGGTCTGGGGACCAGGAGCTCCTCTGGCCTCTGGCACTGACACTGACTTTTGTTTGGGCCATGATGTCCCTTCCTCCCAGTTGGCTCCATCTGGCAAACCATCCAGGGCACCCATGTTTTCTCAGCTTTGGGCATTCAACAGAAGGACAGCATATAGTTCTGGCTTCCAATGAGTTCATGACATGAACATACAAAGCAAAGCAATGCTGTGCAGGGTATGATTAAGTCTCAAAGAGAGTGAGTCTGACACAGGGAACTACCAGAGATCAGATAGGCAAGAAGGTGGCATCTGAGCTGTAGATGGAGAAGTGAGGTTGGCATCTGGAGCCCCAGGAGCGAGGGGACTATGTGTAGCTCTCTCCCTATGCCTCCAGCACCAAATACGGTACCTGGTACTTAGTAGAAACTCAAAACATCTGCAAAATTGAGTAAAAGCATCAAATGCCTCTTTTGTGAAGACTTCTCTGACACTTTCTGTGCCAAGTTAAAAATTTTATCATACAAGCCATGTGCATTCATTGCAGGAAAATTAGAAAATGTAAGTAAGCAAAAGGAAAAGGGAAACGTTCATGATCCCTCCCCCCCAGAAGTAAATACTGTTAACATTTTAATACAGATCCATTCAGACTTTTTTTCCTGTTTATTTACATGTATTCTTTATAAATATACATTATATTCAGAGAGACTTAAGATAAATGGAATCGTTGTATTACTCATGCTGTTGTAATGTTTTCTTCTTACACTTTGGTCCATACTCATCAGAGCCCGCTCCTATTCTAGATGCTTGGGAATACCTGTCTCCCCCACCAGGCTGACAGCTCTGGTGGCCAGGGATTCTGGCTTACTCTTTTCTGTTTCTCCATTGCTTAGCAAAGGGTCGGCTCCCTACAGGCCTTCGGTGTGAGTTGGGGGACTAAAAACACCTCTTGCTGAAGACGTCAGCTGATGCTACCAACACCGGAACTGAGGAACAGCCCGGTCCCCCATGAATGGAAGTGCCTTTGCCTCAATGTGACGAGTGTCTGTGCTCTGGAGACAGCCCCTCCCTTCCGCCTGCCTGCTCAGCTCACCTGAGCGCTCAGCTTCCAGCCTCTCCTCTGCCAAAAGAAGACACCTCAGCGTTTGTGCTTCCAGTAGCCTCCTTGGCTATTTTTACTCCTCTGAGTCCCCACCCCGGAAATTTACTTACTCCCCAAGAGGAGTCTTCCTTTCTCTGATTACTCACTCCAGAGGCTCCAGAGACATTCCCGCCCCCAGGCTCCAGCTATGGAAATCCTTCCAGTTGAGATAACATTACAGCTGGCCAGGAGCCCCAGCAGGCTAGCATCCCACCCATCAGGGATCCAGGGCAGGCAGAGCGAGGCTGGTGCAGGGCTGTGAGGCAAGACCCTTCCAGGAAGTGCTACATGCACCTGGAGCTACATGTAGTTCCTTGAGTCATCCCTGGTGCCCCTGACTTCACACATATCTCTGGTATTTCTTTATTTCTTGGAGGTGAGGGTGCCCAGTCAGACAAGAAGATTGCTCTATGACTTGAGGCCAGAACTGCTGCAGGGCTCTTCCAGCCAGCACACCAATCACTTGGGCCAAAAAGAAAGCCCCGTTTTAAGGTCATATGGTACTGCCTTTTCAGAAGAGGGGGTCTGCTTATGTGTATATTTCAATTGAGATGTAATTGAGATGTAACACTGTGTACATTTAAGGAGTACAATGTGTTGATGTATATATTGCAATATTATCACCGTGGTGTTAGCTAACGCCTGTATCATCTCACATAATTATCATCTTTTTTTTTCATTGTGAAAATATTTAAGATTCAGTGTCTTAGGAACTTTGAAGTGCATGATGCATATTGTTGATTATATCATATGCTGTGCATTAGATCTCCGGGATTATTCATCTGCTGGTTGCAAGTTTGGACCCTTTAACAGCATCTCCTCAATCCCCCCACCCTCAGCCTCTCATAACCACCATCCTATTCTCTGTTGCTGTGAGTTTGGCTTTTCTGATTCCATGTGTAAATGACATCATACAGTATTTGTCTTTCTTTGTCTGACACCTCATTTAGCACCATGCCCTTAAGGTTCCTCCATGTCGTCACAAATGGCAGGATTTCCTTCTTTGTTATGGCTGAATAATAGTCTGGTGTGTGTGTGTGTGTGTGTGTGTGTGTGTGTGTGTGTGTGTGTGTTACATTTTCTTCATTCATGCATCTGTTGGTAGAGGATTAGATTGTTTCCATATGTGGCCTGCTGTGGATAATGCTGCAACAAACATGGGAGTGTGAATATTTTTTCAATATCCTGTTTTCTTTTCCTTTGGCTAGATACTTAGATGCAGGATTGCTGGATCGTATGGTAGTTTTATGTTTAATTTTTTGAGGAACCTTTGTACTGTTTTCCAAAGTGGCAGAACCAACTTACATTTCCCACCAACAGTGCACAAATGTTCCCTTTTCTCCACTTATTCCGTTTTGTCTTCTTGATGATAACCATTCTAATAGGTGTGGACGATGTCTCACTGTGGTTTTGATTTGCATTTCTCTGATTGTTGAGCATCTTTTCATGTACTTATTGGCCATTTGGATGCTTTTGTTAGAAAAATGTCTATACAGTTCCTCTGCCCATTTTTTAAGTTGGAGTTTTTTTGTTATTGAGTTTTATAAATTTTAAAAAACATATTTTTTTGATATTAACTCTTTACCCAATATATGGTTTGCAAGTATTTTTTACTGTTTCATAGATTGCCTTTACCTTTTGTTGATTGTTTCTTTTTCTGTACAGAAGGTTTTTAGTTTGATGGGTCCCATTTGTTGATTTTTGCTTTTGCTGCCTGTGCATTTGGGGTCAGATCCAAAAAAAAAAAAAAATCATTGCTAAGACCAATGTCAAGGAGAGCTTCTTCTTTATATTTTCTTCCAGGAGTTTTATGGTATCAGGTCCTATTCTTAAATCTTTAACCCATCTTGACATGATTTTTGTGAGTGGAATAAGAGAGGGGCTCAATTTCACTTTTATGCATCCAGTTTACCCAGCACAATTTTTATATTTGAATTCCCTGCAGACTCTAAGCCTTTCCACCACTTCTCTGACAGGATGTACAGAAACTGGGCTAAAGGGTACTGGGATTTGAGGAGCAAGCACTAGTTCTAGAGCCCAAAGAGCTGGGGTTGAAGTCTGGCATCTTCTCTCATCTGTGACCTCAGACAAATTGCTTGGCCTCTCTGAGCATCTATTTTCGTTTTGAATAACAGGGGTGATAAACTTTTCTACCCAGTGGGATTGTTGCAAAGATTCAAATAAAAACATGAATCCCAAAATACCTTATAAACAGGAAAATGCCCCCATAGTGAAAGTATAAGAAGCCCCATCTCTTTTCCTGAAAAGAGGTACAAAAACTATCTTGACAATTCAAATAGGCCCAAAGTGGTATCAATCTGTCCATCCTATTCTATGGAATTTGTCAAGCCCCAATCTAGGAAATAGGAAGCTGGAGGTGACAGGCTGAAAGAAGGGTCTGGGAATGCCCTCCTAACAATCCTTACATCTCTGAGGTTCCACTGATCACTGATAACTATTGATGAGGACAATAGTAATAATGACAGGAATAAGGAGGGGTAACAGTTGCCGAGCACTTTCTACATGTCATGTTCAGGGCTGGGGACTTTATAAGGATTATCCCAAGGAGTCTTCATATAACCCTATGAGATGGTCACTGTTATTATCCTCATTTTATGGATGAGGAAACAGGTTCACAGAAGGTCACACAGCTTGTAAGTGGCAGAGCTGGGACATAAGCCCAGGCAGCACCATTGTTTATCTTTGAGAATTTTCTTTGTTGTGTCTTTACTGAGTTTTCCCCTTGGCCAAAGATATCCTGTCAAACTCAGAGACATGAGGCTTTAATTACAAACATCAGTGGAAATAACTTTAACAAATTTGATTTCATTTTAAGTAATTGAACCACATTCTGAAACTTGAAGCTATTTTTAAATCTAGGTGTGTGTATTAGTTTCTCATTGATGCTATAACAAATGACCATAAACCTAGTGGCTTAAAAGAACTCAAGTTTGCTCTCTTCTGTGGTCAGAAGTCCAACATGGGTCTTACCAGGCTAAGATCATCGGTAGAGCTATGTTCCATCTAGAGGTTCTAGGAGAGAACTTATTTCTTTACTGTTTCCAGCTTCTAGGGGTTCCCCAAATTCTTAGCTCATGGTCATTTTCAAAGCCCATCACTCCAGCTTCTTGCTTCGTCTGTCACATCTCCTTTTCCTGACATTCAACCCTCTTGTCTCCCTCTTAAAGGTACCTGTGATCACACTGGGTCCATCTGGATTATCTAAAATAATCTCCTCTCAAAACCCTGAACCTAATCACACCCGCAAAATCTTTTTTGCTGTGTACAGTAACCTATTCATGGATTCTGGCCATCTTTGAGGGGAGAGGTATTATTCTGCTTACTACAATGTGCATCAGGGCAATAGTAAGTAATGTAAAGAAGACAAATAATGAAATTACTTTCCCAGTGTTAAATTCCCAAATCAGCGTGGTATGAATGGGAGCATTAGTCTACCAAGCTGCTTCCTGGCCAGGGTTCCGACAGTGAAAGGGTTGATTTACAAAGAAGTACAGAGGAAGGGCAGGCAGCTGGTGTTTTTAGGACCACTCAGATATGTCCAGGGCTGGAGGTATTCAGATGACATGATGGGCATGTATGGTTTTGGTCACCATCAAAACCTGAGGCCATTATGCAATCCCACCTCACCAAGGACCTCCAGATTATGACTCAGTTTCTCTGAGGTGTTTTCCTACAGGAAGAGAATATATCCATCAGGCCAATATTTAACACTCACGTTTCTCTTTGTAAATTGATGTCATCAGTCTCTTGGGTGTTAGCTGCAGTGACTCAGCATCGCCAGGACTGGTAAGCTCAATGGCAGGGACAAGGTTGGATTCCTGGTCCAAGGAAATGTCATCATGGTGGTGCCAGCCTGGGGAGGGTTCTTGAGGACTGTCAGCTGGCCCAACCCAGTAAAGCCAGACACTGCCTTTCAGATGTACATACTCAATTCCTGGTGACTGAGGGCAGTAGCGGTAAAGATTACTTCCAACGTTTCTAAACATGACTATTCACTCATGAAGTTTATGACAATTTTCACCCTGCCCTCAGTAGCCATGTTTAACAAGCAAATTATATAAAATAAAGCTTGCTAGAAGAAAAATCACAAGAAGAAAAAGAATATACAAGAAGCAGGGTGCTGTGATAGAGGGCTGACAGCAGGATCTGAATTCTAGCTCTGCCGCTGAGTCTTGGTGTGATCTGGGACGAGACTCTTCTCATCTCTGAGCCTCAGTTTCCTCATATGTGAAATGGGGGCATGGTCAAAATCAGTGATTTCATCCTGCTGCACATTAGAACCACCCAGTGAATTTTTGGAGACTGTCAGTGCCTGTGACTCACTGGAGTTCAGAACCATTATCTCTGAATGGTGGCCGAGGCCCTTTGCATATCTTCTGTTCTATCATTCCATGAAATATCTGGGATTTGTTATTGAGAAGCTGGCTTTGGATTTGTTGGAAGCACCCATCCTTCTTACTGAAAAATAAATTCAACTGAACAAGGAAATAAGACGTGACTGTGTGCTACCTACAGAGCATTAACCCCTTGGGGTTCCTGACTTCACTGTGTGTCAGCTAGGTGACCGTCTACTCAAATAATTAGTTATAAGTAAAAGAGTATGGACATTGTTCCTTCCAAAATTCATCATACCTAAGTATTAAATATAGAATTTCTGTAACTCCTATTGGGCTTCTTTTCCCGTAAATTCTGGGCCTGTGTTATGCATCATTTCTTATATTTCTCAGCTAGAGGGGAGGAGGTGGATCTTCTGATGCACAGAGCTCTAGCAGCCAAAGAGAGCTCCCTGGCTCCTTACCTGGTGGTCTTTATCTAAACATACCATCCACCATGTGCTGACATTTGGAAGTGGGACAGCATCACATTTCACTTTTAATAGTCATTAAAATGCTTACTATGCACCAGGCACTATTCCAAGAGTTTTATGGATGTTAGCCCATTTAATCTGCAAATGATCCGATGGAATAAACACTATTACTTACCCCATATCACAGGTGAAGGTAGTGAGACAGAGAGCTAATGTAACTTGTCTGTGGTCACACAGCTGGTGAGTGGGGGTCTAAGACCCAAACGTGATTGGTTCTAGTGCTCATGCTCTTGACCACTTACAAGTGGGTTCAGTGCTTTCCATGAAATGTTCTATGGTTACCAGAAATAATGCTTACAAAGAATGACTAACAACATGGGAAATATTTATGTGAAAATCTTAAGTGAAAAATTTGTAAGATAAACTCTTATGGACAGCACTATGATGAAGACTGTGGAAAGTCAAAACGGAGCACAAATCAGGGGCCCCTGGATGGCTCAGTCTATTAAGCGTCTGACTTTTGAGTATGGCTCAGGGCATGATCTCACAGTTTGTGAATTCAAGCCCCACATTAGGCTGCATGGAGCCTTCTTAGGATTCTCTCTCGCCCCACCTCCCTGCTTGCATGTGTACGCTCTCTTTTTCAAAATAAATAAACTTAAAAACAAAACAAAACACAAATCACTAAAAACATATGGAGTAGAGAAGTAGTAAAGAAGTAAAGAAGACTGGAAAAAATAAAACAGAGGCTTTAAGGAAAATGGTAAAATATTAAAAATGCTTGGGGGGGCGCCTGGGTGGCTCAGTCAGTTAAGCGTCCGACTTTGGCTCAGGTCATGATCTCATGGCTCATGGGCTCGAGCCCCGTGTCGGGCTCTGTGCTGACAGCTTGGAGCCTGGAGTCTGTTTCGGATTCTGTGTGTCTCTCTCTCTCCCTTCCCCTTCCCTGCTCACGCTCTCTCTCTTTCTCAGAAATAAATAAAAAAACATTAAAAAAATTTTAAAAAAATAAAAAAATAAAAATGCTTGGAAGATGGGATTATAAATTAATCTTAAATCCTTCCTATTTATTTATTTTTCCATAATGATTAGGATTTCTTATAATCTCATCGCACACTGGCAAGTAGATGCCATGATTTCTTTTTGTAAGAAAACATTAGGGCTCAGGTCTGATATTGCAAAAAGTAATTTTGGGTTTAAAAAGCGGCAGATCAGTCATTTGAAATTGAAGATATTTCCTCATGGATATAAGAGTACCCATAATGATAACAAACTAGCATTTTGAACTACTCCAAGGCACAGTTTTAAGAACTTTATCTGTATTTCCTTATTTAGTGGGCTAGGATTTGTTTCAGCCCCTTTTTATAGTGATGGTTAAGTAACTTGCCTGAGTTGCAGAGGTGGGAACGGATGCTAGACAGCGTATTCCAGAGCCTGTGTTATTAGCCACTTGCTTCTCATTGCAGCCCATGAGCCCAGTACAGAAGCTGAGGACTGTACATCTCCCCTGTCGTATTTCCTCCCATGACATTTTTCATTGTTTACACACCACATTTCCCCCATGTTTCCAGCTAAATAGAGTTTGATGATTTTCCTAGGGACCCCACTTGCGCTCAGAATATTGTTCGTAGGGGGAAAAAGCTGTGGATTCCACATAAAAATTATCCAGTCTTCCTTCCTCATCCTCATCTGAAGGTCATTTATACAAAGAGGATCTTCCAGGTTTGATGCTATTTTCTTAGGGAACTGACGCCTCACTTCTGGCAACTTCCATGAGTCTAGTTCTCTTCTTCCACCCTCAGCACACATCTGGTCCTTGATTGGACAACCTTGGGCTGTCCAAGGATGTCTTCTTTAGATCCATATGTGGAAAGAGAAAGCATTCCTAGACTTCTTTTTTTAAATTTTTAAATGTTTATTTTTGAGAGAGAGAGAGAGCAAGAAGCGGAGGGGCAGAGAAGAGGGATACACAGAATCTGAAGCAGGCTTCAGGCTCTGAGCTGTCAGCACAGAGCCCATTGTGGGACTCGAACCCACAAACTGTGAGATCATGACCTGAGCCAAAGTCAGACGCTTAACCGACTGAGCCCCCAGGCGTCCTCATTCCTAGACTTCTTCTACCCTTTCAAAGGGATCATCAGTGCTGAATCAGTGCTATTTGTGAGTTCTCTTAGTGTGTCAAGTTCAGGTAAGGAGAGAAGCCCAACCACCCACACCGTCTGCGTTAGATCTGACTAAAATAACATCCCTGAGATATCATGCATTCTTAGTCTGGTTATGGCATCAACTAAGAATGAAAAAGCCACAGTAGATCATTGGCTTGGGCCTGATGTTTTATTCTGGATCTCTAATCTTATTCTAAAAAGAGCCATTTGATTTCCATCTTGGGAATATTTTCTTCCATTTCCAAAACACAGAGAAGAGAGACCTCCTCCTCATCTGTGAGGTCTAGAAGTCCACTGAGCCAGCTCGGGAAACAGGGAACATAGCAGAGCTGCCTGTGAGGTTGACAGGCGGTGTGTGCAATCCACAAAGCACCACCACCTTCCTAGTGGCCTGCAATTCTCGGGGGACCTTCCTGACACGTTAGTAGTTGACATGCTTACGGAGGAAGGAACTGGGTCCTTGGGATGTGAGGGGAGGGTAGTCACACGTGCCCCTTGTGAAAGATGCTATTAGCATCCGCACGTGGTCCACACCTCTTGATACCAGGTCAGAGCTGAACCTGTATAAAAGGTGGAAGCTTCTACCAGCACCTCAGTCCACTTGCACCCTGCGTGATCTGCTCGAGTGCTTGAACCAGGTAAAGCGCATCTCAAGGGCCAGGAGGGCCTCTTGGTGCTGGTGTTTCAGGCAGAGTAGTCCTGGGTGGAGGCTGAGGACAGTCTTCAGAAAGACAAGGAGGGAAGAGGATTTGGATGGGGGGATTCCGTTGGTGGGGAGGGTGGAAGGGAGGGAAAGGAAGTTTTTGAAACTACAAGGAATTCATTTTAGAATTGTGGAGTTCCTACATTGAAACCTTTTTGCATATTTCTTGTAACTGATTTTGGGACACTGGGTTTAGAAGTGTGATCCTCATGAAGATGGGGTCTCCTGAACCCACAGTTCAGTTTTAAATGTGGGGAAGTTATCTTGGGCTGGTTGACCTTGAAATGCTCTATTGCTTTTCAGCTTCACTCATTCCGGCCACGATGTCCTGCCAGCAGAACCAGCAGCAGTGCCAGCCCCCTCCCAAGTGCCCCCCCAAGTGCTCCCCCAAGTGCCCCCCCAAGGGTACTCCTAAGTGTCCCCCCAAATGTCCCCCCAAATGCCCCCCTAAGTGTCCGGCCCCCTGCCCACCTCCGGTTTCCTGCTGCGGCTCCAGCTCCGGGGGCGGGGGCTGCTGCAGCTCCGGGGGCGGTGGCTGCTGCGGCTCTGGGGGCTGTGGCTGCTGCCTGAGCCACCACAGGCCCCGCAGGTCCCTTCGTCGCCGACACCAGAGCTCTGACTGCTGTGGTGGTGGCAGTAGTGGTGGTGGCCATTCCGGGGGCTCCGGCTGCTGCTCCGGGGGCTCCAGCTGCTGCTCTGGGAGCTCTGGCTGCTGTTCCGGGGGCTGCTGCTGACCTGGGCCATGAGGAGCACTGAGGAGCAGCGCCAGGAAGACCCACCCAGCCCAAGACTTCTCCTCATCTGGAAGAACAGAAGAAGAGGAAGGAAGGGCTCTTGAAATGTTTCCCTCTTCCTCCCGCCCATGTCCAGGCCACTGCTGTGAGGTCTGGAGGCTCACTGGCCTGATTCCCTCTCTGACATGAATCTTAGGAGGACGTGGTGTTGGGGTTCAGTTATGAAGCTGCTTCCTCTGTAGCAATAAAGCTCTTTATTCCTGATGTCACGGCCTCCTGGTCATGTCTTGTTCACCTCTCCCACTCACCTCCCCCATCAAGGCCTCTCCCCCTCCATGTTCTTACATGCAAGTGAATTCTTTTTTTCTTTTTTTTAATTTAAATGTTTTATTTATTCTAGGAGAGAGAGAGAGAGAGGCAGCGTGAGCAGGGGAGGGTCAGAGAGAGAGGGAGTCACAGACTGAAACAGGCTCCAGGCTCTGAGCTGGCAGTCAGCACAGAGCCCGACGCGGGGCCCGAACCCACGAACCGCGAGATCATGACCTAAGCGAAAGTCGGACGCTTAACCGACTAAGCCACCCAGGTGCCCCAAGTGAATTCTTTACAATTCAGTTTGGGAAGAAGATTTTGGCCCTGAAGCTTCTGACCTCTGGGAAACAGTGTCTGCTTTTGTGCTCTGAATGAGGAAACTTTAAGCTTGAAGGAAAGAATCATGTCTGAGACTGTTACCCTGACAGAAGCTTTGCATGAGGGGAGTCAAGAGTGGGGTTTCAGAGGAGAGGATGGTGGTACCCGGAAAGGTCACAGTGAGGTGACCTACTGGGGGGGGAAATTCCTTCAAGCATGGGTGATAGTTTAGAGACTTTATCTCCTAGGTATGGGGGTAAGATCACCTAAAGTGCTCATTCTGGGCTCTGGTAAAGAAGCACCCTTTACTTTTCTGATGATTGTAAACCTAGGTGCTTCCATCAGTTACTAGAAAGGAGAGCTCGGGCGTGGCTTAGTTTTGGGGGTGGTGAGTGTAGGAGGCAGGTATGAAAGGTCCAAGCCCATTTTCCCTGGATCCTGAAAACCTGAGTATGAGTCTGAGCAGAAAACCAAGATGGACGCCCTCCTCTGCCAAAGACCGTCTCCATGTGGTCAGTGTGTGTGTGGTGAGGGGACAGGGGGACTTTAGTCACTAGGCTGAGTTTTCCATTTCCTTTAGAAATAGGCTGATTCCTTCAGAGATGCTCAGAAAGTTTACACTAGGGATGATAATCCCAAATCAGCCTTTCATAGGCTAGAAGAATAATTAACCTTTCCTCTGATGTGAGTTAGCAGTGATGGGTGCTGTAAGTTAGTACACGATGCTACAGCAGGTCCATATAGCAACTGTGCACTTGCCCACGTCACCTCCCAGAAGAGGTCCTGTCTCCAGAGTCCTTGTTACTTCATTACTCCTTCTCTAGTCTAATAGGACCTCACCTCTTGGGACGTGTCACCTATACTCATCAACAGGTAACCCTAGGTGCACACAACCTGTTCCTTGGGCTCCAAAGGCAGGTTAAGTGAAACGGGTATCTTTCATGACTTACCTTTTCTTGTCTGTTCCACCATGCCATGCCCAGCTCGCTCACCTCCAACCTCTCTCTCACCATCAACTCTTGAATTCTTAGTCTTGGGTTTCTCTTTTATCTCATTTTTATGGTTGTGGATGTTTGCATTGATTAAGCAGTTCTGAAGCCTGTTGACCTCCAAACTGTCCCTGTTCCTAAAACTTAGTTATTCTAAAAGCACCATTTCTCTTGAACACTTTGGACCTTGGGAAAGGACTGGCCTGTCTTCCTTCCCTCCCTTCCTCCCTCCCTCCCTCCCTCCCTCCCTCCCTCCCTCCCTCCCTTCCTTCCTTCCTCTTTCCATTGGCTAGTGTCCCAAGGAGAACCTACTTTCAAAAGGATTTTGGTAGAATTAAGGAGTAAAAAGCAGCGAGTCCCACAGGCTGGCTTAGCATTTTACAATTGGGCCAGAGTCCTGCAGACAGCTTTCTCTCAGGCCACCAGGGCTGTATGGGGATATGAAAACCTGACTACATTCAGAGCTTTTCTGGTCTTAATGGTTCCATAGCTTTGCCTGTTTCCAGTGACAGAGAGAAATTGCCACCGGGATTCCTGTAGGCATATCCCCACCATCATCTTCACTCAGTGACATCTGGAAGCTTCTAGATGAAGCTCAGTAGGCTTTTCACATAGCTTGTGACCTGACTTGAGGAGCAAGGGCCAAGTCAGAGAGAGGCAAAGCCAGATAGTAAAGTAAGTAAACTACTAATAATAAATGAGGGCACAGGGACAGGCATGAGAATGGGGGCTGAGTCCATGTGTGTGTGTGTGCGCGCGCGCACGCACTGTGGAATAGGGCAAAGACAACAAGTCCCAAAGAGAGGCCCAGACCCCTCCTCACTTGAGCCTCCCTGCCTCCTCCAGCATGCACAGCCCTCCCAGCCACAGATGGCCTCTATTTGAAAGGTAAACATGCCACAGCACTCCTGGCACCGCTGTGAAGCGATTTGAATACCCACGTGCACCACCTACGGTGCTACCTGAGTGATGAATGTCTCTGGGATGTGAGCATCACCTGACTGTGTCTGTTGGGAAATGGGCCCCTCCCAGGAGGCAGTGCCTTTCTGCAATCTTATAAAAGGTTCTCTGGCTGGACGCTGCTCAGTCCACCGCTTATAGCAGGTGCCCTATTCCAGCTGGAGAACTGAGAGAGTTGAGTGGAGCTAAGTCCTGGTAAGTTTCCAAGTGGGACTTGGGGGAGGAGTTCTGGAAGAGTGGGAGGCAGAGGGGAAGAGAAGAGGAAGCACGGCCAGCAGGTAGATGTGCAGGGAGAGTCCCAGGAAGTGCCTCAGGCTTCAAGTGAGACCCCCTTTCATGGAACCAATGAGTTCACAGAGGCAGGACCGTGGGTGGTGCCTTCTGCAAGGTTCACAGCATGTTTGTAGCAGAATGTGCCTTGAACTCAGGTCTTTGGCTCCCTGGAATGGATTTTTCCATCCTCTACACCACGATGCCTCCTGGCACATTCTTCTCTCTACTCTTGTGGGGAATGAGAGGCATCGGCAGGGATGGGGGCCAGGACTTGCTTCTGGTATTTGTGGATTCTTTAGACCCAGGTAGCAGGTCCTCATGTGTGGCTTAGGCGTTTTCTAACCGATGGAGTTTATACGATGCTGTGGAAACAGCGCCTGGAGGTCTGTGGCCACAGGGAAATGGGGGCTGGGGAGCGACAAGAGCCAAAGGAAGAGGTTGGACTGGATCGTGTCCATACATTCCACCACATCCTCCTCAGTGTCCGCTGTGGAGAGCTTGGAGGGGGGGTCTTCATTTTAGTCGGAGACAATGGAAACCCCTTGATTCTCTGCAGACTGCTTGTCTGCCGGATGCCTATGTAACCTCACTGCAAGCACCAGGGTCGAGAGTGTTTCTTTGCTTTCCCTCTTTTCTCCCCTCCGCCGGGCCAGGCTTGCTCGCTCACAAAGCCACATCTCTAAAGCCCCGAGTCCAGTCGTTGGGAAGAAAAGGCCTGCTCGCGTGTAAAAGGCTTCTCCTCTTTCAGGTTCGCAGTGAAGAGCTGAGCTTCACCATGTCCTCCCAGCAGAGTGCGGCTTCCGCCAAAGGCTTTTCCAAGGGGTCTACCCAGGGTCCCTCTTCGTGTCCCGCTCCGGCACCCGCCCCTGTGCCTGAGGCTTCATCCTCCTGCTGTGACTGCTGCGGCTGCGGTGGCTCTGGTGGCTGCTGCGGCTCAGGCGGCTGCTGTGGCTCCGGCGGTTGCGGCTGCTTCCCAAGGAGGCGCCGCAGACAGCGCCGGAGCGGGTGCTGCGGCTGCTGCGGGGGCGGCAGCCAGAGGTCCCAGAGCTCCAGCCACGCCCAGAGCCAAGGCTGCTGTGGCGGCTGCTGAGCCCTGCGACCCCCCACTGGAGTCCCCGCCGCCTGTCACTGCACTGTGCTCTTGCGTGGGGCAGAGTTGGAGTGTGCCGCCTTGTCAACCTTCCTGAACCGGATGTTCCCAAACCCACCCTGTTCTCAGCCCCACCAAACTCTCTGACACCCATGTGATTATCCTCCCAGGGAACCTGAACGCCATGGGTGGGAAAATGGAGCCTACTGTCGGCAGGGGCTTGCACACCGTAGGTGCATAATAAATATCCATATCGTAATAAAGATTCTACCTCTTGAGAACACTCTGTGTCCTATTCTTTCACTTGTGTGTTTATTATCAATCCTGCTACCCCTTCTACTACATTTCACTTAGCCCTGGCTTGGCATACGTGAGGGGGAGAAAAGTCACATTCAAGCCTGAACAAGAGTGGCTTTCCAGGGGCGCCTGGGTGGCTTACTCGGTTAAGCGTCCGACTTTCGCTTAGGTCATGATCTCACGGTTCGTGGATTCGAGCCCCGCGTCGGGCTCTGTGCTGACTGCCAGCTCAGAGCCTGGAGCCTGTTTCAGTCTGTGACTCCCTCTCTCTCTGACCCTCCCCTGCTCACGCTGTCTCTCTTTCTCCTAGAAATAAATAAAAATATTAAAAAAAAAAAAAAGAGTGGCTTTCTGGTACTTAATTGTTACGGCAGAAATCGCAGTGGAGCCAGGCAGTGCTCTAAGGACTTGACGTGGCATGCATGACCTCATGGCATTCTCACAATGACTCAGTGAGGTAGGTGCTGTTATCCCATTTTACAGAAGAGAAACCGAGGATACGTAACTTGCTCAGAACCTGTCAGCCAGTTCATGGCGAAGACAGGGTGCCCCATTCCAGGGCTTGTGCTCCAAACTGCTCTGCCTGGTTCCTGAATCTTCCCAGAGCCTTGTGGCTGATGTGCTTTCCGGCTGTCTCCCAGGCCCAGGCAGCTGTGCGGCAAAGGTTCAGATCCACAAATCTCTGAGGCTTTGGAATCAGGCAAGCTGAGACTTTTTTTCTGCCACAGAGGATCACAGACCCATCGCTTTGCTTGCTGGGTGCGGAAACTTCTCCAAGCTGAAACTTCCAGGGGCCTGGGAAGCTCTCACTCCAGGCCTCATCCATGCAGCTGAGGCCCGGCCAGGAGCTGTGGACTTTGGGACTCTGTGGGACAGGAAGGGCCACCCTCAGAAACATGAGGATGTCATCCTCTAGAGGTAGTTGTGACGGTGGTGGTGGGGTCATCCTGAGGTCTGAAACCCAGATCCGTGGGCATAGATCTTACCCACCCCCTTCAGGAAAGAAGAAACAAGGAGAAAGGCTTCCTCTGCATTGGTGTTGGCTTCATTGGAGGAGACAGTAGTAATGGCAGTAACAATAGAACAATAGCCACCACTTACTGGGCACTTCCTTCCTGCTTGACACAAGGCTAGGCACCTGATGCGTATTGTCTCATCTAATCCCCATGATACTCTCAAAATGGAGACGTTATTTCCTCCATTTTTTAAGTCTGAGAAATCAGGTTCAGAGAGTTTCAGTGACTTGGCCAAAGTCAAACAGCTAGTTAATGTCCAAGGCCCCTTGGCGGCGAGTGAGGGAGATGAGATCAGAATCAGTATCTGTCTGATCCCGAAGTCCATGTTTTCAGATGCAGCATCATGTTCTATTGCCTTAGAAATCACCACCGTCCAGGCCAAGGGACACGCAGGCCTCTGTGGACACACCCACACTCACAGAAAATAATTGAAGCTTGGCTTCTTGGTGCTGCTCCATCAGTAGCCAGATGACTGGCAAGCCCTGTCATGGCATCCACCCAGCGCAAGTATTTGCTCAGAGGCGAGGTCATGGATGGCCCATTGATTCATCCAGGATGCTTAGAGCGAGGCCAAATGACCCCCACAGGGAGCCTCTGAAAGGCAGCCTGCTCTGGGTGGGAGGGCCCTACCTCCATTGCTGAGATTCTGTGATTCTTAGTGGAAGGTGACTTGTGGAAACTGTTTACAGATGATATCACTGGTGGACCTGCCCTTCCCATATTCTTGATGTGTGTTTCAGCAACAAACCTCAGGCCTCGGTGGAGAGGTGAGGTGGGAAGGGAGCACTTGGAATACACAAGAGTGAAGCCAGCCTGAAGGTGGGAGGTGATCCTTGCACAGGAAGTTGAGGCCTGAGTTTTGGGAAAGAAAGGCAGTGACTTCCCCGGAGACACGTGCATCCTAATGGGAACACATAGCTTTGTACATGGGGCATATTGTATGGACCAGATGCCTGGCTGTGGATGGTGGTACCGCCAAGCTCACATGTCCCTGGTCCCAGCTGGCTTCCTCAGGGGGGTTGATGACAGAGATTTTGACGTTCGAAGAATAGTTTTATTATAGAAATACAGGAGCTCCTCTGGATGGGCTGGAGCACTGAGCTCACAGCCCTCAGCCTTCTCTGACTTTGACAGCAGGGAAGGCCACAGTGCCCCCTGCGAGGGGACAGCAGTCCCCCTGGGAACCTGGGCTGGAATGCTGGCCCTCGGCAATGTGAGGTCCTACCCAAAGCTGTCACTCAGTACATGTGACAGCCAGGGTCCGATGTCCTGTTACCTTTGGGTAAGACAGTGACAGTGGCCCCAGTTTCAGCTAAAATTGTGTCATTATAATGGTGATCGTAACAACTGCTACTTATATAGAAATTAGCAGCTTACAAGGTGTTATTACATGTCTCTTTCCTGATTTTGTAAGATAAGTCTCTGTTTAACAGGTCTGTCTCCGAGAGTTCGTGACCCATCCGAGGCTATTCGGCCAACAACTGACAGTCTCTGGACAGGCCTTCTAATGCTTTCCCAGAGAGCCAAGGGCCACTTGTTCTTAACCTACATGCTGAGATCATGGAATAATGTCACCCAATTAATTATTTAGGGACAGTACATCCTTAGCACCCCAAACCATGCCAGGTACCTGTTAGAGGTGGATAAATAAGTGAATGCTTGTTAGTGCATCATATGCAAAGTGTTGTGCCAGACTATTCTAGGAGATAAGCAAAAGTACGTCTTGACCTCAAGGAATTTATAGTCTGACTTGGGAAATATGGTAAATAATCATACAAGGTATGATTGCTAACGTCATATACAAGAAATAACTTCATATTTAAATATGGACTATACTTAACAACACAAGAAACATCATAAGCCAAACATGGGATAGGTAATGGCCATAGGAATATGACTGAATTTAGACAAGGATTTGTTACAGAGCTTCAAATGAGGGCAAATTACCATGGACTGGGTCATTCACAAGACCTTATGGGAGGAGGGATCTGAGCAGGCTCTGAGGATGGAGGCACTTCAGAGAGGCTGGGATTCTTTCTTGGGTACATTTATTCAAATGTGTTAGATCCTGTTCACGGTGCTGGAGGCAGACAAACAATGAAATCATGTGGACCTGTGTGGACCTTGCCATGTGAATCTATCCACGTGGACCTGCCATGAGGACCCTACCTGTGTGGACCTGCCATGGTGACTTCACCTTTTAGGGTAAAGACAGACAAGAAAGTGAGAAAGAAAGATTATTTCACATGGTGAGAAGTGCTATGATGAAAATAAAAAAGATGGAGTGTAGACATTAAGTGGAGGTGCATGGGGATTTTAAGTAAAGACCAGAGAAAGCCTCTCTGAGGAACCGCTATCTGAGCAGAAAATGTGGGAGCCATCGCACAGAGCAGGAAAGCCTGAGGCTACAGTGTTCGAGGGGAGCTCAGTTACACTGGGTCCATTAAATACTTTTACTACTAAGGAAGTCACTCAGAACTTCAGTTGGTGGGCACACAGATTTCATATTAAGATGGGTCAATTTTGTAAACTGGGCATTATTTCACTTAATCCTCACAGTACATCCACAGCTAAGCTTCCCCCTACATTTTGTTGATGAGAAAATTGAGACACAGAGCTGTTTAGGTAACCATCCCAAGGTTGCACATCTTATAATTGACAGAATAGTACTTTGAACTGGGTATGTCTGACTCTAAAACCAATGTTCTGAACACTGAGCTATGGTATGAATTTCTGGGAAGCAGGAGAGTAATTTCAAGCTTGAGTGGAAGGAGGAGAGAGGAGACCCAAGGAGGAGGTGGTGGTGTAGAAAGACTATGAGGACATATTCTCAGAGAGGGAGTGATGAAGCCAGATCATAGAAGGCTTTGAGTGTCAAACAAAGGAGTTGAGACTGTACATATTTATGGAGTATGATGGTAAGGAAAAGGTTTTGAAAGTAGTATTTTAGGAAGATAGTTACTGGTCTACGTAACCCCTACATATTTTCTAACATGACCCTAGAATTAATTAGGCAGCACTGACTAAAATGCTCTAGAGGAAGAAGTGAATAGAGGGAATATAGCACATCACTGTGAGAAGGTACAATAGGTCTGGCTTGAAATGAGGATCCAAACTCGGGACACGGCAGTATGTAAGAAAAGGATATGACACATGTGAAAAGCATTTTTCTAGGAGGAAGGAAAACAGACAGAATTGGGTGATGTATTGGGACCAAAGAAGAGTAAATAGTTAGGGTGTCTCTTTGTGCCTGGTGACAGGGAAGTGATGGTACCATTGACAAAACAGAAAGTCAGGAGACAGGAGTGGTGTGGGAGGAAGAATCTGGTCCAGGACATTGTTGAGTTTGAGGTCCTAACAAGATGACCATGAGAGAGGATGTGAGGTTGGAGCTCTAGGCACAGGATTCTTGAAAATTGAGTTAAACATATAGTAATAAGTCAAACAGAGGTGAGCCAAGTCCTTGGGAACAAATGTGGTCCCACCCAAACAGTGAAAATTATTGAGAGAACAGACCTAGTTTGTCATGTTCACTGGAGCAAATTCAGCTTATTTCTAAAAAATTTTTAAACATTTATTTATTATTGAGAGACAGAGAGGGACAGAGCATGAGCACAGGAGGGGCATAGAGAGGGAGAGACACAGAATCCGAAGCAGCCTCCAGACTCTGAGCTGTCAGCAGAGCCCGATGCAGGGCTTGAACCCACAAAGTGTGAGATTATGACCTGAGCCGAAGTTGGAAGCTTAACCGACTGAGCCACCCAGGTGCCCCTCAGTGTAAAGAACAGGGACTGAGACACTGAAAATGCTCAGTAAATATGTGCTAAGTGAGTGAATGAATGAATGGGAAATATTGAAAGTCAAGAGTTTAGTTGAGGAAGAAATTGGACAGTTCAGAGGAGGTTGAGTTCCAAGTGAAGAGGGTAAAGGTGATGAAATCAGAGAAATTACTCAAGATTCAGACTAGATAGCCTTTAAGTCTATTTTAAGGTCTCAAGTTCTAAAAATCCAGATGGAGGGGAGCCAAGACAGGGCAGAGTTTCAGAAGCCAAAGGATGTCATGTAAATCAGGTTAGTCACACAGGACTTCCCTCCCATTGCAAGATCCATCTTGGCATCTTTAAAGGGTTGAACAGTTATGGTAAGATTCCATCTGGCGGGATAGCAGTTTCATCTGGAGCAGGTGGAACAGGTTGAACAGGAAAACTGGCATTCATAGTGAATAAGGACAACATCCTCTCTTCTGTGAATGACATTGTAGGAGATCAGAATGATTCGGCTCTGATAAATCCAAAATATGTCAATATGCCTCAGAATGTGACCATCCTGGAAAAGCAAGTACTTCCTCTTCTCTTGTAGATACTGCATCAGAGCAAGAGCTATGGCTTCTAACGTATCTCACTCAATGGTGTATATGATTCCTAAGGATATACGGGGGGCACCTGGGTGGCTCAGTGGGTTGAGTGCCCCACTTTGGCTTAGGTCATGATCTTGCGGTTCATGAGTTCTATCTAGCCCCACATTGGGCTCTGCTGTCAGCCTGTCAGCGCAGAGCCCACTTTGGATCCTCTCTCTCTCCCTCCCCCTCTTACTCTCTCCCCAAAATAAATATTAAAAAATATATTATTGCCAATAATGTAGTTATATCAGCTCTGTATGTCTAGAAACTTAATTTTCAGTCTTCAAGCCTATTTTTAATGTGTTTTAAACGTGATTACATGCATCCAAAAGTCAGAAGTTAACTTCCTTCCTCTCAGTGATTTCGTTCACTAATAACTTCAGTATTTCATTATTTAAAAATGTATTGGACACTTACAATATGCTAGGTACTGTGTAATATAAGCAAGTCACTCTTCTCCAGTAGTTCAATGGGAGAGGGAGTCAAATATCACATTACGGTGTAATGTGATAAGTACTTGATGTCAGCACATGAAATTTGCACCACAGAGCAGAAACTTCATCCTGCTGAGGGACTGGCAAAACGTATTACTTTGGTTTGTACCTGAAGAATGTGTAGTTTTCCAGGCTGAGAGGATGGGAAAAAATGTTTCGATTAAAGTAAACAGACTTAAGTGCAAAGGCTGGAGAGGTGAGCGTGTGGCAAACAGTTTTGCATGACTGGAGCTCAAGGAGGCTGAAGCAGGTGAGATTACACAGCTGGTCAGGGGATAGATAAGGCAGGGCCTTGCACAACTACCTGTGGCTCCTGGAGCTTTATCCTGAAGACATGATGAACCTTGACATTTGGGGGCTCTTTAGGTCTTTCTCCTGTTTGCAAACATACTAAAATCATCTTGGCTTAAAACTGGGGTATTAACTTCATCTCTAGGTACCATGATCAACTATCTCCTCCTCCTGTCTTCCCTAAATCTCAAAGAGTGCCGTTCATTGCTCTATCTTGTGTTGATACCTCTTTGCAAATCTCACTGAATAACGCTGTCCCATCATCCATTATGCTGATGGTCTCACTGCATGATCAGCAGCTGGTGTTTCCCCAAGGCCCGGGATCCAGGACCCGAGCCCTGTGAAGCGTTCCCATGGTTGATCAGCTTCCACCCCTCCCTTCTTTCTGATCCTTTGGACTTTTCCTTTACAGTTTCTTCTCTCTTCTCTCTCCTAGCTCCACTTCTACGTTTGCACCTGATAACTTCAGTTCAGCCTACACCCATCTGACTTTCTCTTTCTATAGAGAAACCTTATTAATTCACTCATTCTTCACACTTTAATTGAGGTCCTAATATGTGTGAGGCTCTTGGTTAGGATTTCAGACAAAAAGATGGAGTCTTAATGATTCCTTTACATGGATGTCTTCAAAATCTTTATCTCCAGGCATTAGATGTCCTGCAAGTTACAGATAAGAAAGTCCCTCATTCTCATAGAAATGGTCTCAGTTGGATATCTCAGACACACCTCATATTAAGCATAACTACTTGGCAAACTATTTTTTCCCCCTTCAGATTTCTTTACTTCAGATGGTGGGGCCACTGTCACCATCTACATTCACAACTGCAGAGAAATCTTTGATTTCTTTCTTTCCCTTGATT
Organism: Proteles cristata cristata; assembly: GCA_017311185.1. Classification (NCBI taxonomy): domain Eukaryota; kingdom Metazoa; phylum Chordata; class Mammalia; order Carnivora; family Hyaenidae; genus Proteles; species Proteles cristata. The sequence continues at coordinate 127,671 of JAESUZ010004496.1, read as the reverse complement.
TTGTATCTAACCAGTCACCAAGCCGTGTTGCTTTCTCCTTCCTGGTGGCTTTCCCTTCTGTTCTTTTCTTTTTATCTCTGCCACCATCATCTCTTAATCCTTCACAAGAAAATGGGCAGGAAGTTTGGAAGTAAGGGATCTATCTAGGTAAGGTATCTATCCTGTGGTGCCAAAGGGCATTGGAATTGAAAATCTTAAAAAAAAATTTTTTTTTTTACATTTATTTATTTTTGAGAGACAGAGTGAGACAGAGCATGAGCAAAGGAGGGGCAGAGGAGGAGGAGAAACAGAATCTGAATCAGGCTCCAGGCTCTGAGCAAGAGTTCATTACAGAGCCTGATGTGGGGCTGGAACCCATGAACCATGAGATCATGACCTGAAACGATGCTCAACCAACTGAGCCACCCAGCTGACCCTGGAGTTGAAAATCTTAATCCACACCTACCTATGGTGGGAACAAGCCACCTATTGCTGTATTAGAACTCAGTTCCACATCTGCTGGACAGTTCTTTACACACTCTGGAATAGTTGGACACCATAGAGCACTCTAATTGTCTTTATTTCGCCTTACATTCATTGCCATCATTACTTCTACTATTTTATACTGTCAGTGCTTCTTTGTTTCTATCCACATGTCACCTCTCTGACTCCTTCCTCAACATTGTGTACCTCAGGTCATTCTTTTTTTCTGTATTCAATTTCTTTCTTCCTGAAATAAATGCTTTGGTAGTTCTTTTAGCTAGTAGCTATTAGCAGTAAAATCGATCTTCATTTGAAAATATCTTAATGTGGTCCTCACTCAGTGATATTTTAGCTAGATATAGAATTCCAGGTTGACCAATATTGCCTTGGATTACTTTGAAGATCTTATTTTTATGATTTTTTGACACTAATGGTTGAGAAGGATTCTGTCAGCCTAGTTTTTATTTTTTTAGAGGTAATCAGTTTCATATTTCTGGTACTTTTTACAATTCTCTCTTGAGGTTTGTTTCTGAGGATTCAGGACTTTCATTAATTCTTGAAAATTTAGAGCCAGTATCTCTTCAAATATTTTTTCCACTCATTCCTTTTTCCCCCTCCTCTTTCCAAAGCTGTTATTGGATGCATGCAGAACTTTTACAGTCTGTATTCCAGAACCACTGCCTTCTAAATTATTTCAACATATCTATCTTCCAGTTCATGATTTCTTTTTGGCTCTTTAAAAACTATATTTCTTGCCATATGTTTACTCCACTATCTCTTCTTTCTTCTCTCTATATTGATAAAACTCCTATTTTTCGGTTGGGCCCGTAGCTGTCCAGGATAAATACTGCAGCCTCCCTTGCCACTAATGTGGCAATATGATACAGTTCTGGGCAATGTGATGCCAGTGGAAGTATTTTCGGTCCTCTTTCTGAAGGGTAGATCAATAATCTTTGCTCTTTTTGTTCTCATTCTTCCTTCTTCTCCTTGTTTTGAATGTATATTGATGGCTGGAACTGTGTATTGAACCAGAAGAGTTAAGTGTCACCCCGTAGGAGTTGAAAAGAAAGGTAGAAGACAAATCACTCAGACCACATGTATGGTATACTTTAGATTAATAGAAAACTAATATGAAGCACATGCTCATAGTTATAAATTTTAAAGGTTTATTCTCTCCTCCTATCCCCCCTCCCCCCCATAAGCCCAGAGGAAGGCAGGCAAGCTTCATTGTGTCTTGTTTGCTTCCAACATTGTGCCTTTTTCTTTATGACCTTAGATCTCAAACCTCTAGAAAATGAATCCTTTGCTCTCAGGCAGCTGCCATATCCACTTATGGATGTCCTACTCTGATTTTGGTTTTTAATTCTTCTTTAAATTATGCAACTTGAGAATTTTTTCTTTATTTTCTTGCAAGCATAGATATGCATCAAAAGGATATTTGTTCTATTTGAGATGGTTATAGAGTAAGTATTTTAAAGTTTCCTAATAAGCAATATTGCCACAACTAGTAGCTGGTTCTTTGAAAGTTCTAGAAGTTATGCTACGGGAAATCAAGGGAAAGAACTGCTCTGCTTAGAGTCAAGCGTGCCCTGGGGAGGGATCAGTGGTTCTTGATGTGAGAGAACCTCAGAGGGAAGCTAAAACCCAGTGACTGATCGTGATTTTCATCCCATTGCTACGGAAGGCTGATTTCTTCCATTCTTAGACTTGAAGCCTCTTGAGGACAGTGGCTGTGTCCTATACATCTTGGTGTTTCCACGTCTACTCAGCACTTTGATTTTTATATAGAAGTTGCTCAAAAGCAACTGTTGATTGATTGCTGACAGCATAAACTCTATAATTTAATCCTTGCTTTGTACTTTGTACTCATCAGAAAATTACATCAAGGTGTGGTGCATTCCCAGTACAAAGCAGCACATTAACTGTGTACTCCACCCAGTCCAGAAACACAGGGAAGATGCCTGGGCTCATTTTTGACATCATATCCATTCCATAACTAATTCACAATCAATAATAAAGGAGAAATGATTATTGTATTACCTATTTAGTTAAAAATATGCTTTAAAGAAAACTTCTAGGCAATAAGTAGTCCAAAATTACAACATCTTTGGTATTTGAAGGGATTATTAGAGGTCATGTACCCAAGCTCAGCTACCTATCCCTTGAGAGGCCATTACTGAAGAGACTAGTCGTTTTTTCTTAACTTTAAAATTTTTTACTTATCTTTGGAAGAGAGAGAGAGACAGAGTGTTAGCGGAGGAGGGGCAGAAGAAAGGGAGACATAGAATCCAAAGCAGGTCCAGACTCTGACCTAGCTGTCAGCACTGAGCCCGACGCAGGGCTCGAACCCACAAACCGTGAGATCATGACCTGAGTCGAAGTCAGACGCTAAACTGACTGAGCTCCCCCCCCCCCCACACTCCCCCGGCGCCCCGCTCCCGGTCTTTTTAATGGACAACACTAGGGAATACATTTTTTTCCCTAAGAAAATGAATGAATAATGTTTCAATTCAAATTAACATTTTAAGATATTATTCTTATATCTTTTTCCTCTTATGCTGAAAGTTTGGTTCCTTTTTGTTTTATCCTACAATATAGCTGTCATATTCTCCAAGTGATGATGCCAGTATTATTACTAGTGATAAGATCATTTAGTGTATGTGAGGTTTCTTTGAGCTAGGGATACAGATGCTTAGTCAAAATACCGTGTTTTAAAGTTATTTGAAGTAATTCTTTTCTCAGGGTAGTTACATCATTAACTTCATGGACAGTTAGACACTGTAGGGAAGGGAGAAAATTCCTTCTCCTCACCCCCTTCCCAGGGTTCTTTCTAAAAGTTATTTCTTTTTTTGTTGAAGTATAATTAACATACACTGTTATATTAGTTTCAGGTATACAATACAGGGGTTTAACAATTCCATATCACTACGGTCTTCTGCTCTGCCAACTGAGCTATCAACTTCTCCACTAGAGATTTAACGATTCGCTACACTACTGAGTGCTCATCATGATAGGTATAGTCTTAATCCCCCAAGGTCTCCTGGGTGGTTTAGAAAGAAAAAGTGCTATGAAAAAATAAAAAGTGATATGAGACAGACCAACGGAAGAAAAAACTAAAAGTTTTATTGTATGCAATTGAGACCCAAAGAAATGACCAAAATGGGCAGTTTTTACACGTTTTAGGCAAAGAGACAATAAATCTGTGAGGAATTGACAGGACCAAGAAAGCAGATATTTGGCGGCTTCAATTTGTAAAGAATCCTAAGTAGAATCCAGGCTGAGGTAGTAGATTAGAAGGGAGAAAAATCGAAAATCAAGTTTGTTTCTAGGACTTTGTCAGCTTTAAACTCCTTACCTTTGGTGAGAAGGATGTGCTTTTACTTCTCAGTGCAGGGAGGGTACCTGTCATGTGGGGGATGTGTTTCCCGCTTTTGGGATGGGGCGGAGGGGGGGTCAGAGGAGGGTCTGAGTGTCCCTGGCTGCCTCCCAAGTAGCTTCAGTTCAAAACCACCAGTGTGCCACCAGTGCATTTTGGTCAGCCTGCTCGGGTCCCCATCACACATTTGTTGTTACTGCTTAGAGAGTTTTAGATTTAGTACTTGTGTGTTTAATCATGTATTAAATATTTGCATTATTCTAAAATCAAAACTATAGAGCAAGTTACCGTTGGTGAGGTCGGGCTTCCTTTCTTGTCCCATTTCCCTCTTCCATACATAATCGTTCTTATTGGTTTTAGGTTAACCCGCAGTCTCTTTAACTCTTACTTCTAATACTTTTTTGTAGGCAAGAAAGTGATTATCATTATCATTGTCTTCCCTATACAGGAAGCAACATTGCCTTATTTTGACTAAGGGCCTGGCTCCATACTTCCCCCTGCAGGCTCCCCAGAAAGTTTCATCAAGAAGACCCAGCCATCTGGTTACCCTTAGGGTGGACATCCAAATTAAAAGATTTCTTGCCTCAAAGATTACTCCTACTCTAGAATTGTGTTAAAATAAGCATGCCAGCTATTTTTAGACTCCAGGTGGTGCTCCTTGGCTGGAGTTAGCAAAACACATGAGTAACTATGTGTGAATAAGCATCTGTATATTTGTGTGTGTGTGTGTGTTGTTAGGGAAACAAATTACCCCCAAAGCTGTCATTTTTTGCGAACACCTACTATGGTGATGTAGAATGTAGGCACGCAAAGGCATCATCCCTGGAATCGCCCTTCAGGCAAATGTGGGGACCATTTAGAAGAGGAAAGTAGATTTGAGATGAATGAGGATGACAGTTCAGAAGACAACACAGGACAGCCTGTGCTGTTCCAGGTGTAGTCTGGGTGCATTTCACAGTAGAAACTCCCCAAATGTTCCCTGACTTTAAACTGACAGTAAGTTTATTATTTCCTTTCTTTCTAATTCAATTTAATTTTAAATCAGATTGACAGCTAAGAAGACAAGAGGAACTATAACTTCCCTTACTGGGTGAGTGTACAAGTATGGCACCGTGATGACCACATTGCACTGTTTATCACCAAAGTGTTTTTCTCGCCCTCCATCTGCCCCCTCACTCACTACTGACCAGGGGAAGCAGGGGAGCAGAGGTAGCCAAGGCTGGGCAAGGAGACACATGCCACCTTCTTCCAAGATGAATGCTCAAAACCTGAGGAAGCCTCTCCTCTGTTTTGCTCCACTCCTAAGACATTGAGAGGAGGAAGGTTTTGTAGAAAGGGCTTGATGCAGGCTCAGTATAGAGACATAAAATGAGGTAGCTTCCCCACTATCCCTTATGCACTCAGAAGGAATTCAAGGAAGCATCCCCAGAACCGTTGAGTTGGTTTGTTTGAAATCAGCTTTCAAGAGCTGAGTGCTTAGTGGTCATAGGGAAATTCACATGTATACAGTGGAATTAAGATATTACTTTTTAAATAATAAAAGAGATACCATGTCCATAGAAAGCCGTGAGCAGCTGCACATGAAAGCCGTGAGCAGCAGCTGGACAAGCTGTATTTGTTCTGGGGAATGTAGGCCAATCTGGGTGGAGCTTCTGGCTTTGCTGGGAGCTGCTGGGAGGGTCCTCCTTCTGGATCACAGCAGGACCAAGGGGAGGCTGCACACAGGTGACAGCCCCCCTTCTCTTTCTTTCTGGTTAAGGCACTGCCCTTTCCCTCATAGTGGTCAGGAGAGGGGGTCACTACCTCGAGTGACCAGGGAAGAGAATAGACGGCCATTTCTCATTGATGAGGGGAGTGGACCCTTAGCCCTACTTCTTCTAGGCCAAGATGCACAAACACCGCCCAAATCCTAGGAATCCATCCTGCCTACTTAATCTCTTAAAAAATAAAGTTATTTTTTATACGGTAATGCACATTCACTAAAGTTTGAAACCTATGGAAACATGAAAAGTATTGTTTGTATGAATTCAGAATCGACACCACCTGCCTAAGTATATGTTGCTTTTTCACATTACACCATGAGGGCCTGTCTGTCTTTTTTTTTAACAAATAGTTTATTGTCAAATTGGTTTCCGTATAACACCCAGTGCTCATCCCCACAAGTGTCCTCCTCCGTGCCCATCTCCTCCCTCCCCCCCACATCCATCAGTCCTCAGTTTGTTTCTCAGCATTCAAGAGTCTCTCATGGTTTGCCTCTCTCCCTTTCCCCCACCATTTTCCCCCTTCTTCTCCCCCATGGTCTTCCGTTTAGTTCCTCCTAATCCTCCTATACGTGCAAACATATGATATCTGTCCTTCTCTGCCTGACTTATTTCACTTACCATAACACCCTTGAGTTCCATCCACATTGCTATAGGTGGCCAGATTTCATTCTTTCTCATTGCCATGTAGTATTCCATTGTATAGATAAACCACATCTTCTTGATCCGTTCTTCTGTTGATGGACACTTAGAACCTGTCTGTCTTTAAAAGTAGTTTCAATGAGCAAGATTTCATCTGTTTTATGCACTATATTTTAGTTAACTATTCCTTTATTTTTGGACATTAAAGCAAGCTTGACTTGACTGCTTGATAAATAATATGTCACATATTTAAAATGTTTTCAGTTGATTTAACTGGGAGTATTTTCCTAGGAAGAGTTACTATTCTGTCAAATCCAATGACCTTTTTAAGCTTTTTGGACATGCTGCTACATATTGGCCACTATCTGCCATGAGTATGTCCTTCCTTACAACCTTAATACCCAGAATCTCATAGTTACAAAAAGACAGGTGGAAAATATTTTTGTTGCTTACTAAAATTGAACATACTTTCATGGTTTTTGTTCATTTACAATTCCGCTGTGATTGCATTTGTTCTTTCTCAGTATTTCAAAATTGTGAAATAATTTTTTATTCCTTAATATGCTAGGACTTTTTGCATTTGTGCTATGTGGGAGTTATGCAGCACTAATGATATGTAAAGTATTAACGTTGGTGAATAAATACCATAAACATCTCCTCTGTCATTTCCTTTTTTAAACTTTGTTAAGGTGATTTTTGCCCCATGGAGAGGCAAATTGTGTGCCCAGAGGGGGCCGCTCCCCATTGAGGTGGAGCCTTCTCTGGGAAGGGACAGAGGAACATCCACTGCAGATGACCACAAGGGGGCTGTCATCACCCAGGACAAATGGCTTCGACTCACTACTGGGCTGGTTGCAAAAGTCAGGAACATCAATGCAGAAGAGGGGCTGCACCCCCAGAGTAGAGGTGCATGCTAGGAGGTCCAGAGTAGGTCCATCCTAGTCTCTGTTCTGTGGCTGTGGATGCAGAGAGTCCTGTCTTTCCTCTAATAGGTCCCATATTTTCCCTGAGCCCCCTCCCTTTCCTAACTGCTACCATGAGCCCTGATAAGAAATTCCTTCTCATTTAAGTCATTCATTCCTATATTCCTTTACTTAGTGAACTTCTGTTGAACATCATTAATATTACCCATCCAAAGACCACCTATAGTGGAACATTCCTAGAGTAAAACAAAGTTGTGCTGGTTGGGTTGTTGCAATGAGGGAGATAGTACCCTATGGGGGACACACTTAAAGGAGCTTGTTATAAGATTTGGGCTTGTGTTAGGTAGTTTTGGGGAGGGTTCAAGGAAGTGAAGTTTTGCTCTGGCTTGGAAACTGTCAGAAAGCAGAAGCATTTCTTTTTTTTCTTTTTAATAGTTTATTGTCAAGTTGGTTTCCATATAACACCCAGTGCTCATCCCCACAAGTGCCCTCCTCCATACACATCACTCCCCTTCCCCTCCCTCCTACCCCCATCTGCCCTCAGTTCTCAGCATTCAAGAGTCTCTCATGGTTTGCCTCCCTCCCTCTCCCCCACTATTTTTTCCCTTTTTCTCCCTCACGGTCCTCCATTAAGTTCCTCCTAATCCTCCTATACATGCAAACATACGGTATCTGTCCTTCTTGCCTGACTTATTACGATCAGCATAACACCCTCAAGGTCCATCCATGTTGCTACACATGGCCAGATTTCATTCCTTCTCATTGGCATGTAGTATTCCATGGTATAGATAAACCACATCTTCTTGATCCATTCGTCCGTTGATGGACACTTAGGCTCTTTCCATGTGTTGGCTATTGCTGAGAGTGCTGCTATGAACATTGTGGTCCATGTGCCCCTATGCATCAGCACTCCTGTATCCCTTGGGTAAATTCCTAGGAGTGCTATTGCTGGGTCATAAGGGAGTTCTATTTTTAATTTTTTGAGGAATCTCCACACTGTTTTCCAGATGGGCTGCACCAGTTTACATTCCCACCAACACGGGAGGAGGGTGCCAGTTTCTCCACATCCTCGCCAGCATTTAGAATCCTTTTAGCCACTCTGATCATTGGGAGGTGGTATCTCAGTGAGGTTTTGATTTGTATTTCCCTGATGAGGAGGGATGCTGAGCATCGTTTCATGTGTCTGTTGGCCATCTGGATGTCCTCTTTGGAGAAGTGTCTGTTCATATCTTCTGCCCATTTCTTCACTGGATTATTTGTTTTTTGGGTGTGGAGTCTGGCGAGTTCCTTATAGATTTTGGATACTAGCCCTTTATCTGATATGTCATTTGCAACTATCTTTTCCCATTCCGTCAGTTGCCTATTAGTTTTATGAATTGTTTCCTTTGCCGTGCAGAAGCTTTTAATCTTGATGAGGTCCCAATAGTTCATTTTTGCTCTTGATTCCCTTGCTTTTGGGGATGGGTCAAGTAAATTGCTGCGGTTGAGGTCAAGGAGGTTGTTTCCTGCTTTCTCCTCTAGGGTTTTGATGGTTTCCTGTCTCACGTTCAGGTCCTTTATTCATTTTGAGTTTATTTTTGTGCATGGTGTGAGAAAATGATCTAGTTTCATTCTTCTGCATGTTGCTGTCCAGTTCTCCCAGCACCATCTGTTAAAGAGGCTGTCTTTTTTCCATTGGATACTCTCTCCTGCTTTGTCAAAGATTAGTTGGCTGTACACTTTTGGGTCCAATTCTGAGTTCTCAATTCTCTTCCATTGGTCTATGTGTCTGTTTTTGTGCCAATACCATACTGCCTTGATGATGACAGCTTTGTAGTAGAGGCTAAAGTCTGGGGTGGTGATGCCTCCCGTTTTGGTTTTCTTCTCCAGTATTACTTTGGCTATTCGGGGTCTTTTGGTTCCATACAAATTTTAGGATAGTCTGTTTTAGCTTTGAGAAGAATGTTGGTGCAATTTTGATTGGGATTGTATTGAATGTGTAGATTGCTTTGGGTAATAATGACATTTTAACTATATTTATTCTTCTGATCCATGAGCATGGAATATTTTTCCCTTTCTTTGTGTCTTCAATTTCCTTCATAAGTTTTCTATAGTTTTCATCATACAGATCTCTTATATCTTTGGTTAGGTTTATTCCTAGGTATTTGATGGTTTTTTGTGTAATTGTGAATGGGATCAGCTTCTTGATTTCTCTTTCTGTTGCTTCATTGTTGGTGTATAAAAATGCAACCGACTTCTGTATGTTGATTTTGTATCCTGTAACTGCTAAATTCGTGGATCAACTCTAGTAGGCTTCTGGTGGATTTTGTCGGGTTTTCTATGTAGAATATCATGTTGTCTGCGAAAAGTGAGAGTTTGACTACTTCTTTGCCAATTCTTAGGCCTTTTATTTCCTTTTGTTGCCTGATTGCTGATGCTAGGACTTCCAGCTCTATGTTAAACAACAGTGGTGAGAGTGGACATCCCTGTCGGGTTCCTGATCTCAGGGGGAAAGCTCTCAGTTTTTCCTCGTTGAAGATGATGTTAGCTGAGGGCTTCTCATAGATGGCTTTTATGATGTTTAAGTAGGTTCCTTCTATCCCGACTTTCTTGAGGGTCTTTATTAAGAAGCGATGCTGTATTTTGTCGAATGTTTTTTCTGCATCTATTGACAGGATCATATGGTTTTTATCTTTTCTTTTGTTGATGTGATGTATCACATTGATTGATTTACAAATATTGAACCAGCCCTGTAACCCAGGAATGAATCCCACTTGATCTTGGTGGATAATTCTTCTTTATGTGCTGTTGGATTCGATTTGCAAGTATATTGTTGATGATTTTTGCATCTGTATTCATCAAGGGTATTGGCCTGTAGTTCTCTTTTTTTGCTGGATCTCTGTCTGGCTTGGGAATCAAAGTTATGCTGGCTTCATAAAATGAGTCTGGAAGTTTTCCCTCGATTTCTATTTTTTGGAATTACTTGAGAAGAATTGGTATTAATTCTGTTTTAAATGTCTGGTAGAATTCCCCAGGGAAGCCATCAGGTCCAGGGCTCTTATTTGTTGGGAGATTTTTTTTTTAATTTTTTTATATCTAGGAGGGAGAGACAGCGTGAGCAGGGGAGGGTCAGAGAGAGAGAGGAAGTCACAGACTGAAACAGGCTCCAGGCTCTGAGCTGGCAGTCAGCACAGAGCCCGACGTGGGGCTCGAACCCACGAACAACGAGATCATGACCTAAGCGAAAGTCTGATGCTTAACCGACTAAGCCACCCAGGCGCCCCATGTTGGGAGATTTTTGATAACTGATTTGATTTCTTCACTAGTTATAGGTCTGTTCAGATTTTCTATCTCTTCTTCTGTAAATTTTGGTAGGGTATGTTTAGATATTTGTCCATTTCTTCTAAGTTGTCCAATTTGTTGGCATATAATTTTTCATAGTATTCCCTGATAATTGCTCATATTTCTGAGGGGTTGGTTGTAATCAGTCCATTTTCATTCATGATTTTGTCGATTTGAGTGCTCTCTCTTTTCTTTTTGAGAAGCCTGACTAGAGGTTTGTCAATTTTGTTTATTTTTTCAAAAAACCAACTCTTGGTTTCATTGATCTGTTCAACTGTTTTTTGGTTTCTATATTGTTTATTTCTGCCCTGATTTTTATTATTTCTCTTCTTCTACTGGGTTTGTGGTGCTCTTGTTGCTCTCCCTCTAGTTCCTTTAGGGGCGCTGTTAGATTTTGCACTTGCACTTTTTCTAATTTCTTGAAATAGGCCTGGAGTGCAATGTACTTTCCTCTTAGGACTGCCTTTGCCACATCCCAATTAGTTTGGAGTATTGTATTTTCATTTTCATTTGTTTCCATATATTTTTTAATGCCTTTTCTAATTGTCTATTTGGCCCATTTGTTCTTTAGTAGGGTGTTCTTCAACCTCCATGTTTTTGGAGGTTTTCCAGACTTCTTCCTGTGATTGATTTCAAGTTTCATAGCATTGTGATCTGAAAGTGTACATGGTATGATCTCAATTCTTTTATATTTATTGAGGGCTGCGTTATGTCCCAGTATGTGATCTATCTTGGAATATGTGGCATGCACACTTGAGAAGAAAGTGAATTCCATGGCCTCAGGATGTAGAGTCCTAAATATATCTGTCAGATCCATCTGGTCCAATGTGTCATTCAAGTCCATTGTTTCTTTAGTGATTTTCTGTCTGGATGATCTATCCATTGCTGTAAGAGGAGTATTAAATTCCCCTGCTATTAGCACATTCTTATCCATAAGAGTGTTCTGTTTATGATTGTTTTAAATATTTAGGTGCTCCTATATTTGGTGCTTTGACATTTATAATTGTTAGTTCTTCCTAATAGATTATATTGTTATATAATGCCCTTCTTCATCCTTTGTTACTGTCTTTAATTTAAAGTCCAGTTTGTCTGATATAAGTATAGCTACTCCAGCTTTCTTTTGACTTCCAGTAGTATGATATGTATTTCTCCAGATGCTTACTTTTAATCTGAAAGTGTCCTCCAGTCTAAAATACATTTCTTGTTGACAGCAAATAGATGGATTTTTTAAAAATCCATTCTTCTACCCTATGTCTTTTGATTGGAGCATTCAGCCCATTTTCATTCAGTGTTATTATTGAAATATATGGGTTTAGAGTCATTGTGTCGTTTGTGGGATTCATGCTTGTGGTGGTGTCTCTAGTATCTTGCATTCCTTGCAACATTTCCCTCAGAGATTTCCCCTCAGGATTTCTTGTAGGATTGGTTTAGTGGTGACAAATTCTTTCAATTTTTGTTTATTTGGAAAGACTTTTATCTCTCCTTCTATTCTGAATGACAGGCTTGCTGGATAGAGGATTCTTGGCTGCATATTTTTTCTGTTCATCACATTGAAGGTTTCCTGCCATTCCTTTCTGGCCTGCCAAGTTTCAGTTGATAGGTCTGTCACCACTCTGATAGGTTTCCCTTTGTATATTAGGGGTCTTTTCTCCCTAGTGGCTTTCACAATTCTCTCTTTGTCCTTATATTTTGCCAGTTTCACTATGATATGTCATGCAGAAGATCAATTCAAGTTACATCTGAGGGGAGTTCTCTATGCCTCTTGAATTTCAACATCTACTTCCTTCCCCAGGTTGGGGAAGTTCTCTGCTATAATTTGTTCCAGGACTCCTTCACAACCTTTCTCTCTCTCTTCCTCTTCTGGGATTCCTGTGATACAGATATTGTTCCATTTGATTGTATCGCTGAGCTCTTGAACTCTTCTTTCATGTTCCTGGATCAATTTGTCTCTTTTTTCCTCAGCTTCCTCTTTTTATCTAATTGTGTCTTCTAAATCATTGATTCTCCTTTCTGCCTCTTCAGTCCGTGCATTGGACGTCTCTATTTTATTATGTATCTCATTTATAGCATTTTTTTTTACAAATAGTTTATTGTCAAATTAATTTCCACATAACACTCAGTGCTCATCCCCACAAGTGTCCTCCTCCATGCCCATCCCTCCTCCCCCCCACATCCATCAGTCCTCAGTTTTTGTCAGCATTCAAGAGTCTCTCATGGTTTGCCTCTCTCCCTTTCCCCCACCATTTCCCCCCTTCTTCTCCCCCTTGGTCCTCCGTTAAGTTCCTCCTAATTCTCCTATACGTGCACACATATGATATTTGTCCTTCTCTGCCTGACTTATTTCGCTCAGCATAACACCCTCAAGGTCCATCCATGTTGCTACACATGGCCAGATTTCATTCCTTCTCATTGCCATGTAGTATTCCATGGTATAGATAAACCACATCTTCTTGATCCATTCATCTGTTGATGGACACTTAGGCTCTTTCCAGGTTTTAGCTATTGTGGAGAGTGCTGCTACATTTATAGCATTTTTTAATTCATCATAACTATTTTTGAGCTCCATAGTCTTTGTAGCAATAGTTTCTCTGATGTCTTCCATGCTTTTTTCAAGCCCAGCGATTATTTTAGGACTATTGTTCTAAATTCTTGTTCAGTTGTGTTGCTTGTATCTGTTTTGAGCAGTTCCTTAGCCGTCAGTTCTTCCTGGAATTTCTTTGAGAAGAGTTCTTCCGTTTCTTCATTTTGGTTAGTTTTCTATCTCTTGTTAATTTTAAAAGCTTGTTGTACACTCTGCCTCTTTGAGTTCTGCTGTATTAAAGAGGGCTCTTTGACTGTTTAGGGCCTGTCTTTTCAGGAAGTGTTCTTTGAATGGTGTCTCTTGGTTTCTCTTGTTGAGCATTTGATTATTTTGTTTCCCTACACTTTGGGGTATTTGGGACTCTCCACCATGTGTACTTTGGCTTGTTTCTTGAGGCAGCCCTGGAAAAAGAAAACAGACAACCACACAGGGAACAAAGGTACACAAAAGCACAGACAAATCCAATAAACATGCAAACCCAGGCTCAGGTAAAAACAACAACAATAAAACAGCTCTCTGGCGGGGATGGGCGTGGTTTGGTGTAGGCAGGTCTCCCCTCCACTGTGTCTGCTGGCCACTCCCTGAGGCCCAGCCTTGGTGGTTGTGGGGAGAAAAATGGTGTCGCCCCAGTCCCTTCTCAATCAAGCGTTGCAAATCACTCCTTTGGGTCCGATCTCCCTGTGCTAAGGACTTTGCCAAGGTGTGCTGAATTCTATGCCCCACACCCTGTCTCGTTTCCAGGTCCCAGTCCGCGGGCTTTGTTTATACCACCCTAAACAGTACTGCAGGTCACTGCTTCCCTGCTGCCAGGTGTTGAGTGAGTGGTGGGAGAAGTGTCCCAGCCTCAGATCTACCAGGGGCAAGCAGCGATACAACCTGGGATCCAAGGCCTCTGCACCCTGCTTGTGTGCAGGGAACGTAGCAGCTTCAGGTCTGCAGCATCAAAGCCACTGCTGTGCGGCTCCTGCCAGGGATGGTGCGTGGAGCACTGCAGAGCTGTTTTTTCTGACACCTTCTGGGACCAGCGACACCTAGTTCAAAGTCAGCACCCCAGCCAGAACTAAAAACACTCTCTTTCCAAGCCAAGGTTTTTATCTTCTCCAGGGACGGTTCTATGAGCAATCTTAGCTTCTCTTTCCTTTACCCTGAACTCGCCGCAGCTCACCACCGCTCACCATGGCTCATCAGTCACCGCAGCTGCACATAAGCCGGGTTCCCTCCCCTCCCTCCATATCTCTGGGTCCCGTCCCACTTTTATCTTCCCCACTTCACACTCATGCACTTATGAGGTTTCCTTCTCAGTGTATTCTGTCTCTTTCTCTTCCCCAACTCCTGTGGTTCAGTGTCCTATGACTTCAGGCCTTCTCTGTTTGAGAGATGGGTTCAAGCGAAATGCACGGAGCTCCCTATTTCTCTGTCATCTTGCCAGCTCTCCAATATTTCAGAAAGCAGAAGCATTTCTATTATAAAGTATCTTAGTAATTTTTAAATAGAAGCAGGAGGAAGGTGTAATTGGTAAAGAAGTAGCCATTCCTTATGTTGGCTGAGCAAAGGAGATGTTGGTCATTTTTGTGGCTTGGACAATGATCTTATTTGTTGGTGCTTGGAGTCTTGTTTTTGCCTTGTTTCCTCAGGGTCAAGACTTAGCTTTTCTGAGGTTGGAATTCCATGAACTTCTTTGTGTTTAACTGGTGAACACATAGCCTAGCTATGAGATCTAAGCTAGCTTGGGACTGCTCTTTTCTCATCAACAGTTATGTGATCAAAGCCATGGCCAGTAGTGGGAATAGAGCAGTGAAAATGGGGGGTACAGTGTCTTTCTTCAGGGAGCATTCAGTATAGCCAACTGAACAAATATGGGAGAATTCATTACACCAGTGATAAATGGGCGCCATACAGAAACTAGATGCCATGGGGCACAGAAGCAAGCCTTGTCCTCAACACAGCAGCAGCCACTGTGGGTTGTAACCCTGAGTTACTGGTGGGGGTGTGGGTGGAAAGTAAGGAAGTGGGATGGGGTAGTGGAGGAGAGATGAGTGAGCAATTTGTGAAAAAGTAACACAAATCACATACTATGAAGAGTTTCAATGGGATAAAGCATCCTTGTAAATAACTGTTGATGGGCAGTTTTCTCTGTCCTTCATGAAACACCAGTGGATGTCTGTCAGGCTCTGTCCTAGTCTCATCTCTTACTGTCTGTCTTAGAAGGCTCCACACAAGACCCAGAGATGTAGCTCACTAATCTCACCTTCACTTTGATGAGCTGTTCCTGTATCCTACCCTTCCTTTTCCTCCTGCGATCAGGTGCTCTACAGGCCCCACATGCAGAGCAGCCATCCTGTGATGACAGAGAACAGCCATAAGATCATGGCCTTGTCACTTCCTCCAGAGCACCAGGGCAACTCCCCGAAAATGTCTTATCCCAAGAGGCCCATCCCAGGAGCCTTAGCTTCCTCTGGCTCTGAGACATCAAGGAAATACAGAGACTTGTCTGGCTGGATAAATCTTGGGAGAATTTCATGATTTAGTCATTACAATTGGTGTTATAGGAACATATTATCAGGCAGTGTAGATCTCAGGTTTAGCTCCTTGGAGTGCATTCTGGACATTCCATATCAGCTGTCAAAGATGAATCAACAAACACAAGATCCTTCTTCTTTTGTTAATCTCACAGTTCCTTCTCCATTCTGTTCTGTCTCCTCCCACCCCATAACAAATACATTCCATGGCAAGCAGCTGAGTTATTCTTAAGAAAAATGGGAAGAAATAGCCAGAAAGTACCACGTACCTTCAATATCAACTTGAAGGCATGTATCTCTAAGGCTCTTATGTAGATCCCAATTTCCCCTCACAGCAGATACGATGGCAGTGCCCAGGCTCAGCAGGAAGAGTTTGTAGATGGGTGTTGAGCAGGACAGTGGGCATTTTGGGGGTACACTTGGGAGGGGCTTGATACTACCACTAGTTTTGCTTCCAGGACATGTTGGGGGGAGTTTAGGACTCTAACTAGAGAAAGTAAAAAGACAAAGAATTATATGTTATTTTGTCAACCTAAAACATGATTCTATTGATTTCAGAGCTTCTGTCTCTGACCCCAGAGGTTAGGGAAAATTCCTGAGCAAAGAGGAGTAGGGAAATAGAAAGTAACTTGAGTTGAGGGATTCTGGTTGCAGAGGGTTGATCAATTCTTGGAGCTCTTTTCCTATTTTAGTTTGCAGGCAGAAAATGGGTGCCAGCATTCAGAAGGGGTGAGGGTAGCAAATCTTACTTAGGAGGCAGTTTCTTACTCTATCCATCCTGGGCCCTTTGCAGCAGATGTCAAGAGTTTTGAGGAGAGACGGAATCTAATAACCCCCAAGACTGTTCAAGTACCTGTTGCTCAATCTTCCTGTAGGTCTGCTTTCCCTGATTTTCACAAGTTTATACATAAAAATTATTCATTCATTCTTAAAAGATTTAAAAACCACATATATTGAGATAGTGCCCACTGTCCTGGGCAAAGGAGTTCAAGAACAAAGAAGATGCTGTCCTCATCCGTAGGCTGGCAGTGTAGTGAGGCTGAGAGACAAGTAGTGAAATAAGCATGAGCCAATTGAGGATGTTGTAATACACATGCACAGGCAGTCCTCAGGCCTGAGGTCAGACTTTTTGGGCGTCTGTCCCCTGTTACTCTTCAGTGACTCTGAGTGAATGACGCCACCAGATGTTGTCACCTGTTACCACTTGGGATGGCTGATGATGAGTGGAAATGTAAAGCCTGTAATCTGTCAAGGCATAGAAAGCCCAAGTATGGCAAGGAGGAATTCAGGGAACACAAGACACATCCAGGTATCCACCAGGAGAAAGAGGTAATGCTGGTGTGGAGGGGAGATGGGAGCCAGGGGCCTGCTGGAGGCTTCTAGGACCTTGGGGGCAGAAATATATGTTCGTTAAGAGCATTTATTTCAGAAACAGACACTGAGAGTTTTGAATCCCTCTCTTCTCTTCATAGCTGTGTTGAGGCAGGAGCATCTGAGGAAAGAAAAACTATTTATGTACAGGCACCATGAACCACGGCTGTCACAGGTAAATCTAGAGATGGAGGTAATAAATTGACAAGGGCTGAGGTGACAAATATTGCAAATCAACACACATTTAAGGACCATTGTGTCAGTCTCTTAGTGACTATAGCATTGAATAACAGAGAGCCAGGATTAGTAACTCAGAGAAGAGGATGATTCAAATTGGCCAGGGTGGCTAAGAGTTTAGACCATAGATGAATGATAATTGATGGGTGTGATGATAATGAGGCAGATAATGGTGATAATTGTGAATACCTGATGTAAAGTGGACCTAGGTTGTGGAACGCTGCAGTCACCTGAGCTGTGTAGTATCTTTCTTGTTGAGTTTAATGATAGATATATTATTTCACCCTGAATTGTATGTTAAAAATCCTGAAGAATGGGACAAGTCATTTACATTTCAATATATCTTCAAATGACAGATTTTGATAAAAACACTATTACAGTAGGAAGTGCATCTGATTATCCTGATGCAGGGGAGGACATCGGTGTGGACATCCTGTTTTAGATGTTCTCATATTTTGTAGCCATGTAGGAAACTGAAGCACTTTCAAGATTCTTGTGTCAGTGTGGGTGTTTACTGAGATTTGGAGATTGAAAGAAAAAGTGGGAAAGAAACAAGGCCAACTTTCAAGCAGACATTTCACCATTGGTATCAGCATTCTATCCCCTTGCCTTACTTTGCTCTTACCTTTGGTGTGGAATGAGAAGACACTAGATGTCTTTTTTGTCACCACCAAACTAACAACATCCAATTCTCAAAATTTTGCCCATAAACGTCTTCACTGGGTTTAGCAGCCTTTTACTAGTCTCAATCAGTCCAAGTGTGAGAAGTCAAATGAATATAGAACCACCTTTGTCTGAATCTGCTGCCTTGCAAGGGAATCAGAAGATAACCTCCAACAGACCCACTGGAATGTAAGCACCCTGAGAGAAGGGGTTTTGTCACTCCTGTTCCTCACTGATGCAAATACCTAGACTGATGCCACATAAATATGTGTTGAATGAATGAATGATTGAACAAATGGGTAAGGGCTTGGCCTGGGAAGTTGTGTCTCTGCGACTACTGAGGACTCACTTGTCAGGGGCAGCTGTTAGTGATGGAATCATAACAGACAACTCCTGGCTTCTGTCTCAAATCCAAATTGTATTGGTTGATTCTGGTCCCATTTCTCCACACCTCTGAGTAGATTCACCGACAGGAGCTCCACTGGCAAATAGCAAGCACTGCTGAGTGTCTAAACCTGTCTCCAGGGATCCCTGGTAGATGACACTCCAAGTTGGTGTCAACCAGGACTGGGACCACAGCAGCCCCCGGGCCAGTGTCTCCAGCAGAAGACTGGCAAAGGGCTGGGCACTGAGGTAGACACTCCAGGGACATTAGGAGGCTGGCATTGCTGCTGGTTGTGCTAGCAGGGCATCTCAGCAGGAGTCAAGGAGCCAGGAGAGAATAAACTAAAAGCAGGGTGTTGAAAAAGCCTGTGGCCAATGTCTTTTCTCTGATGGGTTTCATAGACCCCATGTTCTACTTGTGAACTAAGAAACGTGGAAAGGAAAGGAAAACGTGTTTGGAGTTAATTTAGCCTGGAAAGATGTTTTTTCCCTCTTTAACCTCCTTCTGGAAAAGAACACCGATTCTTTTCTAGTTGGGGTCCCATGGTGTCTTGTCTCCATGTAATCATGGAGGCAAATAAACCTCTTTGGGTGACGTTTCCTCCAGGATGTCTGGTGGGATGAGTTTATGTCTGAGAACATGTTTAGGAAGAGGGGGAGGTTATACAAAGACCCATGGCCTTTGCAAGTCACAGAAGCACTGAAATATCCCATAAACATGCTCATTAACCCCTCACTATTCCTGCTGTCTCCTTTCTGTCTCCTGTGCCCCTCTCCTCCGATAGAGGCCTGGGCCTGTCTTCCTAACTACCCTTGTTCAGGTCCTGCTCTAGCTGGCCATTCAGCTGGTTTGGTGGGAGACAGAGAAAGCTGATTCTAAGTAGGCTGTGGGACTGGGTTGTCCAGGTAGGAGCTCCTGGGTTAGTGTATTGCTGGAGGTTGGCAGCACCAAACACTCCCAGCCCAGCTCCAGGCACAAGAGTCTATGTTGGACAAAAAGGAGTTAAGAAACCTTCCACTCAGGCCTACAGATGTATTTAACGGAGGCCATGTCCCATGTTCACACTTTGCGATGGGACATAGAGTTGAAGATGATGCGTAACCTGGACAGATAGATAAATAGGGAGTCTGTTCCTATGTTCTAGGCGCTATAGCACCTAGTTGTGTAAGCAACTAACTGCGAAGCCCATTGTTCTTTGTGTGACCTCTATTTTTCTTGCATGTTCTCTGGAGAAATCGGACACCTATATGGAATCAGCACTTGCTCTTGGGGGTGGTGACTGAGCTGAGGGCTTGGATGTTTTAGATGAGCTGTGTGTGGGTAGAAAATGGATAGAAGGGTGAAGCTGGAAGAAGTGGAGCTCCTGAGAAGAACTTCCTGACACCCAGAAAGCAGCATGGATTCCCTGGACAGGGAGGAGTAGGACCACATCAGTGTTTGCTTGGAGGGTTAATATAAAGAAGGAAACTACAACAGCTGAAGTGACAGAGTCACAGTTAACACATTACAAAGGGTGTGATATTTCTTTTTTTTAATTAAAAAATATTTTAAAATTTATATCCAAGTCAGTTAGCATATAGTGCAACAATGATTTCAGGAGTAGATTCCTTAATGCCCCTCACCCATTTAGCCCACACCCCTCAACCCCTCCAGTAACCCTCTGTTTGTTTTCCATATTTAAGAGTCTCTTATGTTTTGTCCCCTTCCCTGTATTTATATTATTTTTTCTTCCCTTCCCTTATATTCATTTGTTTTGTATCTTAAAGTCCTCATATGAGTGAAGTCATATGACATTTGTTGTTCTCTGACTGACTAATTTTGCTTAGCATGATATCCTCTACTTCTATCCACATTGTTGCAAATGGCTAGATTTCGTTCTTTTTGATTGCTGAGTAATATTCCATTGTGTATACATGCCACATCTTCTCTATTCATTCATCCATTGATGGACATTTGGGCTCTCTCCATACTTTGGCTATTGTTTATAGCACTGCTATAAACATTGGGGTGCATGTGCCCCTTCGAAACAGCACAAAGGGTGTGATATTTCTATCAAATCCCAGAGAATGTGTGCTCTTCATTCAAAGATCATAAACATACAGTCAAGAGTGGTTCATTTGCTTGAACTAGTTAAGGGAAGTCTGCAAAAGTAAGTGACAGATGGGTTTGATGGACATAGTTTTGTTGAGTGTGTTGCTATTTATGAGGTCTGCATGGTATTGGGTGCATCTCATGAAAGGGAGCCAGCCTCAAGGTATCTATGTTTCATGTATGATCAATTGATGCAAACTGAGTGCTATTTCCCCTGTGAGTTTCATTTTAATTTTAGAGATGAATTCCCCAACCAATGCATTTCTAATATAAGAATAAATATATTTTTCTATGTTTTTAAGATAAATCAGAGTCAGTATTATAACCAAGCTTTATCTATATTTAAAATAAATTATGATATTCAATGACTATTAAATATGTTCATTACAAGGGGATGCAATTTTCTTCTACACATTCAGCCTGGCACTTTAGAATAGAGCAATGCTGTGATTTACTTCAAGTTGCCTGTGGGAATGTAACTGCACTGGGCCACAGGGAAGAAGAGTGGTCCTGGATGTGGATGGGGGAAGGGAGGGTGTGGGCATTTACATCCCCACCAATCCTGTCCTGCCTCCAGCATGTGGTTGCTGTCTCCTGCTGGGGGGTAATTTCAGAATCATCCCCAGAACTATGAATGAGTGGTCACTTTGCTCATATTTTTGAGGGTTCTTTCAGTAGATCCTGGACTGGGAAGAGTCACTTAAAGAATATGGAATGAATACTTTTTCACAGTAGCTGTCGTAGAGTGGCCATTTTTGCTACATCTCAGAACTGTGAATATGGAGCCTTCTCTTTTCATAAAATGTAGTGAAGCTGCATGCTGGATTGCATGGCTTGGGTGATTCCATGTGCATCCTGGTGATGTTGCTCATCAATCTTACCTCTCCTCCATGAGGATCTCTGCTTTCTCAGTTCTTCCATTTCTCACCAGAGTGGGAGCTCCACAAGCTCTAAGGCTGACCATATGTTCTGTGATGACATGGCTGGGACACCACAGGCTGACCACTTGCTTCCAAGCATGAGGGGGATTCTCTGAGGGTCACTTCTACCAAGAATGCCAGCCTTAGAGCTCTGGCTTCCTGGAGTAGAACCCAGCATGGCTGGATAAATTATTCTAGATGAGGGGCGCCTGGGTGGCTTAGTCGGTTAAGCGTCCGACTTTCGCTTAGGTCATGATCTCGCGGTTCACGGTTCGAGCCCCGCGTCAGGCTCTGTGCTCACTGCCAGCTCAGAGCCTGGAGCCTGTTTCAGTCTGTGACTCCCTCTCTCTCTGACCCTCCCCTGCTCACGCTCTCTCTCTCTCTCCTAGAAATAAATAAAACATTTTAAAAAAATTATTCTAGATGATTCCATGGTTTGGTAGTGCCGATGGGATGATGAAATTAGGTGGTGGAACAGCTCAGGTCTGGCTCCTTGGAGTGCACTTTTATCAGGTCACATACATTATAAATAAGTGATGAATCAAACAATGAAAAAACTTTCCCCATTTACTGAAAAACACAGTCTCTTCTGAGCTCAGGACCCTCATAAAACCAAAACTTCAGCAAAGCCCTGATAAACAACTGAGTCATTCTTAGGAAAATGCCTGCCATCTGTTCTTCTAATTTAAAGACATTTTCTTTTCTTTTCTTTAAAGTTTATTTATTTTTGAAAGGGAGAGAAAGCACTTGCAGAGGAGGGGCAGAGAGAGGGAGGGAGGGAAAGAGAGAAGGAGGGAGGGAAAGAGGGAGAGAGAGAGAGAGAGAGAGAATTCCAAGAAGGCTTGAAGCTGTTAGCACAGAGCCAGATGCAAGGCTCAAACTCACAAACTGTGAAATCATGACCTGAGCTGAAATCCAGAGTCAGATGCTTAACTGACTGAGCCACCCAGGCTCCTCAAGACATTTTCCTTTCTATTCTCCTCTGAATCCTAACCTCCTCTCAGATAATGTTTTTGCATTTTGAGATATATAGCATTTATCTATGGCCATGGAGAATGTTCCAGAATGATCCAAGACTCAGAGGAAATTTGGGCTTTTCTTGCTATGTCAGAATTTGACCAAAGTGCCAGACCCAGAAACAAAGGGATCTATACATACTCACCATTGAAAGAAAGACCAGAAAGTCTCAGACTCATCCCCCCAGAATTTGTTCAGAAGATGCAAAGCTGTCCTGGCCCCTGCAGTCGCCCCGCCAGCCTGGTCCAGGATGCACATCGGAGAGCTGACAGCTGCATCTGCATCATGTTCTTCAGCTGTGGTTTTCCATCATCCAACAGAGGAGCAGGACTGTGCATCGGAGCGGGGGGAGGAGGGAGGGAAGCATTTGATGCAGAGATTTTATGTAGGAGGCAGTGACTAAACGAAAGTGAAACTGTTTTCCTCCCAGAATTCACTGAGTTCAGATTGTTCCATAAAGCAACTAGAAGACCTTCTGACGATCTCTGTTTCAGAGTTTCTCTGAGGTGTCACCCTTTCCACTATCAACCCATCAGCAACATAATTCCAAGGCTTGGGCCATGTTCCCTTAGCCACATTCAAGACAACCTTCCTTCTTGGTGTTCTTAACCATTACCCCAAGAAAACAGTGCTTTACGGACAAAGATCCTGTGAAATGCTGCATAAGATATCAACCCTGAGAAGCTCTACATCCTCAAACCTCACCTTGCCTCAGACCTCGGCTCTTGTGGCCAACGGCAGGTGGTCAGGAATCCATCTCCTCCCTTCCAGAGCATTGCTTCAAGCCCCAGCCTTCCCTGCGCATTCACGTGGGGGATCTGGGAGTGCTGATGAGTGGGCGAAATCACTGAGCAGAGGCTTTAGGAGCCCAGGATGGTAGAGGGAGTGCAGGTTGATGGAGTAGAAGGAAAGAGTCATTCACTCACAAAGGCACACACCCTTATCCCAGAAGGGGGAGCCAAATAGTTACAGAGGAAGATGGGCTTTGAAGATTAAAGAAGATGAGGTCTCTGAAGCAGCCTAGAACCTTTGATGAGGACCCTTAGAAGATCAAGTCCCCTGAGGTAGGTGACAGACAGTGGAGGTTTGGAGCGTATGAGCATCCATGTGCTATTCACCTGCGTCCTCAGAATAGCCTAGGATCTCTCTGCCTCAACTCCTGCCAGACACTTACTTTTGCATCTGGATTCCAGGTTTTCACCTGCCTTGCATTTTCTCACAACTCCTTGCACATCCTCATTCATGGTGGGGAGAAGGATGGACACACCAAGGACCTAAAGGACATGTGCCTGTGCTGTGAGCAGAAGGACACTTAATGATGGATCCTGGGTTCTCAGGGTCCTCCTGTGCTCTGGAAGAGTCACAGTCATCACAAGGAGGGGAGGAGCCCTTAGTGTTACTCCTTGTGGGCCTCAGTGTCCTGATGATTGGGAGGGAAAGGGTAAAGGGAACAGGTGATTTTCTGATGGGAAGGATTCAGGAGGCCCCAAAGTGTTCAAATTACTGTTTTTTAAACTTTCTGTGGGTCTGTCATTTCTTATTTTTCTTTCACTCTTACTATCCTTCTATCATTTCTCCCTCCCTTCCTTCCTTCTTTAACACGTGTTGAGCTGATACATCTCCTTGTAATCTCCATCCTTAGATCCTCCATATCTTCCCAGACAGGTGCCAGGAGTCTTCCTGTGAGGAAAGTCACAGAACTCTTCAAATACCTGTGACTTATTTCCTGTAGGCTTGTCATTCTAATTTTTCATCCATCCATCCATCCATCCATCCATCCATCCATCCATCCATCCATGATCCATGTATCCACTCAGGTATTCAAACAGAATGTGTGCCTTGGGGCACCTGGGTGGCTCAGTTGTTTAAGTGTCCGACTTGGGTTCAGGTCATGATCTCACAGTTAGTGAGTTCAAGCCCCATGTCAGGCTCTGTGCTGGCAGCTCAGAGCCTGGAGCCTGTTTCAGATTCTGTGTCTCCCTCTCTGTCTCTGACCCTTCCTTCTCACATCTCTTTTTCTCTCTCAAAAATAAATAAACATTAAGAACAATTTTAAAAAAAGAATGTGTTGCCTTGATACAGCAGCCCACCAAGCATTCTGCTATACACAAGGAGGTTCAGAAATGAGTAAGATCTGGTCACTGTTCTTAAGTAGCTAACACACTGTGTGAGCAGGGCAGATGGAGAAGCAATAAAATAAGCTTGATCCAAAGGTTAGTGTTGTCATATGTGTGTGTGGGGAGTCCTCAGGTCTCAGGACAGAGGATTTGGGTGTCAGTCCCCTTAGTCTGCAGTGGCCCTGAGCAGGAGGACCTGTCCAGATGGTGTCACCTGCTATCACTTGGGCCCGTAGGTGGGATGAGGTGCCTGGCCTGTGAGAGCAGAACTTGGACAAGGGGCAGGAGCGGAGGTGTAGTTCCTTGTTCTGGCCATGCATAGCCAGCCCAGATGGCAGTTCCAAGAGGAACTCACTTCCTCACCAGGAGGAAGAGCTAACACTGTACTGACAGTGAGTGTAGTTGAGGGGGCAGTGGAGGATCTAAGACAATGTGGAGGCCAGAATAATGGGCTTGTTAAGCATTCGTTCGGAGTCAGACATTCCTGCACTGGAATCCCTTCTTCTCCAGTTAACAGCCAGCACATGGGAAGGAAAACGCTATAAAGTGATAAAGGCACAACAGACCAAAGGTGCAAGGAATACAATCAAAGACAGAGACAAGCAAACTGAAGCTACAGTGACAAGGTTTGCAAATTGAGATGTATGTGAGGACCATTGCATCAGGATCTCAGTGACTGTGCTATTTATCCTAAGAGCTCCAGGGACAGTTCACGGGAAGGAGTGATTCAAGTTGGCTGGGGCGGCTAAGGGAGCCTGGCTGAGCTATGAATCATACTTAATGGGCATGGTGATGGTGAGGCTTGTGAACACTTGAGTAGCAGCGATTGAACAAGAGTTTGGGAAGTTATGGTCACGTAAGCCATGTGGAATTTCTCCATTGAGTTTCATTATAACAGTAGAAATGAATTGTCTTCTGAAACATCACATTTAAGAAAGGAAGAGATCTTTTAAATCACAAATATTAATTACAGTGGTGATGGAGAATTATTGTTTTTCACAAACATTGATGAAAATGATTTGTCTGGTTATCCTGTTAACGTTAAACCCAGGGGATAGCTGTCCCTTTTTAGGTGATCAAATAAATGACGTTTATGGGAGAAAAGGAGACCCTGAGCAGATCGTTTTCCAGCAGGGCTGTGGGGAGAGGGATGGAGGACACAGAGACAGGGCCTGCTTGTGTACCAATACGGACCATTAATATTAGCAAGATGTGCCCTCTCCTTTCTTGGCTGTTTCTGGATGTGGAAGCGAGCAGATACTCACATTCTTTTTGGTCTCCACTAGAGCCGCTATCTCAAAGCCCAGGCTGGATGTCTTCTCTAGGTTTATGAGACCAACATCAGTGTCCCAGAAGGGAAGTGGCTGACTGAATAGAGTGCCACAGCGTTTCATTCTGCATCATGTAAAATTGGGGATGGTCACCCACACACCTGTTTGAATGTCAGTGCCTGAAAGAAGACACTTGTTCTGATTCTCTGCTGTCTCCCTAATGCCTAGCACTGAGCACACAGATGTTCAATAAAAGTGCACTGAGTGAATAAGTGGGTCTAAGGCTAGGATGTGGTGTCAACCTGCTGAGCTTTGGGGTGTCTACTTTCCTCCACTGCTGGGAACTCCTCTTTGGGACTTCATTTTAAAGATTTATTTTGTCACTTCTAGTTTCCCAAGATCTCTCCAGTGTCCCAGCCCAGAGCTCCGTGGGTTGACCCTGCTCCCTTTTCACTCGGATTGAATTCAATCAGAGGAGCAGCTGTCAGTTGTTCAGAGTGACAGTGCAGGGCACTTCTGAGCACAAGTCCTCTTCCCCGGCCCTGGCAGCTGCTGTGCTCTCACTCTCCAGGTTTGCTGGCAGCTGTTGGGTCTAATAAATGTTTGCTCCTAAAATTACATAGATTTATAATCCCAGCAGCACTTCTCATTTTCTCCTATTTTCTAGTTCCTAAAATTTTAATTTCACACACTCCTGTCATCTCATTGATTGAACTTCCAGCCACGTAGCTCCCCCTGAACCTTATTAATTTAAATACTTCTCTCCTTTCCGTCTCTCTTCCTGCATTTCACAGAGCTCTTTGGGTTAACTTTCCTTCTGGAGGCTTTTATCTCCTTCTTCCTCTTTTTTTTCTGCTCTTTCACTGCCTATTTTGTTTATTTGCCTTTGGATTCCTTGTTTCTTAATTAGGACACAGAAATAGTTTATCAAAATAAATACAAGTACCTTATCCCACAATGACAATTTCCAGATTGAATCAACACTCAGATTTCACAGGAAAAAGTCTGTCCTTTTACTGAGAGTTGCAGGGACTCAAATCAATACACCCCTCATCCTCTGTCCGCATCAGGCCTGAAAACTCTCCACCTCCCTTCTACGTGTGGGGCAGAGAACTGATCTGCCATATTCCCGATCTGTCCACGGGGCTGGGCTGTGTAGGCCAAGGAGCTGAGGGGAGGGGCAGAGAGAAATGACACAGGAACCACCCAGGGTAACAGGCACAGAACGTTTATTTTTCACCACGTCAGGCACAGGCGCTATCACCAGCAGGTGCAGCAGGGAGGGGACCGTGCCATCCGCACCAGGCAGAGGGAGCGGGGACCCTCCCCGGGCACACCCCCAGCTCAGCCTGGGCAAGCCAGGATGCGGGGTGCGGGAAAGGCTGTGGCCTTGGCCTCGGCCTCGTGGGGCGGGAGGGATGGCCTTTCTGGCCCTAGGATTCCCATTTCCTCTGGGAGCCTGGTCTCAGCATCAGGTCCCGGCTCAGCAGCCGCCCCCGCAGCCATGGCCGCCCCCGGAGCCCCCGGCCTGCAGCCCGCGGCCACCGTCACAGGAGTCCGAGCTGTGGCGCCGGCAGCCATGGGACCCGTGGCGCCTGCGGTGGCTCAGGCAGCAGCCGCCCCCGGAGCCTGGAGCGCAGCCTGTGGGGACTGGGGGCGAGCACTGGGCGGGGCTCTTCGGGGGGCACTTGGGCGACGGGGGACACTTGGCGGGGGGCTGGCACTGCTGCTGGCTCTGCTGGCAGGACATCGCGGCCGGAGGTGGATCTGGAACAAATGAAAGAAACACGGTGAACACAGAAGCTGCAGACAGAAGTCTCCTCCCTGTGGGTTCTGTCAACACATGTCCCCCGTGACCAAGCTGCTTTCCAAGCCAAGCTCTGTGCGCCCTAAATGGGGATATGGACTGGTCAGACACACTTAGACACCAGATGGGTCCGTGTGCACCCCTGACAGCACACTCGGAGCGAGAATGAAGGAATCCGGAAGACCCGTGGCCCTGGGGGTTCACAGCCTCTGACAGGTGCCTCAGAGGCTCTTCCCTCTCCATCACCCCCTCCCCTCTGCCGCCCCCTGTCTGGACCCCTCCTGCTGGTTCCGATCACCTCTGGGCTGGTCTTCCCAAGGCTCCCAGCTGAGGGGACACTCAGGAGATACAGAGGAGGCAGGAGGAGGCTGTTCCTGAGGCTGCTGTGACTGAGAAGCCCAGGGCAGGGGTGCTTTTATCCTGTGACCGGGTTTGTCATGCAGGGCCGGAGCTTGCTGCGCTTTCACAACCAGGGGAGGGGACGGCCTGGCACATTGGACAAGGCTTTCTGCCTTTTTTCCTGGGCTCTTGCATAACGTCCAATAAATGAGGTACAACCAGGAAGTTTGATGACTGTCCACACGCAGTCCCCTGGGAACTGCTGGGAACCTAACACTTGTCTTTCCTGCATTTCTTCCTGAACCCCTTCCTCCCTCCCTCCCTTCCTTGCTTCCTTCCTTCTGCTCACATGACTTAGTTCAGATTCTGTCTCACATACCCTCCTGGGAACAGGTACAGCTATGAAAGAATTTTCTTCCTGTATTCAGAAGTCTACCAAGACAGACACACAGACAGATAGATAATTCATAACACAAATTCCGAATAATAAATGTAACTTAATCTGCGCAGTGTCTCCAGGCTGCACCTGTGACCATGACCTCCACATGGAATCCACTACCACCTCTTGAGCTCCTGGCCTTGAGATATGGGCAAAGGTGGGAGACTGGTGCCCTGCCTGGGGGAGTGAGCCCTCGGATGACCTCGCGGCACCCAGGGAGCAGTAGAGAATTCCACCAGTGAAGGAAGCAGAGCCAAGTTAGGTGTTGATGGACAAATAAATAAATTGCTCAGAGCTGAAAATGTTTACTTTTTTAAGTGCAGTCATCTAAACTCAAAACTTCTTGCAGATTTGAATCTATTAGTCAAGGGAAAGTAATTAGGACTACATGAACTGTAATCATATACGATTTAAAGATATTATATCATGGATCATTTTTTAACAGAGAAAAATGTTCATGGCCTATTGTGAACTGGTAAAAAGCAGTACCCATAGTTAATTAAATGATACTTTGAATGTAGTCTTTTGTATAGGGAATGTGTCTTATTCTTTCCTAAGGACTGATTTCCTGCCTTTAGTCCTTGTTTTCCTCACTTCACTGTAAAACTTGCCCACACTGAAGCAGGATCCAGTGAGTTGTTTCAAACCCCCCGGAGGAAGCACTGGTAGGGGGTCTGTGGGGTGTTAACTCAGGGTGGGGGTCATGAGACAGTGGGGGCGGGGGGAGGGAGGAATTGTGCCCTCCTGTCTTCATTTTCTTGTCTTCAGGAGAGGTTCTGGACCCCCTGAAGCCATGCTTTCAGCCTCAGCTCTGAGGCCACTTCCCTCACAACCATGAGAAGCCCACAAATAGATACTGGATTCAAAGGGCAAAATACGAGGGGTGAAAGAGGCACCATTTTACCCGGTGAGGTTGGAGACAGTGGCAATAGAGTGAAACTCATTTCCATTTTCATCAGCTTTGCTGGGCAGGCGACCATTAGATAATACCATAAAAATAAGGCTACTCTACCTCCTGGTGTTCCTGGGAAGTCCTAGCTTACAACTGGTGTCCCAGTGTAAGTACTCAGTGGTGTCCTGGTTTGGGTGATCATAGCAAAAGATTGGCCTAATGGAAGTGAAACTAACCTCACTCTTGGAGCCCCTCTGAATATCCAGCCTGACTTTAGGGTGTGACCGGGAAAGGGACATCACCCGCTGTCTTTTCTCTCCCAGACCTGATCCTCCTAGTGTTAGCCCTCCCCCTGGAATCTCATCCAGTCATGAATTCGCCAGTTCCTGTGTTTAATATGCCTTGAAATGAGCATCATTGGTGGGGCAGGCACCCTGTGCTGCACAGGAGATGTGGACAGAGGAGTGAGGACAGCCTGCCCTCACAGGAAGGGCAATCCAGCAGAGAGGAGGAAGGCAGATGGTGAATTACAGCTGTTGTGTCCAGTAAGGAGAAATCGCAGGTGCTGGGGGCATGTAAGGGAAGGCCGAATCTAGTCGGGGCTTCAGATGTCTGCAAAAATGGATAGTTTCCCTTTGGCCAGGGGTTCAAAAGAAGCAAGTACAAAGGCTCTTTTTTGGTCTACATGCTTTTAATCTTGAGTCATTAGGCCACAATTGGAGGGTCACGTCTGTCTCAGTGGTTGAGGAGGCTGCAAAGTTTGTGAGTGGCTCTGAGCAGCGATTTTCCCTTCTCCCCGGAAATGCAAGTGGACTTCTGTGTGGCTTCCTCCGGGCCCTTTCCTGGTTTTCCTTGTCTTAGGGAACGGGTTGTTTTCGTCCTGGAGTTGTTGCTCACTGATTTGAGATCCATGTCAATGAGGACGAGGTGCTCCCTCTTCACAAGCCCTCACGTGTCCCCCAGAGCAGCTGTTCCACAGGCCAGCAGAACAAGCCCGTGTCCTTAATAGCAGAAGCACAGCAATGAGGCCATGGCCAGGTGGCTCCTTCTTGAGTGGAGGGCAGTTCCCCGAGGGTCAGTGCTGGCCATCATCAAGGAGCCCGGCACCCTCGGGCATGGAGCTATCAGAGGGAACCCTGCTTATTTTTGATGCCTCTTCTCTTAACGGCACTCAGAAGAGGTAATCCTCGGTTCATCAAGAATAAGAAATGAAGCAAATACAAAACTCTTCTCCCTCATCTCAAGGACAGGACCATGAAAGGACAGAATAGTGTGAAACCTCTTCCCAGAACAAATGGCTCAGAATCTCTCAGAAAAATGGGGTGAGGGAGTGTGAAAAAATACCACCCAATCTTCTAATTTGAGGAAATTTGATTCTGGCTTATTCACATACCAATTTAGATGGGGTCTAGCATTTATGGCGTGGGAAGTATCTCCTCACAACCCCTGAACACAGTCCATATGGATTCAGGCTCTAACATGATTCTAGTTTGTGATTTTTTTTGGTATGAGAATTTCAGTGCAAGCCTCAACCCTGAAATCACAGCACCTACCTAAATGCTCTCAACTCCTAAAGAGATGCTGGAAGAGTCCCAGATGTTTTCCACGTGTACCAAGACCTTATAGACGAAGCCCTGCTGTTAATGCCATCACGTGAAAGTAGAAAGATAGGAATCTTGTGAAAAAGGTCAGATGTTTTTCCTAGCAGAAGAGTGGGGGAGGGGAGGCTCCTTAACCCCTCTGATCAGGGTGGACATTGAGGATGTGGGTGGGGTCTAGACAGGAAGAGCCAGGTGTGTCCTGTGGTGATGAGAGTTGTGTCTTGACATAGATCCTCTGTGACCATGTGATACATCCCTCTGGAAGTTCTGAGAAATTGTTTGGAGCCACTTTGTGACTATTTAGATAGTTGGTCATTTCTAGCTACTGTGATTTGGGCAAATACATTTATTGTGATCTCATCTTGAGCGCATAGGTTGAAAAAAAGCTTACATTTAGGTTATACATTACATAGCCATTCATAACTTGTAAAATTACGCCTTTTTTGCAAATCTAAAAAAAATTAGATAGGCCAGCAATTTTCAGAGTCTTAGAATAGTAGAGATACTACTACATTCACATCAAACTAAAGAGAAAATTAAAACAAATAATCATCTCGATGCATAAAAACATTTGAAAAAATCCATTATCAATTCATGATTTAAAAGAAACTCAGAAAGGGGAACCTGGGTGGCTCATTGGTTAAGCATCTGACTCTGGATTTTGGCTCAGGTCAGGTCACAACCTCATGGTTCATGAGTTCAAACCCTGAGTAGGGCTCTGCACTGGCAATGCAGAGCCTGCTTGTGATTCTTTCTCCCTCTCTCTCTCTGCCCCTCCCCTGCTCATGCTCTCTGTGTCTTGCAAAATTAGGAAACAAACTTGAAAAAAACCTTTCAGAAAGCAAATATCAGAGGGGAGCATCCTCAGACTAATAAAGAGCATGTATAAAAAGCTCTACTAATGCCAATACTTGAAAAGACTGAATGCTTTCCTTCTAAGATTGGGAGCAAGACAAGGGGAGAAAGCTATGGAAAAGAAAACAGAGTCCAAAAATAGGCCCAGAATACAGGATTAATTTATTCTGAGCAAACGTGCTGTCAGTGAAAAATAAATAAATCTTTTTTAATAGCACTTTATTTTATTTTATTTTTTAAGTTGGCTCCATGCCCAATGTGGGACTTGAACTCATGACCCTGAGATCAAGAGTCCCACACTCCATTGACTGAGCCAGCCGGGTGCTCCTGAACAAACCTTTTAGAATTTCTTTAAAAAAAAGGAAGAGAGTTTTATTCAAGACCAGGTGAGAACAGTTGGTCAGGCTACACATCTTCACAAAGAAGAGAGTGCTCCTGAGAAGTGTTTAATAGAGGGTTACTTATGTTTTTTTTGTTACATCAAGACTTACAATCATCGTGACGAAGGACATTTCAGAAAATTACAAACTTTATCTTATGCTTTTAGTATGTACAAGGTTGCAGGTTTTGGACGCATAGAAACTGAATTTAAGAAGACTTTTACTCTTTGGTTTGAAACGTTTTTTCTAGGTTATTTGCTAACAAAGCAGATGCACAATGTGTGCTCAGGGCAGAAACAGAACCCATACTTTGAAGTTTGGTGAAGTCAATCTGACCTTGGTAAAAGTATAGCTTCCCTGGGAGCTCAGGAGCAAGGCCCACAAACATTAAAAGTTGAACATTTCTTTTATCAGACAAAAGCATGGAAGGATAGTCATTCTAACAAAAGGTGCTGAAATAGTTGGACATCCATATTAAATAAATAAATTATATCTCATATTATATGTAAAAATTATTACATATAAAAATAAACTCCACATCAATAATAGATCAAAAGGTAAAACAAAACATTATAAAACTTCTAGAGTAAAGTATAAGAAAAAAATCTGTGACTTGAATTACACAAAAAAATTTTTTTTAAATGTTTTTATTTATTTCTAGGAGAGAGAGAGAGACAGCATGAGCAGGGGAGGGTAAGAGAGAGAGGGAGTCACAGACTGAAACAGGCCCCAGGCTCCGAGCTGGCAGTCAGCACAGAGCCCGACACGGGGCTCGAACCCACGAACCCCGAGATCATGACCTAAGCGAAAGTCGGACGCTTAACCGACTAAGCCACCCAGGCGCCCTGTGTTACACAAAAATTTTTATAAATGGCAATAAAAGGGTGATTCAAAAAGTCTTCATAAACTCTACTTCATCAAAATTTTGAAATCCTGCTTTTTATCCTTTTCTATGGTTGAGTAATATTCCACTATATTATATATTTTATATATATATTATATTGTGTGTATATATATATATAATACCACAACTTCTGTATCCATTCATCAATCCACAGAAACTTGGGCTCTTTCCATAATTTGGCTATTGTTGATAAATGCTGCTATAAACATGTATGGAAATGATCAATAGTGATTGAAGCTAATATTACACTGTATGTTAACTAACTGAAATTTTAATAAAAATAAAAAAATGCACTTTAGAAATAATACTCTCTTTAGATGACAAAATAAGGAAACAACCAAACAAAAAACAAAGCAAACAAAAAAACTGCTTTTCAAAAGACACTCTTAAGAAAATGCAAAGAAAATTCATAGATTTGGAAAACACATTTGCAAAATACCTATCTGATGAAGGATTTGTGTCTAGAATATATGTTAAAATGCTCCAAAAATAGGGACTCCTGGTAGCTCAGTCAGTTGAACATCTGACTCTTGATTTCAGCTCAGATCATGATCTCAGGGTCATGGGATCAAGCCCCACATTAGGCTCTGCTGAACATGAAGCCTGCTTAGGATTCTTCCTCTTTCTCTCTCTGCCTCTCTATCCTTGTGCTCTCTTTTTCTCTCTAAAATAAAAATAAATAAAATGCTCAGAAAACAACAATAAGAAAATAGACAACCTGATTAAAAAATGGGTGAAAGATTTGAAAAGACATTCCAACAAAGAAGATAAATGGATGGCAAATAAATACATGAAAAGACACTTAGCAGGGGCACCTGGGTGGCTCAGCCAGTTAAATGTCTGACTTCGGCTCAAGTCATGATCTCACAGTTTGTGAGTTTGAGCCCCTGCATAGGACTCTGTGCTGACAGCTTGGAGCCTAGAGCCTCCTTCAGATTCTGTGTCTCCCCCGTCTCTGCCCCTCCCATGCTCATGCTCATGTTCTATCTCTCAATAATAAATAAAAACATTAAAAAAATTTTAAAAGACACTTAACATTATTAACCACTAGGGAAATACCAATTAAAGGAAAATGAGATACCACTCTACATACATTAGGATGGCTAAAATTAAGAAAAACTGATAATACCAAGTACTATCAAAGATGTGGAGCACCTAGTTCACTGGATCATTGTTGGTGGGCATGCAAAATTGTACAACCACTTTGGAAAATAGTTTACCAATTTCTTACAAAATGAAACATACCCTTATAATTTGCCCCAGAAACTGTGTTCTTAGATATTTAGCCATGAGAAATAAATGTTATATGTTTTTAAATTTTTTGTATTGTTTATTTATTTTTGAAACAGAGAGAGAATGTGAGTGGAGGAGGGACAGAAAGAGAGGGAGACACAGAATCTGAAACAGGCTCCATGCTCTGAGCTGCCAGCACAGAGCTTGACTCAGGGCTCAAACTCACAAACCACAAGATCACAATCTGAGCTGAAGTTGGAGGCTTAACCAACTGAGCCACCCAGGCACCACAATAAATGTATTTACAGAAAAACTTGTGAGTCTGCATTTATGGCAGCTTTATTAATAATTTCTCTGAACTGGTAGCAACCCAAATGTCCTTCAACTGGAAAATAAATTAAAAAATGATCTATACATTTGGGGTATCTGGGTGGCTTAGTCAGTTAAGTGTCCGATTTTGGCTCAGCTCATCATCTCATTGTTCATGAGTTCAGCCTCATGTTGGGCTGTATGCTGACAGCTCAGAGCCCCTGCTTCAATTTCTGTGTCTCCTTCTCTCTCTCTCTCTGTCCCTCCGCGCTTGCGTTCTGTTTCTCCCTCTCTCTAAAATAAATAAACATTAAAAAATAATAATAAGATACATTAACACAATAGAAAGTTACTTAGCAATGAAAAAGGAATGAAGTACTATTACATAAAACAATAAGGATGAATTTCAAATACACCATTCTAGGTGAAAGAAACTAGACTTTAAATGGTACATATCATGTAATTGCAATTACATGGCATTGTGAAAAAGGCAAGATTTTAAGGACTGAAAGTAGATCAGTGGTTCCCTAGGGCTGCATGGAGAAGTCCATTATTCAGGGTCATCAGGGAATGTTTTGGGGTGATGAAACTGTTCTTTGCTTTTTTACATAGCCATATGTGTTAGTCAAAGCTCACAGAATTGTGTTCCTAAATGGGGGATTTTTTTCTCTGTGTAAAATAAATACCTCAAAAAATCTGACTTGAAAATGGAGAAAAAAATTCAATATTTTTGGAACTACATGTAAATATGATAAAAATATGTCAGAAGGGAAGCAAAGAATGGTAAATACAAGATTCAGGTTGGTGATTACATCAGTTGGACAGACAGGGTATGGGGTAAGGAAGCATGAAGCAGGTACATGTAACTATCAAAGTCCTCATTTTCACATGGGGAGGGGCGGATTTTGGCATGTTTGCTATTTAAATGATGATAGGATGGATAGATAGATAGATAGATAGATAGATAGATAGATAGATAAGCAGAGAAACAAATTCATTAAGAGAACCTTGCATGGATTGACAATGAGCATATATTACAAACCAAGGATTAATGTCAATCCATATCTGTGTACCTGAGATCTGCTAATAACAAAGCTGAGTAAAACGCCAACAGTATATACCTTCCCAGCCCATTACTTTGGGCTTACTCATCTCATCTCCCTCTTTCACAGCATCAGTCATTAATTGCCATAGAGAAGGGCTGATCCTTGTTTGTTTCTTTGTTTATTCTTTTATTACTAATATGCCCATCTTAGGAGGTTTATCCTGGAGCTGGGCCTCAGATAAAGCACTTCCTGCTCCAGAGCTAACACACAGCTTATTAGGTCATAAAATCCTCTCACAAGGCCAGGTGAGTGTCTTCTCTGTGTGCAATCCCAGGTTCCTCAGGATGTCAGGGCTGCTAAGACATCCTCAGAGTGCAGCTCGATGCAGCCGTCTCAGGCTCTGGGCTGTGGGTTCAAGTGTTCTGTGAGTGTGATGCACTGAGGACTGTGTTCTGAGAAGGGAAGTGTGGCCCTGAGGTGGGCAGTTCCAAGAGATTACTAGCTCATCCGGAAAAGGAAAGGATGGTCACCTGAGGATGTGGAGACAAGGCACTGAGGCAGGGATGCACGCATGGGGCTGGGATGGGGCCCTCTGCAAGCCCATTCCTGAGGAACAGAAGCATTTTGCCGACAACTATTTGTCGTGGCTGGAGCCACACTGACTGGGGACACCTGTCACACCCAAAGTACAGCCCCCTAGCAACTCAGATTCCACACCGCTGGATTAAGAATAGCCTCTATGCAGATTTCTGGAGGGCCACATGACATGGAAAATACCAATTCCCTCTGCAGCCAAGTGGACCCCTGAGATGGCTGCCCTTCCGTCTACCCTGTAACACCTACACATAGCCTTAGGCTTCAGTTATCGCATGTAAATACTTTGTGATTTGTCCTAACTGGGATATCCCTGTGAAATCATACCCAGAGGCAAACTGGGACCTCCTTGGAAGCAGAGTGGACAGGAAATCTGCCCTGCTTTCCCCTCCCCATCGCCCAGCTCTGTACACCCGGGACCATCCAGCTTTCCACATGCATCTTAAAAGAGCTTTTAGAATCACTGATTCAGTAAGTTCAGTAAGTTGTAGACTCGAGAGAAAAAGAAAACAATAGCCTATTAATTTAATATCTACAAATGGGTAGTTAAACGAACAGCAAATCAAAATGTAATATATTACATTTGCTATAATAATGTTTTATTTAATTTAATTAAATTTAAATGTGTGAATGTTGAAGTCTCAATGATAATTTTATTTTTGTTATACATAATGTAATATATTCTGTAATATTTGAGATAAAATTTGTTGAGGACTACATGTGTAATATCACAATTAAATCAAATGGAAAGATAGGGGTGCCTGGGTGGTTTAGCCAGTTGAGCATCTGGCTCAGGTCATGATCCCAGGGTCATGGGATTGAGCCCTGTGTTGGGCTCTGCACTGGACATGGAACCTGCTTGAGATTCTCTCTCTCTCTCAGCTCCTCTCCCCGGCTCACGTGTGCTCTTTCTCTCTACAAATAAAATAAATCTTTAAACAATGGAAAAATAGTATTCAGTTTACATAAAGCTTAGCCATTATGAGGATTATGTTATCAAGCAAGGCCCACATACAACCTCCACCACCATCAACCTCGCAAGTACCAACCATGTTCGCAAAATGATTCATTATCATCATTTGCGTAACTTTTCCTTCATTCTCCCAAGCACATGAGCCACTATCTTCTATCACCTTCCACAGTGTTAGAATCAATAGTATACACTCCACAGTGAGAGGCATGTAGACATGGAACAACAATGAAGAAGCTGATCTGTTCTTTTTTTCTCTTGCTCCTCCATTTCCTCCTCCTCCTTCCCATCTACCTCTTCCTCCTTCTGCCTAACAATATTAATTGTGAATCTTGTCCCATCTAGAGTCGTCGGTCTCTTCTCCTCTCTAACTCTTATGCTGCTCCCCGTCCTGCCATATGGGAACCAGGAGGTCTCCTTAGGAACCTTTCTGTTTTGGACAGGAATTGGCTCCCAATCTCCATCTCTTACCTTACACATCACTCTTTCACGGGACAATGACCTTGTCCAGCTGTTACCTCCAGAAAACATCTGAAGTCTCCATCACCCTTCTGGCGCCACGGGGGACTGACCTCCAAATGCTGCGATCTTTGGCTTGGGACCTAAATAAACACTTCTGTTCAGCACTTATGTTATCAGACCCAGTATAATTGCTTGTACATGGTCTGTGAGGTACTCGAGGGAAGAAATGTGCCATATATCTCTGTATCATTAGTGTTGAAAGTAGTGAATAGGTACAGAGCCTATGCCAAAGCATGGAAGTGAATGAATACGGGCACAGCACCTGGTCCCGAGCAGACCCAAGTGGGACGCACTTTGGCAGTCACAA
The DNA here is from genome assembly GCA_017311185.1 of Proteles cristata cristata. NCBI lineage: Eukaryota > Metazoa > Chordata > Mammalia > Carnivora > Hyaenidae > Proteles > Proteles cristata. Next base: position 89,817 of record JAESUZ010004496.1, on the reverse strand, counting down.
GGACATCTTGGTTCCACCACTAAGGCGGAATCTTAGGTTCATGCCAGGAAGACACTGGACGGGGACAACTAGGAACTGTGCCAGGCCGTCCCCTCCCCTGGTTGTGAAAGCGCAGCAAGCTCCGGCCCTGCATGACAAACCCGGTCACAGGATAAAAGCACCCCTGCCCTGGGCTCCTCAGCCACAGCAGCCTCAGGAACAGCCTCCTCCTGCCTCCTCTGCATCTCCTGAGTGTCCCCTCAGCTGGGAGCCTTGGGAAGACCAGCCCAGAGGTGATCAGAACCAGCAGGAAGGGCCCAGACAGGGGGCGGCAGAGGGGAGGGGGTGATGGAGAGGGAAGAGCCTCTGAGGCACCTGTCAGGGGCTGTGAACCCCCAGGGCCACGGGTCTTCCGGATTCCTTCGTTCTCGCTCCGAGTGTGCTGTCAGGGGTGCACACGGACCCATCTGGTGTCTAAGTGTGTCTGACCAGTCCATATCCCCATTTAGGGCGCACAGAGCTTGGCTTGGAAAGCAGCTTGGTCACGGGGGACATGTGTTGACAGAACCCACAGGGAGGGGACTTCTGTCTGCAGCTTCTGTGTTCACCGTGTTTCTTTTATTTGTTCCAGATCCACCTCCGGCCACGATGTCCTGCCAGCAGAGTGAGCAGCAGTGCCAGGCCCCCGCCAAGTGCCCCCCGAAGAGCCCCGCCCAGTGCTCGCCCCCAGTCCCCACAGGCTGCGCTCCAGGCTCCGGGGGCGGCTGTGGGCTCAGCTCCGGGGGCGGGCGGCTGCTGCCTGAGCCACCGCAGGCGCCACGGGTCCCATGGCTGCCGGAGCCACAGCTCTGACTCCTGTGACGGTGGCCGCAGGCCGCAGGCCGGGGGCTCCGGGGGCGGCCATGGCTGCGGGGGCGGCTGCTGAGCTGGGACCTGATGCTGAGACCAGGCTCCCAGAGGAAATGGGAATCCTAGGGCCAGAAAGGCCATCCCTCCCGCCCCACGAGGCCGAGGCCGAGGCCGCAGCCTTTCCCGCACCCCGCATCCTGGCTTGCCCAGGCTGAGCTGGGGGTGTGCCCGGGGAGGGTCCCCGCTCCCTCTGCCTGGTGCGGATGGCACGGTCCCCTCCCTACTGCACCTGCTGGTGATAGCGCCTGTGCCTGACGTGGTGAAAAATAAACGTTCTGTGCCTGTTACCCTGGGTGGTTCCTGTGTCATTTCTCTCTGCCCCTCCCCAGGTGGCCTGATGTGCACCTTCTGTCTGCTCTTCAGGCCCAGTGCTGCCTATAGACGGTGGTGAATCATAGTTCTAGACTAGAGAAAATGCAGGGATCTCGGTTTTTCATCCTGCAGTGTGGTGCACTGCGTGAGAGGAGGGTCCAACATGGCGGTAAGCATCAGTAAAAGGTGAGGTGGATGAGTGTTCCCCTCACACTGGGCTCCCTGGCTCCTGTGAGGAGCCACTATTTGCTTTTGTTGCTGTCTCTGGCTTCCCCATTAAAAACAGAATGCGCAGTAGGCGGTTACCAGAAAATAAGCAGGTAGGCAGTCTTCACCCTGGGGAATCTGTCCCTCCTAAGGACATTCGTCAGTATTGAGAGACATTTTTGATTGTTTCTAGATGTCGAGGGACAGGGTGTCAGATTACTGGCATTCAGTGGGTGAGGCCAGGGCCGCAGCTACACATGCACAGAAGCACCTCACAGTCTTGCCAACCCCATCACAGGGAATTATCTGGATCAAAATGACAAGACTCAAAATTGTCAGAGTAGGTTAAAGAACTAGAGAGAGGAAGGAATGGCATCAGGACAGTCAACTGCATCTGCTCAGTACAAATCCCAGAGAAAGCTGGCATGGCAGAGGAGGGAGAGAGAATTAGATGTCTAAGAAGGCATGGTTTAGAGGGAGAGAGGGAGCCGAAACTTAGGAGCTGTGATAATGTGAAGGTGTGGATTAGAAGACAGGAAAAAGGGACAAGGGGATGTGAGAAGTGTCCCTAGGAATTAGATGACAAACTGACTGAGACATCCAAGCCTGTCATGTGCTTGAAACCCCTAACTGACTCACATGAGCTCATTTAATTTTCTAAACAACCCATAAGGCAGGTGCTCTTAAGAACCAGATTATACAGGGTGACATTGAGATGCCACCTCACACTGGTCAGAGTGGCTAAAATGAGCAAATCAGAGAACACGAGATGCTGGCGAGGATGTGGAGAAACGGGCACCCTCCTACACTGTTGGTGGGAATGTAAACTGGTACAGCCCCTCTGGAAAACAGTGTGGAGGTTCCTCAAAAAACTAACAATAGAACTCCCCTATGACCCAGCAATAGCACTGCTAGGAATTTACCCAAGGGATACAGAAATGTTGATGCATAGGAGCACATGTACCCCAATGTTCATAGCAGCACTCTCCACAATAGCTAAAACATGGAAAGAGCCTAAGTGTCCATCAATGGACAAATGGATCAAGAAGATGTGGTTTATCTATACCATGGAATACTACATGGCAATGAGAAAGAATGAAATCTGGCCATGTGTAGCAACATGGATGGACCTTGAGGGTGTTATGCTGAGTGAAATAAGTCAGGCAGAGAAGGACAAATATCATAGGTTTGCACGTATAGGAGAATTAGGAGGAACTTAACAGAGGACCACGGGGGAGAAAAAGGGGGAAATGGTGGGGGAAAGGGAGAGAGGCAAACCATGAGAGACTCTTGAATGATGACAAAAACTGAGAACTACTGGATGTAGGGGGGAGGGGGGATGGGCATGGAGGAGGGCACTTGTGGGGATGAGCACTGGGTGTTATGTGGAAACTAATTTGACAATAAACTATCTGTTAAAAAAAAAAAAAAGAACCAGATTATAAATGGAGAAACTAAGAATCCAAAAAGTTTTGTACCACAACTGAGGACACACAGCCAGGAGGTGGTGTAGCTGATGGGCTGCAGAGGCCATGCTCTGGACAGCCTGGACATTTGGCCTCCCGTAGAGACTTTTCAAGGGATCTTTGAAACTGACATTTTTTTCGCTTAGCATTTATGTTGGCTTGTTTGTGCTTTGTTTCTATTTTTGTTTTATTATTATTTTTTCAGATCTGCAGAGCTAAAGCCCATCCATGTATTATAATTTCAGTAAAACTTTAAAAAAATGTTACTCTTCCATACTTGGGACCTATAATATGAAATTGAACTGCCCTATGTTGCAATAACCAGTTTAGAGATCAGTCTCACTCTGTCAGGCTGTTGAAATACAGGTGTAAAAAGCATTCCACCCAAGCTACTCAAATGGTTTTTAGAAGAAGCCAAGGGAACATCACAGAACCGGAACTAAATTGAAATTAAAATCTTGGCCAAAATCACTGCAGGGCGGGATACAGAGCAAAATAATGCTGCGTAGCACTTTGGGAGTGCTTTGAATTTTTAAAAACGTGGATTTTATTTTTTGTTCTTAGAAAATATAAAACTGGCTATTTATTTTCACATTAAGATCCAAGGACTCAGAGTTTCTAAAGTCTTCAGGATTTAATTAATTTAATTTAATTTAAACTCCAAAGCCAAGGTGTTTGCTGTTGGATCTATCACCATGAACTACTTCTCCCTCAAAACCTGGGAAATCCCTGGGTACTGTTTCTCTATAGGACCAAAGCAGTATGGTGTCATGGTGAAAATATGCCCCCCAAAATGTTTACGTTGATTAGGCTTGACTGAGAGATCAGAGTCAAAGACAAGAGGTTGGTGGACTCAGTCACAAAGTTCACAGATCTGGGCAGAACCATCACATTTGTATACAAGTGGCTGGGAGTATGAGCCACATTCCTAATAGCATACCAGCTACCAGAGAAATAGGACTTAGCCTTTGAATAAAGTCTGACATCCAGTAATACTGTAGAACGATGATGGAGGCTCAGAAGTACCTGCTGGTTTCAAGCTCTCAATGCCAAAGTGTCTAAGAAGTCTTGCAGTCAATAAGTCCACTCAGCAGGGAGAAGAAATAGGAGTTGGGCAAACACATAAGGTTTGGACCTGCAATGCCAGGCCAAAAAAAGCCAGATGTTATGCAGTTTACAATGCTGCCCCTAAAAGGGAACCCTGACAGCTGAGAACTCAATGGGTAGAGAGATGCCCAGTTCTCATCAGGAGACTACCCCCAACACCCAGTCTAAGACTCAACAGTCAATAATTCATCGATTCAAAAGATATTTATTTACTATGTGCAGAAACCACTATAGGTCCTGAGATACAATGTAGAACAAGAAAGACAGTCCCCTTAATTATTGGCAACACAGTAGAGTAAGGTACAAGCAGACCTCTATCTAGCTGGCTTCTCATACCCTTGGACTGGGGAGGCAGGGAGTTCCTAACACTATGTAGGACCTCAACCTGGGAGACGTATCGAGGCTTAAACATACTGGCTTTGCTGGCGGCAAAAAGTTCATGTGGGTGACTTCTTACTTCCATACCACAGGCAATTGTCAAGTAAGAACGAGGGATGAATTAGTCATGGTGATGGGGAGCTCACTAGTGCACACATAGGCTTCTGCCCTCATGCCTTTTCTGATTTCCCTCCTTTGCTCCTTCCAAAGTCCTAGTGAAAAACCATGCATGCACCAGCACTCTGCACGTACTCTCATTTTCTCCCTGGTATGCCATATCTGAGTATGTCAAAATGGGTGGCCACAACCACAGGATTTCTGGTCACAGATAAACAGACACATTTACTATTAATAATGTTTTATCACAACTATCATTTTTAATTATAGCTGTGATATAGAAGATCTGTCTATTTTTATGCACAATTATATCCCACAGTCTCTAGTGTTATAATAAAATGAATAAGATAATTCTACACAGCTGATTTAAATGCAATTTCTACAAACATTAGTCATTCACTTCAGTTGCATCATGTCAAGTGTAGATAATAACACTACCACATGTACCCATTGTTATTCACCTTCTACCAATGATAACTCGCCTCTCCGCTAAATTTTCCCTGACTATTCCAGCCTAGATGAATCACCTCCTCCTCTGAACTACTCCTAAAACCTGAAACTCAGAAACACACAGAGTGAGTGATTTACTGACACATCATTCATTGGATGTAGGTTAGTTTCTTATTTCTATCTCTGATTTCAACTCTGAAAATATGTGGTCCATTGTGCTTTGATAAGGTTGTTGCCTTTTCCCTCCCTAAACACTTGTACCTAAACATCACCTAATAAAAACCAACGAAGCAAAGCCATGGATATCTAACTCAATAATCAATGCTCTTAATGAACATGGTCCCTTCTATCAGCCGCATCTGCCCTCAATCATCAGCTTTATCTCCTCTCTCTTTGCAGGGACCCCTCTGCCTCCTGAGTTTCACAAATTCCTCTTAGTGGCCCCACCTCAACCTGGTAGGGATGGAACTGAGGGAAGCCCAACAGAAGGTGACCTGCATTTCGAGAAACATCCCAGTAATAGTTTCTGAATGCTTTGGGTTTGGAACTTTCCAAAAACAGTTATTGGGGTTACTTTTCAACTCTTGCCCCAAAAGACTCAAGATTTCACCCATTTGGCCCAAACACGCCTCTGTCCTTGCTTCCGGAGAATCACAAAATATGTGAACTAAATGTTCATCTCTGCAAGAGATTTGAACCCTGGTTTGTCCTCCATGTTAGGATGTAAGCTCCCTGAGGGCAGAGATGGGGTGTCCCTTGTTTCTTATTGTATTCCCAGTGTTTTCCACGGGGCCTGGGCCATGCTTCACGCTCCACAAAAACTTTTTGAATAAAGATATATGGAAATGGATGGCCTAGGGTCATCACAGTGAGCTGTGCCTTGCTCCTAATCTGGCATTCCTCCAGGCCCTACCCCACAGACAGGGCCATGTTGTCACTTCACTACTTCTGTCTTCAGCCTTACCACTCAGTGTGGCAGAAGGATCACCCCTTGTGAGTGAGTGCCTTTTCCTGAACAGTGCCTAACGTAAGTGACATGGTCACTGGGTCTGAAATGAAAATGGGGGAGATACTCCCCCTCTTCCCTGTTTACCATCATGAGGCATCATGACCACTGTCCCAGGGCAGTTCATTCTCCCACAGACATTTTCAAAAAGAGAACTTTAAAAATCTCTCTGTGTCAAAGAGGACGACTTGAAAAGTGGAACAAATAAAAAGGTTAAATCTCCATATAAAATAAGTGCTTCTCTAAAAACAAGTAGCCAGTTATATGGACTTTAATATTCATAGAATAATTAAATACATTTGTAAGGTTTTTTGGGTGATTAAAAAAAAGACTCCAAGGCAAAATGTTCCGCAGAAGGAGTTTTATTATATGCACCCTCGGGCGAGGTTCCGCGACTCAAGAAGGGGAGTCAGGGAAGTCGCGTCCGGTTTGGGTGGTGAGGGGTTTTATAGCCTGTTAGTGGGGGTTGGGGAAAGTTCAGATAACAGGGGCGGTCTCTTGACTAGAGAGTCCTGGGTTGGAGGGTTTAAGTTTTTTTGTTTCCCGCTGATGTCCCAACAGTTACCGATGAAGTGGAGGGAAGGTTGGCCATTTTAAGAAGTGGTGGAAAGGCCAACCATCTTAAGAAGTCTGCCATTCTGTGGCGTCTCTGCCCTACCTCTCAGCCGGCCCAACAACATTTACAATAAAATCATTTTATTTATTTATTTAGTTTTGTCATTTATTTTATTCTTATTTTTATTTATTGTTTTCTTAAATAGTTTATTGTCAAGTTGGTTTCCATATAACACCCAGTGCTCATCCCAACAACTGCCCTCCTCCATGCCCATCACCTCCCTTCCCCTCTCCCCCACCCCATCAGCCCTCAGTTTGTTCTCAGCATTTAAGAGTCTCTCGTGGAAAATCATTTTATCTGAAATATTATAAATGAACATGCATATTGCTTTATAACCTGCTTTATAATCAATTATAAACAGGTCATGAACATTTTTATGTCATAAAATAAATAACATAAATGAATAGAAAAACATGTATTTAAAAATTTTCAATGTTTCTTTATTTTTGAGAGAGAGACACAGGGCATGAGTGGGGGAGGGGCAAAGAGAGAGAGAGGGAGACACAGAATCTGAAGCAGATTCCAGGCTCTGAGCTGTCAGCACAGAGCCCGACGTGGGGCTCAAATTCACCAACCATGAGATCATGATCTGAGCCAAAGACGGATGCTTAACCAACTGAGCCATCCAGGCTCCCTGAAAAATATGTATTTTGAATAGGATTATTAAATTTTTGGTGGTGTTCTTCACAGTTATCTTCTTTTGAAAATGTAGCAAACAGTTAGTAAAACAAATGGTAAACACTTGTAGTAAAACAAATGGTAAATTTGAATGGGAAAAGTCTCCAGTTTGCATAACTAGATCATACTCAAACTTCATATACTGTAAGGTCTATGAAAGCTTTCTGCTGATCAAAACTCAGCTCAGCCCTCTTGCTCTCCTTCCCTAGAATCCCAGCTCAGTCCCTGGGTGCCATGAGTCTTTGCGGAGGCCCCAGTCAGCCCAGAAAGGGTCTCAGCTCTATTCTTCCATTGTTGTACCTCTCATCTCACTCCGGGAGCTCAGGAGAGTGCCAGAGTGCTGGCCTGTGCGCAGGGTGGAGTAAGGCTGACACCAGAGACTGTGACCTCATGACTGAAGATGTTATGCCCGGTTGCGTTACAGCATTTAGCATGTGATATTTGACTCCATATTTACAAATGTGAGTATTAATATTTCTATCGCTCTTTCCTGACAGACTGGGAGCTACTCAATGACAGTGTCATATTCATCCATGTATGGCTGGTTTCCAGCAAAGTCCTTGAACAGAGCTTGGAGTTAAGAAATGTGAGCTGAACGAATGATACAGGTAGCATGGCAGTGCCCTGTAGGCCTGGGTGGCATGAAGGTAGACAGCGTGCAAACTTCCTGCTTCCCTCTTCAGAGGTCCTGCTAAGTCACAGGAAGGTGACAAATGCAAGGACAGTCCTGGGAGTGTGCCAGGCCGTCCCCTCCCCTGGTTGTGAAAGCGCAGCAAGCTCCAGCCCTGCATGACAAACCCAGTCACAGGATAAAAGCACCCCTGCCCTGGGCTCCTCAGTCACAGCGGCCTCAGGAACAGCCTCCTCCTGCCTCCTCTGCATCTCCTGAGTGTCCCCTCAGCTGGGAGCCTTGGGAAGACCAGCCCAGAGGTGATCAGAACCAGCAGGAAGGGCCCAGACAGGGGGCGGCAGAGGGGAGGGGCTGATGGAGAGGGAAGAGCCTCTGAGGCACCTGTCAGGGGCTGTGAACCCCCAGGGCCACGGGTCTTCCGGATTCCTTCGTTCTCGCTCCGAGTGTGCTGTCAGGGGTGCACACGGACCCATCCGGCGTCTAAGTGTGTCTGTCCAGTCCGTGTCCCCTTTTCGGGCGCACAGAGCTTGGCTTGGAAAGCAGCTTGGTCACGGGGGACAAGTGTTGACAGAACCCACAGGGAGGGGACTTCTGTCTGCAGCTTCTGTGTTCACCGTGTTTCTTTTATTTGTTCCAGATCCACCTCCGGCCACGATGTCCTGCCAGCAGAGCCAGCAGCAGTGCCAGCCCCCCGCCAAGTGTCCCCCGTCGCCCAAGTGCCCCCCGAAGAGCCCCGCCCAGTGCTCTCCCCCAGTCCCCACAGGCTGCGCTCCAGGCTCCGGGGGCGGCTGCTGCCTGAGCCACCGCAGGCACCACGGGTCCCATGGCTGCCGGAGCCACAGCTCTGACTCCTGTGACGGTGGCCGCAGGCCGCAGGCCGGGGGCTCCGGGGGCGGCCATGGCTGCGGGGGCGGCTGCTGAGCCGGGACCTGATCCTGAGACCAGCCTCCCAGAGGAAATGGGAGTCCAAGAGCCTGAGAATGATCCTCATGAAGCAGCCTTTCCAACATCTCCCTCTCGGGGCTGAGCAGATGAACTGCTCATGGAAGTGGGGAAGTGGGGAACTCTTCCCAGAAGCCTCTGTGGATGTCTTTCCCAGGAGCCCTGGGCTCCCCCTCCTCCGTGCTTCACACCATTACCATCTCTGTCTGACCTGGTAGAAAAATAAAGCTTCTTATTACCTCAACTGCCTCCCACTTGTCCTATGACTGCATTGCTCACGGATGCTCAGTGGGTCCCCTCCCTGAACTCCTGTGGGTCCAGCATGCTGGCACCAGGACTAACCTGGTGCGGGACTAAGACATTAAGGGGTCGTGTGTTTCACCTACAGAAGGACCCTGGGAACCTCAGGCTGGAGGTGTGGACAGGAGCTGCTGCCAAGGCCTGACTGTGTTTATGTGACATGATGGAAAGGGAGCATCTGATGCTGGAATCCACATCTCTGTTGAGGGTAGTATAGTGGATCAGAAATTGAGAAAAATGAGACCAAAGAGGAAGCCGAAAGGAAGGTCTGAGGGAGAAAAATCAAGTTAACCTACAAATGATGGGTTTGAGAGAGAGAGATGAGCTGCAAAGTTAATAAATTCCAAAAACTCTGAATTGAGGGTTCGCTGAGAGATTGCCGGGGTGTTCAGTATGTGAGGGGCTCTGAGTTTTGAGAAAACTGAGAGAAAAATAGAACGTGAGAAATGTCCCCGGGGGTTACAGATTGAACACCTATAAATTTCTTTCAAGAGAGCTCAGGTAGGATGGAACTCATTTTCATTATTTCTTTGGCTGCTGAATGCTACTTTTCAAAGTCAAGGTGCCAAAGAGACATGGCCAGGCTCTCGTTGCATGGGATCCCAAGTGGGGGAGCTCTCGCCCCAACTTTGGAATAGGGCAACATTTATCTATATGCCAAACTGAACTGGTCATTCCTGATGAGAACCAAGCATGCTATTTCACTTGTATCACTAGATTTTTTGAAATAATGGTACAAAATAATGGGGGTCTGTTACACCCAAGCCAGGAGGGCTCTTGAAATGATTTCAGAAAGATGAAAAGACATCATGTAACTGTAGCTATAGGCAAAGTTGAAATTTTTGAGAGAAATCAGAGTTAGAGCATGGAAATTATAGACAAAGGACAGAACCAGTCTGATACTCTGGGAATTCAGCTGGATTAAGTACATTTTTGTCATCTCATTTTTTAAAAAATGAAAATTAGTTTTGCTACAATATTATTGGACATATAATTTCTTGAGAAGCTGGAATAAATAGTGTCCAAATGAACCCAAATCTGTTCTGTCAGTCCAATCACTTAACTTGCTTAGGAATCCCTGGGGAAGTGGCCACTGATGTGGGGCCTACATTCAAGCAGGCTTTGCAATGAACGTGATTGGCTATTTGCTCTTGGATATTTGAAACATTCTTGAAAGATATTCTTTAAATGTCGGAGTTAAAATACATAACAGAAAAAAGGAAAAAGGACACATAAGCTCTGTGCAGGGAATTTGCTGCCTGCTGTTGAAAACATGCAAGCCACAATATTCAACCTTGTTCGTGCAGTCAAAGTCACAAACATCGATGGGTCTGTGCTGCTTGGCCTCAAATCCACAGGGACCATGTACATTTCAGGTGGCTAGCAACTGATATTCATCCATCAAATTCTAGCTGCATAAAATTAACTCAGGAAACAACAGATGTTGTTGAGGATGTGGAGAAAAGGGGACCCTCTTGTACTGTTGGTGGGAATGCAAGCTTGTCCATCCACTCTGGAAGATAGTATGGAGGTTCCTCAAAAAGTTGAAAATAGAGCTACCCTGTGACCTAGCAATTGCACTACTAGGTATTTATCCAAAGGATACAAAACTGCTGATTCAAAGGGGCACATGCACCCTAATGTTTATAGCAGCACTATTAACAATAGCCAAATTGTGGAAAGAGCCCAAATGTCCATCAACTAATGAATGGATAAAGAAAATGTGGTATATTACTTGGCGATCAAAAAGAATGAAATCTTGCCATTTGCAACAACGTGGATGGAACTAGAGGGTAGTATGCCAAGTGAACTAAGTCAGCCAGAGAAAGACAAATATCATATGATTTCACTCATATGTAGAATTTAAGAAACAAAAGAGATGAACATAGGGGAAAGGAAGGAAAAATCAGATAAACAGAGAGGGAGGCAAACCATAAGAGAGTTCTAAATATAGAGAACAAACTGAGGATTGATGGAGGGGAATTGGATAGAGGGTATGGGCTAAATGGGTGTTGGGGATTTAGGAGGGCACTTGTGATGAGCACTGGGCCTTGTATATAAGTGGTGAATCACTAAATTCTACTCCTGAAACCATTGTTACACTATATGTTAACTAACTTGGATTTGAATAACATGAAAAAATTCTAGCTGCACATCAGCAACTGGGAAGCAGTGTAATAAGAACACAGAGTGCTTAAGTTCAAATCCCAGCTCTGTAACTTAAGAGCTCAGCAAATGACCGTCAGTGTCCTCATCTGAAAAATGGGGTAATAATATTGTGCTTGGTGTGCTGACTAGTTTATGTTAATGTAGGTGCCTAATGCAGCACATTAGTTAAATGTTAGTTTTTATTGTGATTTAATATGAAGAACTAAGGAACAAAGTTTGGGGTTCAGAATCTTCCAAGGATTCCTGCTGTTGGTATATCTAATCTGGTTGAAGGAAAAAAGAAGCAGGGTCAATGAATACAGTTCAGACATGAGATGCCAGAACAGTCACAGGAAGTCAGAAGTAATTAGGCATGGTTCCAACACTATACGTTGTCTCCAGCAGGTGAGGTCCCGGTAACTGGAAGAAAAATCCATTCTCTAGACTTGGCTAGGGCTGCATCAAGCCATCCTGGTATCCATCAATTCATTTTTCAGTCGTTCATAACACAAATACTTACTGAGCATGTCTTGTGTGCCACCTACCATTCTAGGCAATGGAGATACAATGGGAACCAGACAAAGTTGCTGCTCACTTGGAGCAGACACCCAAGTGGTCATGTTGCAGGCAGGGACTGATATTTGCTTGGTCTGCATCCAGTGTGCTAAGGTTTCAACATTTATGTCTCCCCCAAATTCATATGCTGAAGTCCTAACCCCCAGCATGATGGTGTTAGATGGTGGGCATTTGGGAGGTGATTAAGTCCCATGAGATTAGTGCCCTTATACAAGAGACCCCATGTCTTTACCCATGTGAGATTGCAGCAAATAATGGCCATCTAGAAAGTGGGTGCTCACCAGACACTGAGTCTGCTGGTGCCTTGACCTTGGACTTCCCAGCCTCCAGGACTATGAGAAACAAACTTCTGTTGTTCATAAGCCACCCAATCATTGGTATTTTGGTATAGTTGTCCAAATGGAGAAGCTGGATTCTCATCTCCTGGTGTGTGCTGGATACCAGCATAGGTGGAATAAACCCAGACTTGGCAAAATCTGAGGCATGAAGATGTTGAATTATGTGGGAGTTAACAAGGGCATCTAGGGACAACTGGCCCTTCCACGGAGCCAACAATGTAGAGGGAGGAAGACAAGTCATTAACAGAAAAAGGTTAGTGGGGGCCCTGCCTACTATTGTTGCATCACAAACCACCTCAAAATTTAGTGATGTGAGACAACTACTTAAGTTTCTAACAGTTTTGTGGGTCAAGAATTCAGAGAGGGGGCAGCTGGACAATTCTTGTTTGAGTCTTTCAAAAATTTATAGTTAGATGTGTACTGGAATTGCGGTCACCTGAAGGTTTGACTGGGTTAGACTCCCAAGAAGGCTCACTGGGATGGCTGCCTATTGATGCTGGGCTGTCAGATGGGGGCTTTACAGCTGGTACCTATACCTGCCTCTTTGACATTATAGGGTTGTCCTGAGACTTCTTGCATGATACCTGGTGTCTCCCAGGGATTGCCTCCCAAGAGCACCAGATGAGATCTGCATAACCTTTTGTCATGCAGAAGTCACATGGCATCATTTCTACAACATTTGGTGGGTTAAAACAACCACAGGCCTGCCTAGATTCAAAAGAGAAGAATACAGTCCCCATCTTTCAATGAGATGCATTGAGAGACATGTAGTCAAAGAATTTTGGGAAAAGTTAAAAAAAACGTCATATGGGGATATTGAACACTGTCCTCATTCTTTCTCCAGTTCATGGTACTTACGACTGAAGCCCTAGTGTAAATTTATGTTTCCACAGAGTTTTTAAAGGACTCAGCTTTTGGCCATGGTTATAACACATTCAAGCTTTGAAGAGGATGGCTGGTCCTGTAGCTCTGATGTACCTAGAATGTCCAGAGACATTATTGCAATGGTAATGTCTTGTCAAAGATATCAGAAGTTTTTACCTATGTCACATTAAATTATTATTTCATCCTAGGAAACCAAAATAAATACAGTGAAAAAATGTTACAAAACTAATATATCTACCAGAAACACTAGTAAAATGAAATCAGTCACCTCTATTACCAATCACATCATTACGTTCTTACCGATTGTTATTCAAATCTCATCTCCCTTTCCCCCCCGCCAAGCTTTCTGACCAACAGGACGTGAGCATCCCTATATCTAACCCACTCCTATGACTCCTTGAGCAATAGCACAGTCAAACATCATACTTAGGTTTGCGAGTCTTGTCACTTTGGCAAGTGTAGACTGCTAATTTCTGGTTCTGCTTTTCATTCTAACATCTCTGGTGCATTTTGCCTTTAGTAGTTTTAGCTTTGTTTTTTGTTTTTTTTTTCCTTAGGCATTTCTAGTTTTATTTTCCTATTTAAAAAAGAAGAAGGGGGATAGGATGTCTGACTCCAATGTCTATGTTCTTAGCTAGCACACTGCCTACCTCCCATTATCTTTCAGATCCAACTTCCTTTCAGATCCAACCTCCCTTTCAGACCCACCTTCCCTCAGATATCAGCTTTATTTCTTCCTTCTTCCAAGAAACTTCCTTGCCAGGTATTTCTGGCTCTTGGGTCCCCTGTGTTCTTTTAAACTATCTTTACTGGACTGCCGCAGGACATCTCAGCTTCTGCCTTGTACTCAAAAGCCATTTTGAAGGCCAAAGACCTAATCCATCACCCACAAGTGAGACCAGTTACAACATGTGGACTTGTCACTCCTGTCAGAGCAACAGGGAATTGAGACCAAAGGCTATGACATAGGTCCCCTGGACTTCCCACACACTTACATTATAGCAGGTATCATTCTAGCTCATAATAACTTTATTACTTGTCACTCTGCACTATGCCTCTACACTGTAAGATTCTCAAGGATGGGAACTATGTCTTATACATTTGAGTGAATGAATGAAATAACTAACCTTCAAAAGTCCTAAGGGTCAGGGCCAGATATTTGGGCCATGTAGGGACTTCCCTGCTACCAGAGGTGCTGGAGAGTTTGAAGATTTGCTACTCAGATTATAAACTATCACTGTCACCACTCTCAATGTCTCAGCATCTTTTTTCCTGACTAAATCAAAGAAGTAAGAAATAAAATTTGGGGGTTGATCAGTAATCACCTTGAGCCACGTCATTTCTGCCTGAGACCCTTTCTATTTCCCTGCTGCCTTTAGATGACCTAAACTGTGGGCTGAGGGTCATAGGGTCAGGATCTGTGATAGTGGTAAAGGGTAGGGTTTATAGTTATTTTTACATTATACTTCTGTCTCAATGTGAGGCAGTGGATTACTTTATTCTTTATTTCCTCCAGGATTATTGAACAGAGATGCCCTGTCAGGATGAACCAGTAGCAGTGCCAGACCGTGCCAACTGCCTAACCCTCAAATATCCTTTAGGAGTCTGGCTCTACCTCTCTTTCTTTCTTTTTTTTTTTTTTAATAACTTACATGCACATTACAAATCATATTTTATTTTATTTTTTTTCTTTTTATATACATTTATTTATTTATTTTTTAAAATAGTTTATTGTCAAATTAGTTTCCACATAACACTCAGTGCTCATCCCCACAAGTGTCCTCCTCCATGCCCATTCCCCCTTCCCCCACATCCATCAGTCCTCAGTTTTTGTCAGCATTCAAGAGTCTCTCATGGTTTGCCTCTCTCCCTGTCCCCCACCATTTCCGCCCTTCTTCTACCTCTCTTTCTGTTGTGGTTCCAGTTCTGGGGGAAATTGCTGTCTGAGCCACCATGGGACCCACAGATGCCACTGACAGCACCATCAGCATTCTGAGGCCATAGCTGCTGCCATGGCCATGGGGGGGTGGGTTACTCTCTGGGGTCATGGGGAGCACAGAGCATCAGGGTTGGAGGAAAGAAAGAAGCAAATGCCGGTAGCATTCTGGAACTTCTCTTCCTCTTTTCCTCTCTGCCACATCTAGGCTTAAGATTTCAAGGTGGCACTCTGAAAGATCTGAACTGACCCATGAAGCTCATTCTTTTTGCTTTCCAGAGGTCTGTGTTATTCCAACTTATGCCGTTGTGTCTGGTCTTGAAGAATTATAAAGATTCTCCACCTGAGCACCATCTGACTGTGGGTTGTGTTTGTACCTCTCCACTACCCACCCCCTGTCCCAGACAACCTGGGCTTTTTCCCTCCTCCTCTGCTGCCCAGAGAACAGTCCTGAGGACCAGATGACAGGAGGAAGTAGGTTTTCCTCCATTCAAAGGGAGTCTCTGGAAACTGAGTCAGGTAAAACGTCAGGAATTGTCAGGGAAAGGCCTCATGTGTTTTGACCCTGATATGAGCAGGAACCTGTAGTCATAGGATGTCTTTGCTGCCCTCACTTTCTCCTCTTCTTCATGGTGCTTCTCCCCATAGACCCATGCTCTCCATCCTGCATCTGCTAGGCCCACACCCTTAGGAGCCCTCAGTTGGCAGGCTTTCCCCCTTGCCCCGTTTTAAATTCTTCACGTTTTATTCTCTACAACCTCTTTTGGTCTTCATTTGATGGGTGGGTTAATGCTCTCCTCCACCATCCACTTTGGTCTTATTCTTCTTTGCCCACTTCTGGTTCCCTGTCCCTCTCACCCTGTCATTCAGTCCGGGAGCCCAGTTCTTATAAGAACTCCATGAGCAGACCCTGGGCCTCCCATGATCACATTGGATCTCACCTCATTTCACATTTCACTTTTTGAGAAAAAGTAAAGATGTTTCATGTTTGTGTAGCCCTGAGCTCAGACCTTTCATTTTTGTATCAAGCATTTCTGGGGTCCTCCTTCACATCAAAAGATGAAGGATAGATCACTTAACTAGGACCATGTCTCCCAAGAATTAGTACTTTGAAATTAGTGTCTGTGTGTGTGTGTGTGTGTGTGTGTGGTACGCACACATGCACGTGAGTGCATGCACACATGTGTTTTATCAAGAAGGTTGAGAAATGTTGCACATATATCTACCAATGAAATCTTTGTGTTGCCAAAGGCTCCCCTTCCCCTTACCTTCTCAATCTTAGAGGCCATCAATGAATGGAGGAGAGTCAGATTTTCAAGTTTTTCTTGTCTTTTTTTTTTTTATTTTTTTTTAATGTTTTATTTATTTCCAGGAGAGAGAGACAGCGTGAGCAGGGGAGGGTCAGAGAGAGAGGAATTCACAGACTGAAACAAGCTCCAGGCTCTGAGCTGGCAGTCAGCACAGAGCCCAACGCGGGGCTCGAACCCACGAACCATGAGATCATGACCTAAGCGAAAGTCGGACGCTTAACCGACTGAGCCACTCAGGCGCCCCATGTTTTTCTGGTCTTGAACTGGCTTCCATACTTAGTAAGTGGCAGTGCCATTTCTGCAGGGATGAAGGTTTATAAAGGACCCTAAATATGATGGGTGGGGATGTGAGAACCTAAAAGGCAAGGCATACCCAGAAAAATAAGTTTTGTAATTTCACATATTCATATTCAGCCTTTGAACAGGATCTGTGAAGCAGGGATTGAGCAGTTCTAAGATATGGAGAAAATGATACATTCTGGAAGGTCAGAATAGGTGAGCCTTTGGGAATAAACAGATGCCTTCCCCATGTGCAGTGCAAACTGCTCAGCCCTAAAAGGTTGAGGATAACGGTGGCGGGAGCTTCAAGCAGGGGAAGTTACTTGCCTCTTGGACTTTGTGTTCATCTAATGCTGTTCCTCTGAGTCTTTGGGCCACAGATTATCAATAATTCCTGGACCTATGGCAGCAGCCAGAGTCCTCAGCTATGACCACTGCACTGGCATGGAAGTAGGAGTTCTGGTGGCTCTGGTAGGATTGTGGTGCCTAGGTCCACTCGAGCAGATGCCATTCCCCAAGCTGGAGGCACAGCAGGAAGATGCTACAGATAAGATGTTTGAAGGGGATTTGGGAAGAAGCTGCTTAGATGTGAAGCACTTGGAGGTGTTCAGTATAGCCAACAGTTTCACTGGCTGCATATCCCAGCAGGACCAATTCAGATGCATCAAATAATAATCAAGCTTTTTTTCTTATGAAGTTTAACCACATTGGGTTAAAGAAAACTCTACCCATGGTAACTTGTTTAAGAATATCCCTTCTCTAGGGGTGCCTGGGTAGCTCACACGGTTAAGCGTCCAACTTCAGATCAGGTAATGATCACATGGTTCGTGGGTTCAAGCCCCGCATCAGTCTCTGTGCTGACAGCTAGCTCAGAGCCTGGAGCCTGCTTCAGATTCTGTGTCTCCCTCTCTCTCTGACCCTCCTCTGCTCACGCTGTTTCTCTCTCTCTCTGAAATAAATAAAAAATTTTAAAAATTAAAAAAAAAGAGAATCCCTTCTCTAAGCAAATATAGATAGGTGTGTACATGTGTATGTATAAAAATAAATCTCCATAGATCTATATAGCCTAGGCTACACTTCCAGATACTTGCAGAAACTCAGTCATTGGATGTTGAAGAGTGGTTGGGAAAGCTTCAAGGCTTTCATTCCAAGGCTGATGTCTTTTCTGCCTGGACTTCACTTTATTGCCCATCTGTTCCTCTTTTTCCTTGTTCCTTCATTCCTACCTCTTCTTCTTAGGCTTGTGAGTCCTGTCACATGGAGGCTTCCCTGGTTTCAGATAAGACTTCTTTCCTGTGAAGTCAGACCAGAGGAAGATCTTGTGACAAGGGCACCTTGTCTGGGAGATCTGAGTGCTGAGGTATGGTGTGGCTCTCAGAGGTGCAGGTGGGGGCTCTTACACAAGTAGGGAGGGAGAGAGCCATCCTGACATTCTCCTACCTCTGCACCTAGGAAGTGGATGGCTCTATGGTGGCCAAGGTGACTCCATGGGAGCTCCCAAGTGGCCTTTCCACTGTCTGTGAATGAGAGGAAGATTCTTCAGAGCACATACTTTATTGAGGGCTGGGTCCCCACTGGAGCTTGGGGATCCCCATGAAACCAATCATTAGGTTCGAAATTATGGGGCTCAGTTCTCAGTGTGTCTGTTTTTTCTTAGGAAACATCTAGTCATACCTTCTCCTTTAACCCATTTGAAAGAGAGCAGAAGGGAGCTCAGGTGGCTGCAGTGGGCCTGAGAGAGCAAAGGGGATTAAGAAAGACTTTGTAGAAGGTATATATAAAACAGTGACTCACTGCCTGTGAAAGGTGAAGAGTGTGAGTTAATCAGAAATGATGCCATTGGTGCCCAGTCTGATGGCTAGAGGAATAGAATTATCATGAATGAGATCAGTAAGGAAGGTGGAGAGCTCTTTTTACAATATTTTGAGCTTGAGATCAGAGTAGGATTCCAAGGTGGGTGTATGTCCAAGATGTTTGGGGAGGTGAGCCTGGAATCTGGTGGCTTTCTAGACAAGAGAGACCTAGAGGGAAATTCTGAAATGCCCTCTGATTATTTTCTTCCTCTTCTCCCCTTCTTCTGTCACCTCCACCATCTTCTTTCAATTTTTAATATTTTTTTATTTTTGAGAGAAAGAGGCAGAGCATGAATAGGTGAAGGGCAGAGAGAGAGGGAAACACATAATTCAAAGCAGTCTCCAGGCTCTGAGCTGTCAGGACAGAGCTCAATGTGGGGTTCAAACCCAAAAGCTGTGAGATCATGACCTGAGCTGACGTCAGATGCTTAAGCCACTGAACCACCCAAGCACCCCTTCCTCTGCCATCATTTTTCTCTTTTAGATTTCGTTCTTTCTTTCTTTCTTTCTGTCTTTCTTTCTTTCTTTCTTTCCTTCTTTCTTTCTTTCGTTCGTTCCTTCTTTCCTTCCTTCCTTCCTTCCTTCCTTCCTTCCTTCCTTTCTTTCCTTCCTTCTTTCTTTCTTTCTTTCTTTCTTTCTTTCTTTCTTTCTTTCTTTCCTTCCTTCCTTCCTTTCTTCCTTCCTTCCTTCCTTCCTTCCTTCCTTCCTTCCTTCCTTCCTTCCTTCCTTCCATTGCCCTACTCACCAAGAACATATTTGATCCCTTGTATAACAGAGCCAGTAGATAGCATCCATGATACCTCTATTGTCACAAGATTTCCATTTAGCAGAAAGTGGTGGGTGGGCACAAAAATATCTAAAATTATAAACCACTGATGTCAAAATCCACAAAAGATGTGTCCACTGTATTAATAGCACAATGTTCTTAGTAGTTCCTCAGCTTATGGTACAACTGTTGAGTATCCCTGGACATAATGTACTAGAGACTTTTCATTTCCCTTTCTGAGCACACATACCCATACATATTCTCCACATATACACCCCCATACACTAGCCTCTCTACTGTTCTGCTACAAATGCTTCTGTAACACAGAGTGAGGACACCATGGATGACATCACTAAGGCTATTTCTGGCTTATCCAGTGCCCTAACAACCTCACTGGACAGTGACTCAGTGCTGTTCAATCCTCAAACCCATGCACAGGTTGTGTATGGGTCTTAGAAGATGATTTTCAAAAATCCACAGAACTAGGAATAACTTAGGGGCAAGGGACATGTGTTATCACCTTTGATTTCCCAAGCAATGATGGACTGAGAGTTGATCATATGAATATGTTTAATTAACCTTTGCTAAATTAAACTAAAAAAAAAATCTGAGACACAGGGATCATGTCTGAGAACACATTCAATGAGAAGTTGGAAACCAGTAACATAGATTAAGAGAGGCCAAGGGTTTTGGCTAGGGGCTGGAGTTCCTGCGAAGTTCCTATGGAGTTCCTTATGTGTTCGTCCCATGTCTGGGCTTCTAACAGCTAAGTACTCCTACCTGTCTCATGTGCTCTGCTATGTGTCTATTTCCTGTATTTCCATCATGTCTATATGGCACTTGAGTCTCATCAGGTATTTTGGACTCAGGACTGAAGATGCTCCCTTCCCTGGAAGCGCTTCCTCTCTACCCTGTGTCCAGAATAGAATCAGGGATCTAACAAGGGATATCCTGTTCTAGCTACAGGCATGGGGCCAGGAAACAGCATCTGAAGTATTCATGGGGATTTTAATGGGGTCTCAGCAGCATCCAGAGTGTAAGAAGTCTGAAATCTAATTTAGGACTCTGGGAAAGGAGCAGGGAGGCAATACAGTACCAGAACCCCTCAGAAAAGGGGCAGCTTCTTGGACATGTCCAGTTACCACTTCTTTAGGATTCCATCACATGAACACAATACTATCCTGGTCCTTTGTTCAGCTTCTTTGGAAAGACATCTTAGGGATTATATTCAATTAGAAAATAAGTGTTAGTAGAGGAAAAGTTTTAATTTTGCTAACGAGACACAGAATGTTCTTTAAACTACGTGAAAGTGTCTATGGAGTCACACTTATGAGAACATCAAGGATCTGCAACTGATGTTGGTAGTGGTTGAGACAGTTGCAGGCAATTGCATGAGGAGATGGGGATGGGGGAGAGTAGCAGCGATGAAATATGTGGCCAGGAGCTAGCTGGATCTGGGGCAACCATAGAAGGAGTCTCTATGAGCTTCTGCAATTGACACTGCAGATTGTCTAACTTCTTTGTGTCTCAGTTTCCTTATCAGTAAAATGGGGATAAAACTGGTAGTGTGGAATATACGTGCTTAATAATGATAAAATAAACAAGGCAGTGAGATGGATTCCAAAATGGGCATTTGGATCATAGCCTCTGAAGGAGTACTGCTTGATGTCCATAGGTGATTGTTCAGAGGTCTCAGAGATTAGTGGAGAGTCCTCCCAAACTAAGTCTTCATCTTACCTGAGCTCCCAGGAAAATGTCATTATGAACAGATGGACCTGAGCTTACATATCTTAGGCTGGTTTGCTCTCTGTCAGGGTTATTTAATCCCAGAGATGTCCAACAAAGCAATGTTACTTTCCTCCTCAGTGCAAATTAATTCTAGCAACAGAAATACAGTTACAGAAGAGTCGTTCATTACAAAACAATTTCCAGTTGGAGAGAAGTTATGAAAATAGTCCACAATGCATAACAAATATTAGGTACTACAAAAATCATTGCAGTTTGGAGTCAATATAAGTTATATGGCAAAACTGTCATTTGTAAACTTACATAACTTACAAATTTATTCACTCAAAACCAGTTGAAGGTAAAAGACAATATATAACATTTATTTTTATTTTATTTTTCAGTTTATTCATTTATTTTGAGAGAGAGAGAGAGAGACAGAGTGGGGTGAGGTGCAGAGAGAGAGGGGGGAGAGAGAATTCCAAGAAGGCACTGCATTGTCCATGGAGATCTTGATGCGGGGCTCAAGTTCATAAACCATGAGGTCACGATCTGAGTTAAATCAGACGCTTAAATGACTGAGCCATCCAGGAACCTCAAAAGAAAATATATGAAATTTATGTGTATTTATGCAAAATATTTAGGAGTGGGTAATGTCATATCTTTATATTTTTTCTAAATTTAATTAAATGTGGCTTAGTCCCATAATCAGGGTTAGCAGGAAATCCTAGATTAGTCCTTTGGTTGGGGATATCCCTCAATAAGATTCTAAGAATTTTGTGGGATGCTTCTCTAATTTTCAGTACATTGTGATCATTGTATAAGCATAACATTAACTAGAATTGAATAGCTTCTTGAAATTAATTATTGGTGGTTTTATCAAATTATTCAGTGAGGATATAGAACATAGGAAAAACATTATAAACAAATTTGATGCTTTTGGCATATATGGATACAACATCCAACAATGACAGAAGTCATGTTCTTTTTCAAGTGTATTTGGAACATTTATTAAAATTGACCAAATTTTGGATAGTAAACATTACAAGGCATTGACATTTTTCAGGATATAATATATATATATATATATATATATACACATATATATATATATAATATAAAAATATATATATAAAATATAAAAATATATATAAATAAATAAAATATATATATAATATGTATCATATTATATAATATGTATATGATATGATATGATTATATGATACATATTATATAATATATATATAAATATATATTAACACAGTGGATTTAAGATAGTAACCAATAACAAAAAGAAAGATAAGTGGAAAAATCCCCAAGTATTTTGAAATTAAGCAATTATTTCTAAATAACTCATGAGTCAAAAAGAAAAGACAGTGTAAATTAGGTGTTTGAATTACACAATAATCAAAGTAAGACAAAAAGACTTTGTGAAATATAGATAAATCTTTGCTTATAGAATAATTTAGAGACATAAATATAGGCATAAGAAGAGAAGAAAGGCACTATCTGCGCAAAAAAAAAATAAGGCAATGCAGAAGAAAGAAGTTGGTGCTTTAGATACTTATCTCAAGAAAATGGAAAAAAGGAGAAAATTAAAATTAAAAAATAGAATGAGGGAAAATGACAAAATTTAAGTTATAAGCAAATAAATGTAAAATAGATAAAATCAATAAATCAATAGGCAATTCTTTGAAAAGATTAATAAAACCAGTAGATTTTGGCAAGGCTGGTCAAGAAAGACAAACTTTACTTTTTTAAAATTCCAGTATCAAAAATGAGAACAAGACATCACTATACAGATTTTATAAACCTTACAAAGATAATGGGCAGGTACCATGAAAATTTTTATATGAAAACATTTGAAAATTCACATGTGGGGTGCCTGGGTGGCTCAGTCAGTTAGGCGTCCCACTTCGGCTCAGGTCATGATCTCACATTCGTGAGTTTAAGCCCCATGTCGGGCTCTGTGCTGACAGCTAGCTCAGAGCCTGGAACCTGCTTCGGATTCTGTGTGTCCCTCTCTCTGTCTCAGAAATAAATGAAAACATTAAAAAAAAAATTCAGATGAAATGGACAGATTTCTAGAAAAATGTAACTTCCCAAAAGATAATGATAAATAGGAAATATAAATAGTCATATATATTAGAGAAATGAAATCTGTAGTATTAATATTCTTTCCAGAAAGAAATGTCCAGATATAGATGACTTATTAGGTGAGTTTTATCAAATATTCAACGAAGAAATAATATCAGCTTTACACACAATATTCCAGATGAGAGACTTTCAATGTATTGTATGAAGCTAGTATAACTATGATACCTAAATCCAGCAAGAACATCAAGGAAAGGAAAATTCAGGCCAATGCTTCTCATAAACATAGATGCAAAAATCTTAAAATTCCAGAAATATATTTATGCATTAAAATGATATAAAAATGGTTATATATCATGACCAAATTAGGCTCATTTTGGGGATGAAATGTTGGTTTTACATTTAAAAATCAATCAGGGGTACCTAAGTGGCTCAGTCAGGTAAGTGTCTGACTCTTGATTTCAGCTCAGTTATTGATCTCAGGGTTGTGAGTTCAAGCCCTGTGCTGGGCTCTGCACTGGGTGTGAAGCCTACTTAAAAAAAATAATAAATGAGGGTAGTGTTAAGATGGCAGAAGAGTAGGTGACCCTAAGCTTGTCTTATCCCTTGAACACCGCTAGATAGTTATCAAATCATTCTGAACACCAAAGAAATCAACTGGAGGTCTGAATGAACAAAATGTACAAGACTACATGTAGAAAAGGGACCTCCATCTGGAAGGTAGAAGGTGTGGAGAGTTTACCAGGAGAGAGAGTGCTAAAGAGAGATACTCCTCTGGGTCCAGCCAGAGGAAGGGAGCAGCTTAAGGAGGCTATCACCAAGTAGGATAAACAGTGGAGCTCAAAAGTGGAACTTTCAGCAGTCCACCATCTTGGGAGAAGCACCTGACTTAAAGGTGCTCAGGTGGTAAAGCAGGGTAGAATCCTAGTGGTGACAGTGTGCTCTGAGGAACCCTTGGGTCACAAGAAAGAGGGGTTGTGCCAACATGCTGTGCTCTTTCCTGGCATAAGAAAGTGGACTCGCTCCAGCTGAGGGCTGTGAGCAGGAGTGCCTGCTTTCTGTTCTGTTTTGACAAATCTTTTTGTCTCAAGGGTGAGTGGACAAAAGTGTGGCAAGACTCTACCCCAGAGCAGCATCAAGGGTGTGCCCCAAGGCGGTCCTTAGAATTTGGAGTTTTGAAACTCATTTGTGGGCCTGAAATTTCAAAAGGCTTGGGCACAGGGTGAGTGAACGTGGGGTTCTCATGGAAACCAGAGACACGAGGGGGTGATTGTTCTGTGAGGTTTCCCTAAAGAATGGGGGGAGGTGCGAACATTCAGCTCCTGGGGTATAAAGCAGGATGTAGCTATCTTCATTAAAGCAGGATGTAGCCATCTTCATTCCACCCTTCAGAGACAAAAGCCTTCAGGGAGCAGAACAGCACCACCTAGTGGAGGCAGGAACTAGTTACACCAAGCCAGTCACCCTGCACCAGGGAAGTGCGTTTCCGCTGAAACAAGTTGGCCTGAGAATTAGTGCAGTCCTGGAAAGGACCAGCATAAAAAACTCCTTTGCACCAAGTCTCCTATCATAGTACTGCAAAGCTTCAGCTCTCCAGGAAATAGAATCTAACTTCCGTTTTACTTTTGTTCTTTATGTTGTTGTTGCTATTTTTTTCATTTGTTTTCTTAATTTTTCATTTCCTTTAATTACTTTTACTATTACTATTTATTGTGTATATATATATTATATATACATATTCTTTTATATTTTAATTTTTAATTTAATTTAATTTAATTTTTAGGATCTAGATTCCTTTAACAAGCAGACCAAACCACACTTAGGATGTGGCTTTTTGTTTTTTGTTTGTTGCTTTGTTTTCTGTTTTGTTTTGGTGTGTGTGTGCATGCGTGTGTGTGTGTGTGTGTGTGTGTGTGTGTGTGTTTTCTTTTCTGGACAAAATGGCAAGATGGAGAAACTCACCCCAAAAGAAAGAACAGACAATAGAACTCACAGCTAGGGATTTAATCAACACAGAATATAAGTAAGATGTCTGAAATAGAAGTTAAAACCACAATTATAAGAATACTAGCTGGGTTTGAAAAAAGCATAGAAGACATCAGAGAATCCTTTCTGCAGAGATAAAAGAATTAAAATCAGGTCAAGCCAAAATTGAAAATGCTATAACTGAGATGAAATCTTAAATGGATGCCATGACTGCAAGGATGAAGCAGACCAGCGAATCAGCAATATAGGAAATAAAATCAGGGAAAATAATGAAGCTGAAAAGAAGAGGAAAACAAGGTCAAAGATCACAATACAAGACTTAGAGAATTCAGCGACTTATTAAAGAGAAATAACATTCATATCATAGGAGATCCAGAAGATGAAGAGAGAGAAAAGGGGGCAGAAGATTTATGTGAGAAAATTATAGCTGAAAATGTCTCTAATTTGGAGAAGGGCACAGACATCTAAATCCAAGAAGCACAGAGAATTCCCATCAAATTCAACAGAAGTTGACCATCACCAAGGCACATCATAGCCAAATTCACAAAAGACTCAGACAAGGAAAGAAACCTGAAAGCAGCAAGGGAAGAAAAATTCTTAACCTATAAGGGAAGACAGATCAGATTCACAACAGATCCGTCCACAGAAACCTGGCAAGCCAAAAGAGGAGTGACAGGATATTTGCAATGTGTTGAATGAGACAAATAAGTCCATTTATGGGACTTGTCAAAGTATGTAGCCAATAATACTTTATCCAGCAAGGCTGTCATTCAGAATAGAAGGAGAGATTAGGAGTTTCCCAGACAAACAAAATCTAAAGGAGTTCATGGCCACTAAACCAGCCCTGCAAGAAATTTTAAGGGAGAGAGTGGAGAAACAAAACAAAAGAAAACAAAACATCAAAAGCAGCAAAGACTAGAAAGGACCAGAGAACATTACCAGAAACACCAGCTCTACAGGCAAAAAAAAAAAAAAAAAAAAAATCACACTAAAGTCATCTTTCTATAATCACTCAGAATGTAAATGGATTAAATGCTCTAGTCAAAAGACATAGAGTAGGGGTGCCTGGGTGGCTCAACCAGTAAGGGTCCGACTCTTGATTTCGGCTCAGGTTGTGATCTCACAATTTGTGAGTTTGAGCCTTGCACTGGAATCTGTGCTGATAGTGTGGCATCTGCTTGGGATTCTCTCTCTCTCCCCTCTCTCTGCCCCTCCTCTGTTTGCATGCTCATGCTCTATCTCAAAAAATCAAGAAACAAACTTAAAAAAATAGGGTGTCAGAATGGATAAGAAAACAAGATCCATCTATAAGCTTCCTACAAGACTCATTTTAGACCTAAGGACACATGCAGATTGAAAGTGAAGGGATGGAGAACAATCTATCATGCTAATGGATGTCAGAAGAAAGCTAGTGTAACCATACTTATATCAGACAAACTAGACTTTAAAACAAAGACTGTAACAACAAATGAAGAAGGACATTATATCATAATTAAAGATCGATCTATAAAGATCTAAAAATTTTAAATATTTATGCCCAACTTGAGAGCACCCAAATTTATAAATCAGTTAATAACAAACATAAACATATTGGTAACAATTCAATAATAGTAAGAGACTTTAACACCCCACTTACAGCAATGACAGATCACCTAAGCAGAAATCAACAAAGAAACAATGACTTTGAAGGACACACTAGACCAAATGGACTTATATTCAGAATATTTTACCCTAAAGTAACAGAATTCACATTCTTCTTGCATGCACGTGGATTATTCTCCACAATAGAGCATATACTGAGTCACAAATCAACCGCCAACAAATACAAAAAGATCATGCCATGCATATTTTCAGATCATAATGCTATGAAACTTGTGGGCAACCACAAGAAAAAATTTGGAAAGCCCTCAAATACAAGGAGGGTAAAGAATGGCCTACTAAAGAATAAATGAGTTAAACAGGAAATTAAAGACAAAAAAAAAATACATGAAAGCCAATGCAAAGGAAAACATGACAATCCAAACCTGATGGGATACAGCAAAGGCAGTCCTAAGAGGAAAGTATATTGCAATTCAGGCCTATCTAAAAGAAGTAAGAAAGGTCCCAAATCCACAGCTTAACTTTATACCTAAAAGAGCTAGCAAAGGAACAGCAAATACGAGCTAGCTGAAGAAAATAAATAATAAAGATTAGAGCAGAAATAAACAATATAGAAACAAACAAACAAAAAAAACAGTAGAACAGAGCAATGAAACTAAAAGCTATTTTTTTTGAAAGAATAAACACTTTCTAACACTGTACACTAAAGTAAATTCAAAATGGATGAAAGACCTAAATGTGAGACAGGAAACCATCAAAATCTTAGAAGATAAAACAGGCAGCAACCTCTTTGACCTCGGCTGTAGAAACTCCTTATTTGACATGTCGCTGAAGGCAAGGGAAACAAAAGCAAACCTCAACTATTGGAACTTCATCAAGATAAAAAGCTTCTGCACAGCAAAGGAAACAATCAACAAAAATAAAAGGCAGCCTACAGAATAGGAAAAGATATTGGCAAATGATATATCTGGTACATGGTTAGTATCCAAAATCTATAAAGAACTTAGCAAACTCAACACCTAAGAAACTAATAATCCAGTTAAGAAATGGGCAGAAGACATGAATAGACATTTGTCCAAAGAAGACATCCAGATGGCTAACAGAAACAAAAAGGTGCTCAACATCACTCCTCATCAGGGAAATACAAATCAAAAACACAATGAGATACCACCTCATACCTGTCAGAATGGCTAAAATTAACAACACAACAAACAATAGATGTTGGCAAGGATGCAGAGACACCCACCCTTGCATTGTGGGTGAGAATGAAAACTCGTGCAGCCACTCTGGAAAACAGTGTGGAGGTTCCTCAAAAAACCTGAAAATGTAGATTCCAAGAAGTAAATGTACCCCAACATTTATGGCAGCATTATCAACAATAGCCAAACTATGGAAAGAGCCCAAATATATATATATATATCCATCTAGTGTTGGAAGGATAAAGACCACACACACCCACACACACACACTGAAATATTACTTAGCCATCAAAAAGAATGAAATCTTGCCATTTGTAACATGGATGGAACTAGAATGTATTATGTTAAGTGAAATAAGTCAACTTAGAGGAAGACAAATAACTTATGATTTCATTCATGTGTGGAATTTAAGAAAAAAAAATAGATGAACATATGGGAGGAGGGGGGAAGAGAAGAGAGGGAAACAAACCACAAGAAACTCCTAATGATAGAGAACAAACTGAGGACTGATGGAGGAAAGTGAGTAGGAGATGGGCTGGATGGATGATGAAGGGTATTAAAAAGGGCATTAGTGGGCACCTGGATGGCTCAGTAGGTTGAGCAGCCAACTCTTAATTTTGGCTCAAGTTATGATCTCACAGTTTGTGGGTTTGAGCCAGCATTGGGTCTGTGCTAACAGCTTGAAGCCTGCTTGGGATTCTCTCTCTCTGACCCTCTCCAGCTCACACACTCTCTCTCATTCTCAAAATAAATAAAGCATTTAAAAAATAATTAAAAAACTAAAAAGGGCACTTGTGATGAGCCCTGAGTATTGTATGTAAGTGATGAATCACTTTATTTTACTCCTGAAGCCAATATTGCACAGCTAACTAACAACTAACTAACAGACAATATTAACTAACTTAAAGTAAAAAAAAAAAAAAAACCAAACCAAAACCTCACAAAAACCCAAACAAAAATAAATATATAAAGAAATAAGTGTAAAAGTAAAAAACCAATCAATGTAATTCACCATGCTTACAAAATTAAGGACAAATAATATTGTATCAACAGATGAAGAAAACAGATTTGATAGTATTCAACAATTATTCACTATTTAGAAATCCTGCTAAGGGGCTCCTGGGTGGCTCAGTTGGTTAAGCATCCAGCTTCAGCCCAGGTCATGATCTCACCTTCGTGAGTGTGAGCCCCACATTGGGCTTTCTACTATCAGCACAGAGTCTGCTTCAGATCTTCTCTCCTCTCCCCTCTCTAGGCCCCTTCCCCACTCACATGCTTTCTCTCTCTTTCTCAAACATAATAAATTTTAAAAAACTATTAAAAATCCTGCTAAATAAAGATAGAAATGAAGTTTCTTCATCTAATAAATACACCTATAAATTCGGGAATCTCTCTGAGATCAGGAATTTATTTTTGACCCTGTATCAGAGATCATAGCCATCAGCTATTGTAACAAGTAAAAAAAAATAATAATAAATTAATTAAAATCACAGTTATGGTCCAAAAAAATTGCTCTAGAAGGAGGTAAGGCAAGGAAGACTATGCCAGACTATTGCAGTAGGGGTATGAGACTGAACTCAACTCTGCTAAAATGAAAGGCAGGAGGAGTTTGGGGCTGTGTGGTGAGTTAGTGGAAAAACCCTGGAGGCCTTTAGTGCAGAGGAGGGTAAGTGTGATCAGGCCACCTGTGCTTGCTAACTGGTGCTTATTGAGGTTAGGTTCCCACCCTCTCTTCACCTCTCACATCTTTTTGGCCTGGCAAGCAGGGAAGACACCAAGAGGGTAGCATCAGCTATGGTATCCTCGGGAAGCCTGGTTTCTCAGTGAGTCCACATGGAAGTAGGAGAATGACCCAGCCTCCTGCTCCAGGTCCGTTGGCAGCCCAAACCCTTAACAGCAAGCCAGAGGCAGCAACAGTAGCCAACAGCAGCAAAATAGCTAATTCACAGGCTTCCTTCTGGGACAGACACTGTTCTTAGCACGTTACGTATACTAACCCTTTTTACTCTCAGTAACTCTTCAAGGAAGACACCATTACCTCCATTTCACAGATGAGAAAACTGGGGATTAGAGAAGTTCACATGGCTAGTACGGGACAGGGCTGGGACTCAAACCCAGGACGTTGGCCCGATGTCCATGCTCGTAACCACCAGGTGATGTGTCAGGCTGGACCAAGACAGGTAGACATGCGGACTAACTCATTATTTGGTCCATTTCAATGTGATATTTGTAATTATTTGTTCAACACAGATTTAGAAAAGACTGTGAGTTCTGTGTTTGGGGCAAGTTTAGGAAAACGGATGTTTCATAATTCAGAAGAAGAAAGTCCTGCAGTTGACTACATTTACTCTCTTTAGAAGGTGGTTTATGACCACGTGTTGTGATCAAATAGCACATTCTCTCTTTCACCCTCTTTTCCATTTCTTCCAACAACACAAGTTCTCTCCTCCACACATGCTCTGGCAAGTACATGTTCCTCAGTTTCATCATGTTTCTGGTGATGGTTCCCCATAAGGTATAAAATGCTGCCCTGAGAACCTGCCCAGGTACTGCCTTTGCCTCAGGCTCTCCAGAGAAGGGCTGGCTGAGGGGGACGTGGGGAGTGACCAGGGCACCTTCCAAGTAGGAAACAGAAACTTTATTCTTGCAAAAGTAATGGAGGAGGAGCAGAAAGTGCTACGTGCAGAAATGCTGGAGTCCGCTGAAGGTCCGTCAGCCCCAGGATGTATGTCATGATGTCACAGAGACGGGGTAGGAGGAGAAGAAACAAAAAGTGTGGTGCTTTGTTCATTTGTTCACTGCAGGTCCTCAGAGCCCTGGAGGCCTGACGCTGCTCATCCTGGAGCCATGGCAGAGCCGGATACCTCGGAGGCTCACACTCATGGCCATCAGGGCTCCGGTGGGAGAGACTAGGGCCACCACCCACTTTGGGGGGCCTTTTGGGGACCCTTGGAGGGGGCTGGTACTGTTGTTGGTTCTGCTGGCAGGATGTCCCAGTGGGAGTTCAGTCAACCTGGAAGAGGAGAGACTATAGCGTGGCTTTGGTAACATCCAGAACACATGGAAAAGTGTCCAGAAGGGAACCTTAGAAATCTTTCCTCTAGTTAAAAGGGCATGGATTTAAATCCAGTTATAGTAACCACTTTATTCTCCTTGGAAGCAAGGGTTTCTGCCTTCACAGTCCTGTGTACCATATTCAAAAGTCTCTGAAGTGCCATCATTGTCCCTCATCTAGATGAAGTTGATGCACTTGCCTTTCATCCCAATTTAGGACATTTTCCAGAGTGGCAAGGTGCCAATGACTTCTCAAGCCACTACACAATCCTTTGCTCTTGTGAATTTTACTCCTGCTCAGTGCCGCAGGAATCAAACACACCACCCTTTTTCCTCCCCACACTTCTGGTCTGTTCTTCACCTCCCAGCTGTCACCTCCTCCCTTGTCCTGCTCAGAGCTCTTCTGACCTTCCTTCTCCACCCACCCTGCTCACAGGCAGGAGCACAGACTCATGCCTCGTGTGTCTGGCAGATGAGATGCTGGAGCTGGAGTCTTTTATAGCCCCTGGGCTTGGCTCCTAGAAGAGGCAGAGGTGGATCTTGCATAAACAGACACCTGCTGGGTAATTGCTCACATTCTCTGCCTTCCAGATGGCCTTGGGAGCTCCTGGGACCCCTATGGGGCTGGGGCCTAAGAGACTTTTCCAGCCACACCCTCCCTGTGGCTAGAGACCTGTAGAGTGGACTTGGGACCCCAAGGCACCAGTGCCTGGACAAAGACTCTGTGTTTTCTGGGAAACCTCAGGTCAGGGACACCTGGGGGGCTCAGCTGGTTAAGCATCCAACTTCAGCTCAGGTCATGATCTCACCGTTCGTGAGTTCAAGACCTGCATCAGGCTCTGTGCTGACACCTGGGAGCCTGGAGCCTGCTTCAGATTCTGTGTCTCCCTCTCTCTCTACCCCTCCCCCACTCACACTCTGTCTGTCTCTCTCTCAAAAATAAATATACATTTAAAAATTTAAAAAAAGAAATGAAAAGATGTGTTGTGTGCTTGGCACATAGAAGACGCTTTAAAATGTATGTTAAAATAGATAACTGGCATCTAAAGCTTTTGTGCAGCCTAGAGATGGGCACTTAGGGTTTCAAATCTCAAGGAGCTTATCCCTAAACTGTAATAAGATGCCAGGGAAAGGTTCATTATGCTGAGAGCCTTCTGAGCTGAGAGCATGGTTGTTGTAGGGACAGAGTGATGCTGACCAAGGGATTGATTCCATTTGTCATTGAGTGAACAGGGAACAGTATGGGTTAGATAGGTTAATTTACTCATTTGTTGAGAGCACACTCTCTCCCACCCACTGGGCTAGACACAGGGACAGAGCTGTGAGCAAAACAGAGACAGCCTCACCCTCACTGAGGTCCCAATATAAGGAGGACAGTGTGTTACCTCTAAGTCTCTTTTAGCCTGGAGATGCCCAACCTCCAACTTATTTATTATCTATTTTCAGACCCAGGGCTTGCCCTCCAAAAGCTTCTAGGTCAAGAATGAAATGGATCAATACATAAACATAGTATTTAGTTGAACAGAAATTCACTTAGCGTCTTGATTGGGGTCTGTGCCCCTCAGAATTTGGGATTCAGAGGTGAATCAGACACAACGTCTGCCCTGCGAAGCTCACAACCCGGTACACCTACTGAAATTCTTTGCATGGGAAAAGTCCACGTGATCCAAAGAAAATGGCTTGACTCTCATCTCCTCCATCATCATTTTGCAACTTCAGTCACTCTACTCTGTCATTGGTGATGTCATCCCAAGTTTCCTGATTCTCTGAGAAGAGGTGTTTGTAACCATGACAGAAGGAGAATGGATACGCGTGTGTGTGTTTATGTGAGGTGTATGTGTGCACCCACATGTGTGTACAGACATTTATGTACTCAGATTGGAGATGAAGAGAAAAGCATAAAGGGCAGGGGATACAGAGCACTTCACTGTAGGCTCTGGTGTCCAATTACCTTCTATGTGTCTTGTCCCGTGTCATGACCTGAACCAAGTGTGACCCAGCATGCTGCTCATGAGTGGTCCCTGCTCTGGCAGCTTTAGCCTCCATTTGTTCATTTGTTCGTTTATATTTATTTTTTTTATTATTTATTTATTTATTTATTTATGTTTATATATATATATTTTTTTTTTTTCTAAATGTTTTATTTATTTCTAGGAGAGAGAGAGAGAGAGCGTGAGCAGGGGAGGGAGTCACAGATTGAAACAGGCTCCAGGCTCTGAGCTGGCAGTCAGCACAGAGCCCGACGCGGGGCTCGAACCCGCAAACCGCAAGATCATGACCCAAGCGAAAGTCAGACACCTAACCGACTAAGCCACCCAGGCGCCCCGATATGTTTATATATTTTTGAGAGAGAAACAGAGCATGAGTAGGGGAGGGGCAGAGAGAGAGGGAGACACACGATCCAAAGCAAGTTCCAGGATCCATACTGTCAGCACAGAGCCCGACGTGGGGCTCAAACTCACAAGCTGCGAAATCATGACCTGAGCCAAAGTCGGACACTCAACCGACTGAGCCACCCAGGTGCCCCCTTCTTCCATATTTTAAAATGTCCTGGGTATTTATGTTGATCTCCACAGTTTGGATCCCAGCAGAACGTGAGTCCCACTGAGCAAAGAAACACTGTTCCTGTCTGCCTGATGTCCAGCCGCCCAGCTGGCACACTTGATTGTTCAAACAAATATACGTGTTGGATGTGCATATAAACAATGATGGATGCCAGGGTGCAGCTTGCCTTCCAGTTCCTTTAGCTTGGGAATTCAGGACCTCTGGACTGTACGCTATTAACATCTCCTGGATCTCTCCACTCAAAGGTCTTGCTAGGACCTCAAATCCATTCCCTTCCAACGTTTGTTCTGTCTGCATCCTGTGATCACTTCCCTGGTCGTGGGACTTGATATCTTGGTACAGTCCTTGATTTATCCATTTTCTGTACTGCACACATATAAAAAAAATATCAGTTCTTGTAGAGTCTTCCTGACAAAATTCCCTTAATTCTTTGCAGCCTCTCATTTCTACTCCTCCCACGCTATGCTCACCTCACAAAGCCTGCAGCAAAACAAGCAACCACCCACCTCATGAGAAGGGACTGGTGTACAAGGACCAGGGCCCTGGAGCCTCAGCCCGGTGACCAGCTTCTTGGGAACATCAGGCAATCTGAGGCTCATCATTGTGAAAGGATGTGACTTGCTGATGGCCTGTACAGTTCTTGGGCACTAGTGAGAAGCCTGGGTGCAACTGTGGCTTTCTGGAAGGAGAAGACTTTGAGAAGGGGATGTCAGAAATGACCCCACTTATTCCTTGGCAGTGTAAAAGCTGCTCCTGTAACTTCCAGAGACAAGGCTCACCTCTGAGGCCTCCTGGGGACTCCCTGACCCTTCTTCCTCATCCTCTGTAACATCTCAGGAGCCTGAACTAACTCCAAGAGTGGTCCTCATAAGGGAGTCTGTGCAGGCCCAAGGGAGGGTTCTGGGCTTTATGGAGAAGAGGGTCTGAAGAATACCCTGAATGTGGTGAATGAAAGCACAATATGGAGTGAAGAGGAGGAGTCAAGGGTGAAGCACAGTGAGGGTTTTGGGAGAGAGGCCTCAGCCTTGGGGAGCACAGTCCTGTGTCCAAAGGGAAAGGGGGGTTATAGCAGGTCTCTATTTAGTGTCCCTGGATGTCAAATTTCACACACACACACACACACACACACACACACACACGCACCTAATGCACCTGAAGAGGATGGGCCTCTGCTTAGTTGTTTGCATGTGGATAAAACGGTGACAAACTGATCTCTGTATACGTACAGAGTATATGCATATATTTATATGCACATATATACAGAATATATGCATACATTCTGTGCATAGAACTGAAATGCTAAGTGCACACGAAAGTCTATGAGGCTTTTACTCTGGAATGCGAGTTTGCTTTACAAAGGTGTTACTAGCATAGTAGAAATGGTTTGAGAATATGACATGTTCTTCTATGTTTGACACATTTTATTTGGTTTTCATTTACGTTAATTAAGGCTGCTTTAACTCCAGCTGAGGTGTCCTGCCGGCAGAACCAGCAGGGTGTCAACCCCTACCAAGTGCTTCCCAAAGTGCCCACCCCAGTGTCCAGCCCTACACCCCCCGCCAGTCTCTTTCTGGTGTGGCCCCAGCTCTGGGGATAGCGAGTGTTGTCTTAGCCACCCCAGGCCCTGTCCCTTCCACTGACACTAGCACCAGAACCCCAACAGCTGCGCGTGTGAGCCCTCAGGGGGCTCTAGCTGCTGCCACAGCTCTGGGGGCCCCTGCTGCTCTGGGCCCTGAGGATCACTAAGAAGTAACAAAGAAAGAGAAAATATTCCCAGACCTGCCCACGCCGTATGCTTTTTCTTCTCCCTAGCACTAGCTTCTATCCCGGCCTTTATATGCTTGACCCTGAGGTCCAAGGGCAATGAGCTGGGCTCCACAGGAAAGGACTCTCCCAGGCCCAGTAAAGAGGTGACTGTCTTCTGATGCCACCTCACTGTCTGCCCTTGAGTGCCCTCACTGAAGGCTCCCATGCTCATGGGCCTGCATACAGGCCCTCAAGTCCCTCTCCTGCCCTGTGGATCCACAGATGACTAGAAAGTTACACGGGCATTAAAAGGTTGGGAACCCAGACCAAAGGACTTCACATTTCTTGGCATTACAGATTTTATGGCCAGAGAGAAGAGTGTCTTCTACCCTTTATGTTCAACTGTTGCTGAAGTTGCTCTTTCCTTCTCTTGTGTTTTCATAGACCTCAAGTGCACACAATGGAATTACTCATAACCCTTGGTGCATGCTACATTTTCATCTTTGATTCATACGGCCCTCTTTATGTATTCATGTAGTTACTCCTCTAAATCTATTCTTCCACTGTATATTTTATTTATTAAAATAATTATTGTTCTTTTCCTTTCCTGTTTAATTGTTTTTGACACATTGTTATAATTCATTAAAGTATTTTTAAATTTTTTTTTTAATGTTTTATTTATTTCTAGGAGAGAGAGAGAGAGAGACAGCGTGAGCAGGGGAGGGTCAGAGAGAGAGGGAGTCACAGACTGAAACAGGCTCCAGGCTCTGAGCTGGCAGTCAGCACAGAGCCCGACGCGGGGCTCGAACCCACGAACCGCGAGATCACGACCCAAGCGAAAGTCGGACGCTTAACCGACTAAGCCACCCAGGCGCCCCATAATTCATTAAAGTATTTTTAAAGTTTATTTATTTATTTTGAGAGAAAGAGAGAGAACCCTTACACATGTGCGTGTACACGCCAGTAGGGGAGGGGCAAAGAGAGAGCAAGAGAAACCCAAACAGGCTCTGCAGTGCCAGCATGGAGCCTGACATGGGGCTCGAACTGTGAGATCATGACCTGCGCTGAAATCAAGATACTCAACTGACTGAGCCACCCAGAAACCCCTGAAGTATGTTGTTTTTAATTTTATAAAAGGTATGCTATACATAATATTTTTATACTTAAAGTTATATTTCTCAGATTTTCCAAATTGTTGTGTTTCACTATAGTTTTTTTGGACAACTGTGCACATACCACAATCTATATATCCTCTCTCCTATAAATTGGCAGTTTCCGTGGTTTCTAGGTTTTACAATGTTCTAAGCATTCTTGCACCTATCTTTCTCCTAGAAAAAAGGATTGCTGAGTCTTGGTGTATTTATATAAGGATAATAATACAAATTCATAAATAATGAGGATTTAAATCTACAAGAGGATGTTAATCTATTTTTAAATGACTATGCAAATTTTATGCCTATTGTCCTTGAATAAATTTGAAATTATCTAGTCCTTTATAGTTTTGCACTATTTGCTTATAAAAACCATCTGTGCTGGTCTTTTTGTGTGTGTGGGGGGGGAAATGTTTTTAAATAGTGCTATTGTTTCCGTATGACTTATAAGAATATTCATGATTTTGTTTCTTCTTGGGCTTATTTTGGTAGATTGTTTTTCTATGTATAGTTTCTATTTTACCTAAGTGTTCAACACTGTTAGCATATAGTTATTCATAGTGTTTTACTTTTATTGTTTTATTCCCTGCTTTATTGTACTTCTGAAAATATATAACATTTTAGTTGATATTGTTTAATTATATCTTCCCTCTTTTTATCTAGACTAATCTTGCCTGGGTTTTCTTGCCTATTATAGAAGTAAGGTGTCTCCTTATTTGAAGGATGGAAAAAATGTCCAAATTTCAATTTCACATCCTCCAGCCTCAGGGTCAGGTGGCCAGGCAGCTCCCGGGGAGGCTCAAGTTCCCTCGAGGCAGCAGCACAGAAGAGCCTCTGCTCCCTTGAGGAGCTCAGAAAAAAAGTGGTGATTAACTCAGAGTATGTCCACCCCCATCCCTTCTTCTCCAGCTCTCCAGGGGGTGGCGGATGACAATATAAAAGTAGATAATGTTTGTGCCTGGAGTGGGAGAGGAGCACCTGGATAACATCCTGACCTGACCAATTGAGGTTTTGGTGTCTGGGCTTATAAAGTAGGGGTCGTTGTGCACCATCTAGTGCCTGATCTCATGCAGGCTGTGACACATCCAGCTTGGGATCACTTCCCTCATAATTATCTCTATTTTGAATCTCCAGTACTCGCCAGGAGAAGATGAACTCATAGGCCTAAGTGACACGGTATCTAAATATCACACACATTTTAAAGTACTCCATTAAGACCAGAATTATGAGAAATGATTGACCAATACCTTTTTAAAAAGAGTATTATACACGTACTAGGCATGGATGAAAGATTGAAGAAAAAACCAAAATCATCTACAAGATAACCAAGGAAAAATAAATATGACTGAATTACAGTTAAAAGATAGATAAAAATGAAAACAGCAAGAAAGCGAAAAAAAGGATAAGAGAGAGATACAGAAGAGAGACAATGGAGATCCAACATACAGATGGTTTGTACACCGAAGAAGGAGAGGAAGACAATGGGTTAGAACGCATACCTCAAACTATAACCCAAGGCTTCTTATTCTGGGTAAGAGCGAGTGAATATCTCTCCCTCCTCCTAAATGCAGCCATAAAACCTGAACAGACAACACAGAGCAGGCAATCTGAGAGCTCTGCAGTAGCTGCAAGCAGTCAGAGAAAGAGCCCCAGAATTCAAAGTAGAGCTGAGCTGGTGAGGGGTTCACCTGTTCTTCCCTTGCGATCTCCTGGTCTGAATTTCATGCAGCTGGAAACCTGAAAATGAGCAGTGTGGTGTGGATAGAGAGTTTTCAGAGAAACCATCTCTGTTTGTTTAAGGAAGCAACGAGGGTGAATCTAAATGTTCAGGAAGAGTGTAGAAAACCCCCATTTGTGTCTTTGTTCTCTCACACCCTACACCTCAGGTAATTCCATGGCGGCAGTGGCAATGAATGGCAAAGGGGCTGCCAGAAGCCAAAACTTCAGGAAGAAACCTCTCCATTTGGTAGAGCTATGATCCCAAGAGGATGGGGCCACCCACATTGTTTTTTTCTCCCTTTGTCCTCTTATGTCTTGGGCTGGGACATTGGCTTAAACATTTAAGTGTGTAGCCTCTTGATTTTTGGCAGCAGGAGCATAAAAGCCCCGAGGAATCGGAAGGTATGGGGGATACTGCGGAAAGGGAGAGAGAAGGCTAGGAAAGTGACCTTATAACATTGTTTATGAAACTCAGGGTTTACTCAGCTGGATACACATGCATGGATCTGGTCCTAATTAGCAAACAACAAAAACCACGAGAACTTAACTAGCAGAGTCTACTTTCCAGGTCCCAGGCTGACCACTGGTTGGCACTTCCTCTGGGCAGAAGGAACATGGGAAACACTACAAAGACTCTGAAAACTTAACTGATATTGGAAACATATCATACAGTAGGTGGGTTGGAACTTGTGAAATGAAGCTAATTAGATTAACTGCCTATTAAAATAAAAAATACCAGCATTTTTTTGTAAGATTTAATCAAGATCCAGAGTCTCATAGAATAACTTTTAAAATGTCTGGGATACAAACCAAAATTATTAGATTACAAGAACCATGAAAATTTCAACTCACATAGAAAGTGACAATCAACAGAAACCAGTGTCCAGATGACAGAGATGTTGGAATCATCTGACAAAGATTTTAAAGCAGCTATTATAAAAATGTTCAGGGGCACCAGGGTGGCCCAGTCAGTTGATGCCAGATTGCTCAGGTCATGATCTTCTGGTTCATGAGTTCAAGCCCCTCATGGGGCTCTGTGCTTACAGCTCAGAGCCTGGAGTCTGCTTTGGATTCTGGGTCTTCTTCTCTCTCTGCCCCTCCCCTGCTCACACTCTGTCTCACACTATCTCTCAAAAATAAATAAATGTAAACAGTTTTAAAAATTTAAAAATGTTCAAATGAGCAAATGTGAATATTATTTAAACAATGTTAAAATAAAGTCTCTGCCAAAAAAAGATATAAAGAAGAACCAAATGGAATATTTAGAACTAAATAATAAAATAACTCAAATTTGAAAAAAAAAATCACTGGGTGAATTCAATAGCAAAATAACAGATGAGAAAAGAAAGGGTCTGTGAACTTGAAGATGGATCAGGAGAAATTATCTAGGCTGAACAACAAAGAGAAAAAAAAAAACTAAAAAAGTTAACAGAGCATCAGAGAACCTTTAGGACAATAACCAAAAGTATACCATTTATGTTAATGGAGTACCAGAAAGAAAGGAAAATGAATGTTGGAATGAAAAAAAATGCTTGAGGAAATACTGGTTGAAACTTTTCAAGTTTAGTGAAACACATGAACATATAGACTCAAGAGTCAGAGTCAACTAGAAACAGGATAAGCTGGAAGAAACTCAGTCACAATGGCTGAGAACCAAAGACAAAGAAACAACCCTGAAAGCAACCAGAGAGAAATGATATATCTCCTAAAAAGAGACAAAGATTCAAATTATGCAGATTTCTTCTCTCATTTAGAATACAACAGAGCCTGGAAGAAAACACCATATTATTTTTAAAGAATTGGAAAGAACAATAACTAAAACAAAATGGTCGGCCAGATATCAATATCGAGCAAATAATTCTATATCTTTCAGAAATGAAAGTGAAATAGTGGGGTGCCTGAGGTGGCTCAGTTGGCTGAGCATCTGGCTCTTGATTTCTGCTCAAGTCATGATCCCAGGGTCATGAGGTTGAGCCCTGAGTCAGGCTCTGCACCGAGAGTGGAGCCTGCTTGGGATTCTTTCTCCACCTCTACCCTCTGTCCCTACTGCCACCCTCTCTGTCTCTCTAAAATTAAAAAAAATGTTTAAAAGTGAAATAGAAACACTCTCACACAACGGAAAGCAAGGAATTTGGAGCTAGCACATGGGACCCATGCCCTTGCACCGGCACTGTCTGCCCATGTGCACCATGGATTTAAAGGAAAATTTCCTGAAGGACCAAGGAAGGTGGACCACGGGATGAATTAGGAAGAAAGGAAAGTTTGGATCTGCAGTTTCAGAAGAGTAACTCGGAATCTCCCTGGCAGGGATGGATTGAAGAGGCAGGGAGAAGAATGTCACCTTGCAGGTGCCCAAGTGTGGGCGGAACCATTTCCTGCTCCTCCTAGAGCCATGGCTCACTCGCAGCCCAACCAGGGCAGAGTTTATAAAATGCATCTCACATGTCTGCTCCTCATCTACCCTGCACCTCGGGGACTGCCTCGTCCACATCTCAGCCTGACCAGGGTGAGTGTTGTTTCAGATGGGGGCTGTTGGGATCACGGGGAAAGAAGGGAGGAGAAAAGGGGGGAAGGAGGAGAGATTCAGCATAGGTCTAGCAGGGCCCAGCCAGGGAATTATAGCCCCTTAGACTGGAC
Source organism: Proteles cristata cristata (assembly GCA_017311185.1). Lineage (NCBI taxonomy): Eukaryota > Metazoa > Chordata > Mammalia > Carnivora > Hyaenidae > Proteles > Proteles cristata. The sequence goes on along the minus strand of JAESUZ010004496.1, from coordinate 49,153 downwards.
CATGAGGGATTAGCCCCCCTAAATTCTTGCCAATGTCTGGCCTCTGGCACCGGAGACAGCTGGCTGGGAAAGCAAATCCTAGGCCATTTATTCTCATACACACATTTGCAGATACTTAGAGAGAATGGCAGACGCACACAGAGAAAAAGGTGACAGCCAACATTACCATGAAATGCCAACTGGAGGCTTAATCTTGAATATAATTTCCTTCCTTCTTTGCTGCCCATCTGTCTTCAGATAATGGTTTGCTGAGCTCCTACCGATTATTGTTTGAGCTGAGCTCCTAACAATTACTGGGTGCTATTCTACACACTGGAATATAGAAGTGTGCAAACCAGGGGCGCCTGGGTGGCTTAGTCGGTTAAGCGTCCGACTTTCGCTTGGGTCATGATCTCACGGTTCGTGGGTTCGAGCCCCATGTCGGGCTCTGTGCTGACTGCCAGCTCGGAGCCTGGAGCCTGTTTCAGTCTGTGTCTCCCTCTCTCTCTGACTCTCCCCTGCTCACGCTGTCTCTCTCTCTCTCCTAGAAATAGATAAAAAAAAAAAAAAAAAAAAAGAAGTGTGCAAACCAGGGAGGGGAATCTCTGTTCTAATGGAGTTTCCATTTTTGTAGGGGAACCACATTTATTGGACATCGTCTATGTGAAAAGACTGTGCCTTAATATTAGGGATATAAAAATAAATAAGAAGGAAGCTTTGGCATGAACATCTAAGTATGTTAAGTATGACTATATGTGCATATGTGAGTGTGTGTGTGTGTGTGTGTGTGTGTGTGTACTCATGATTAGTTTCAGATATCAGCAGTCTTGGGGTCAATTCTAAAGAGAAAATAATGACCTAAGATTTCACAAGTTGTTTTCTAAATAACTTGGTTTCAGGTTGACTGAACTCCCACCCTAATGTCCTGCCAACAAAACCACCACCTGTGCCAGCCTCCTCTTGAAGGAACCAGAACAAAGTGCCCCCCAAAGTGTCCCCCGAAGGGCCCTCCCAAGATGCCCTGCTCCATCCTGTTCCTGCTGTGACCCTAGCCCCAGGGCTGCTGCAGCCTCAGCTGACTGCGGCCCGAACTCCAGCTACTCCCCTACTCGGGGGCTGCTTCCCACCTGGGATCTGAGCATCAGTGGAGGATCCAAAAGGCCAAGCACCAGCATGTCTTGTGCTTCTCACCCTTCAGTTCCTTGTCGTCTTTCGATGAGTGTCACCTATGGACCATGGCCATTGACACAGTGACCTTCGGGCTGGCTCAAACTTGCATTCCTGATGTTTGAACGTGATTGCTCCAAATGAGCTGCTTGCCACAATAAATGTTTTAAAAATTCCCTCGTTCCCATGATTTTTGAGTCATGTTTCCACCACACTTACCATGTAGGCTTTCAAAGAATGTCTTCTGAATTAAACATTGCTTTACTTTATTTTTGAAATAAAATCTCTCAGAAAGCAGGAACCTGTTCTGAAAATAGGGTTAGAGAAATAGAGGAACAGAATTCTATTTCTATTTAGAAGTAAACAATAGAAGACAGTACTTTCCACCCATCCTCCCCTGCCCCACCAATTAGGCATCAGGCAAAATGGGGGCAGTTCTGTCTGTCTTAACCAGAAGGTATTAATACATCTTTTTAAACTTTTATTTCTGACATCTTTGTTGACATGAAATTCACATTTTCTACGTTTCACTGTATGTATACATGTATGTATGTATGTACATGTTTGCTTGTTTTGACAAGAGAGAGCATGAGTGGGGAGAGGGGCAGAGGGAGGGAGAATCTTGAGCAGGATCCACGCAGTGCAGAAGCCACTGTGGGGCTCGATCCTATGACCCTGGGATCATGACCTGAGACAAAATCGAGTGGGACGCTCAACTCACTGAGCCTCCCAGGCATCCCTACAGCTCACCGTTTTTAGCGTACAATTCAAGGTTTTAATATATTCACAGAGTTTGCAATCATCATCAGTTCAGAACATTTCAGCACCCAGAAAGGGGCCATGTGCCCATTCGCAGTTACATCCTAACTGCCCCCCTCCCCTAGCACCTCAATGCCACACATTCACTTGCTGTCTCTAGGGATTTGTGGACTCTGGGCATGTCATAAAAACAGAATCCCCCAACATGTGGCATTTGTGGCCAGCTTCTGTCACTTACCATCATGTTTTCCAGGTTCTTCCTCTTTTAAAACAAATGGAAAAATAAATGAGTTAATCTATCTATTGCAACCCAAAATAAAAATACTGAATACATGGGTCCCTGGTTGGCCATCCCTTCATGGTAGAAAATCAACTCACTCTCCTTTGAAGTCCCAGGAATGATTTATACTTAATGGGGAAGTTTTAAAAATCATCTAGGGATCTAGTGGAGGCCACTCTTCAAGACAGGGGCTCTATATCGACAATCAATCCCATGTGCTCCTGGGGTAAATACCCCATACAAGGCATTAAGTCTGCTGAACACATGCTTATGAAACATTGATCAGCTGCAGAGTGGAAAGTCCTGCCCACTTCTCATGTAATACTCAGAATAACTCAGTGAGCTGGGTATCAGCATGTCCATTTGATGTATGGGAACTGATACACTTCATGTTCAGGCACTTTCCAAAGATCACCCATTTGACAAATTGCAGGGTTCCTGATTCCGGTATTGGATCTGGTACTTTTCCTCTGACTAAAGCAGGTGCTTAGATCTTGGAGAGATAGTTTATGCCCATCACTCCCTGTCCTGGGCAGCAGAAACACTCAGACTGAGCCTATTGACTGGGTTCTGCAAAGCGAGCCTGAGGAGAAGCAGAGACACACAAGTGAGGGCTGAGAAGATGCAGGAGGGGATGCTGGCGGGGAGGCCGCCTGACAGGGCTGTGCCCACACAGGACACAGAAGAGAAACTTCTTGGGGGGAGGGGCTAGCACGAGACATTTCCACAAGAACCAGGAGAAGCTGTGCCTCACAGCTGAGTTCTCCTCAGAGGACAGGCCTGGAAGAATGTAGTGAACACCTCCCCCGGGGGCTGGTCCCTTGGGTCCCCTGGACTCTGGAGGCTGTAGCCTCATGGAAGCTATGACTGGAAAAGTCCTTCTGACCCCAGCCCCAGAAGGGTCCCAGGAGCTCCCAAGGCCTCCTGGGAGGCAGGGGGTGTCAGGGATGACCCAGCAAGTACCTGGTTGTGCAGAAGCCCCCTCTGCTCCTTCTGGAGCCAAGCCTGGAGCCTATGAAACATCCCTCAGCGCCAGCGTCTCATCCACCTGACCCCCAGGGACAAGCCTGTGCTCCTGCCTGTGACCAAGGTGGGTGGAGAGTGGAGCCAGAGAGGGCTCTGAGTGGGACAAGGGAGGAAGAAGACGAAGGACCTGGGGGTGCTGGGAGGCCAAGGCCAGGTGAGGGCACTGGGGGAGGGGGAGGCTGAGGAAACAAGGCTGTGTGGGTGCTGTGTGCCACCCTGTGCAGAAGGAAGACCTGGTGTGCCTGATCTATCTGCTGGGGCTCAGGCAGGCTGGGGGGCTGAGTGCCCCATCTCCCCCAGCTCTGCTCAGTGTCCTCTAACTGGTAGCTTGAAAGTAGCCAAGTTGGGAGTATTGACCCCATACAAATTGGCAGATGCTCCAAAGTGGGCCCTCTGCTCCAGAAGGCTGGTTGTTAAACATTTTCCGGAGCACCTAGGGTGTCCTGCATCCCTAGTTGGGAGCCCGTGTGTGCTGAGAGAAGGGCCATCAGGGGTGCAAGTACGTTATGTAGGTTTGTAGGATGGAGCAACCCCGGCTTCTCTCTGGAAGAAGAGCAAGAAGCTCATTCCACTGATTCGTGTACATTTATCTGGAAGGAAGACGCAGTTCTTTCTTTCAGGTTTAGTTGTGGCTGTGTGATCCCCACATCTTCTTCTTCAGCAGGTAAACTGATTTGCAAGGAAGTAGAATTATGACCTTTGCTTTGGAATATTTAGAGTTTCCTTTTCATCTTTTAGATTGACTGAACTCCCACCAAGATGTCTTGTCAGCAGAAGCAGCAAGTGTCCCCCAAGTGCCCTCCAAAGTTTCCACCTAAGTGTCCCCCCAGGTGCCCACCCTGGGGCCTGGCCCCATGCCCCTTCCGACTGTTCCTGGTGTGGCCCCAGCTCTGGGGGTGGCGGCTGCTGCCCGAGTCACCACAGGTGCACCCCTTCCACAGGTGCCGACACCAGAGCCCCACTACTGTGCCCATGAGCCCTCAGCGGCTGCGGCCACTGCCCCACAGAGCACCCACTGGGGAAACTCAATGACCAAAGACCAAGCAGCCTGATTCTTCCCTCTGCCCATCTCCTCTCGCCACATCCAGGGGTTGGCAGGGGCCAGGAAGACCCACAGTTTCCTCAGGAGAGCTCTTTGTGTGACCGGGCCCCCCGAACGCCCAGCCAGGTGCAGATCAACCTTCCCCCCCGTCTTCAGGTTACCATGAGCCTCTGACTTCCGACTCACAAAGCCCTTGGTGGTTCCCCTCTCTCGGGATCTCCACTGTCCCCCAGATTTCAAGGCCTCAGAAGCCAAGTTCCTCAGGACGCAGGGCAGGAACTGGGGAATTGAGAAGGAAAAGCTGCTCCAGCGTGGATGCCCTCTGACCCTAGGGAGCCTGAAGCTACAGACGTTCCTGGGCCCCAGCGACCCCGTTTCCTGCCAGGCTGTGCAAATGCTCCCCTGTCCTGTGCATGCCTGAGGAAAGAGGGGTCAGGCAGGTTGCCGTGTAGACTTGTGGGTTTCTGGGAACAGAGAGGCAACTCCACTGCAGGGACCTGCCCTCTGTTCGGGTTAGTAGTTGTGGGAGTGCTAAGGCCCTCCCCTCAACACACACTATCTGCTCACCGAACTGCTTTGAGGGTGCAAGTCTGGTTCAGATCCAGCCTTTGACTCTGCCTGAGATCCCTGGTCCCTCTTCCTGGTATCTGATCAGCTTCCCCAGGACCTGGTCCTGTCACCTGACCTGCACGTGCCACGTGATGAGCCGTGGGGATATTTAATGTGTAACTTCGGAAGGGGAGGATGGGGCTCCTCCTCAGTACTTGTCTTCTGGGCTCAGTGACCCACACATCAGGGCAGGAAAACATTTGCTCTGGGAGGGAGGGGGGACAGGTGTCCAGGGAGGGGACCCACTGGGACACAGTGACTAGAAACTGCGGCTTCAGGCTGAGAGGCGCATGGGCATGAAAGAGGGCAGAGAGGCACCTGTGAGGGTCCATCTCCAGTTACGATGCCCATTCCCTCAGCAGCTCGCTGATGCCCACAGGGAAGTGGCAGCTCTGGAAGTGGCCAGCCTCACTAGTAATTGGATTTTCAGGTCCCTGACCCGGAGTAATTTTGAGCTTTTTCAAGTGTGTTTATTGGCCATTTTTATAAAATGTATTATACTGGTTTGTTACTTTCTTTTCAGTTTTCAAGAGCCTAATTGATCATGGGTATTAGTCTTGATCTGTCTTCATTAAAATATTTCATGTGTCAGCTTTTAGAGACTTTATTTATAATGCCTTTTGTTATAAAAACATTTTTAGCTTTTATAGTCAAATATGTCTTTCTTTGCTTTCATAGCTTCAAGGTTTCTTGAGTTGGTTAAGGTTTCCATTGTCCTTAGTGCTTGCATGTCAGCAAACAAAGCTCCCTCCCCCCCAAAGAGTATAAAATGGCCCCACGAAGCAGGGCCCCAAGGTGGGAAGGCTCACAGGGCATGGTCCTGGGTCTGCTCTCGGGGATTTCTGACTGGAGAAGGAGCAGCAGACGGAGCCCTTCCTTTCCCAGGGTCTGTGACGTGGGCGGCTCACATCCCTGTCCTGGGGGCAGAACTCCCGCCCTAACGAGTCTTCCTCACACAGGAGGTTTCCAGTCCAGTGATGTGGTTTGAGTGGCTCCTTGCCTTGTGCTTGGGACGTGTGTGACACAATGATTGTCATTTATGCCAGAATCACTAGAGAGTACTTCCAACTACAGACGGAGTAGAAGCTTCCATCTGGTATCACCCCTGAGTTCCCAGAAGGCCAGCCAAGGAGTAAAGAAGCACTGGACTGGGATGAAGTCCTAGCCTCCGGGTCTCTCAACACAGACCCTCTGAGGCCCATGCCTCAGAGCTGTGGCAGCAGCCAGACTGTCATTGCTGCCGCCACAGCTCCGTGTCTCATGCTCGGGGGACGGTGCTCCCAGACCTGTATCCGCACCACCCCCAGGGCTAAGAGGCCAGAGCCGGCCACAGGGATAGGCCTGTTGGGAGGGTCTGGGTTGACAGGCGGGATATCTCAGCATGAGTTGAGTTGAATGTGATATGAACACAGAACACGCATATTAATCCAGAATAAAAATATCTTTGAGGCACCTGGGTGGCTCAGCCAGTTAAGTGCCCGACTTCTCTTCATTCAGGTCATGATCTCCTGGGTCATGGGTTCAAGCCCTGCATCCGGCTCTGTGCTGACAGCTCAGAGCCTGGAGCCTGCTTCTGATTCTGTGTCTCCATCTCTCTCTGCCTCTCCCCTGCTTGCACTCTCTCTCTCTTTCTCAAAAATAAACATTAAAAAAAGTTTTTTAAATATCCTAGTTTTTTCTAAGCAAGTGCTTGCTTTTCCTATGCTTATAAATCATGGGCAAAATCCATCAATGTTAATTAATTCCATGAATTCCCCACATTACTGTTTAATGGTTGTTTCATGGTTTTGCCAATGAAAGTGTATTCAGTCTGGTTTCAGCCCTCGCCTACCACCACCCCAGGTACATTTCTCTGTCTCCACCCCAAATTCAGCACTCTGTGATTATGCTAATTAAAAAGATGTCTGCTCATTATGTGGCACACATTCTTCTAAGTGTTTTATGTGTAACTCAGTTTACACAAGTAACAATTTACATAACTAACAATTGATTTGCACAAGGAATTCATGCATTATGCTCAACATTGCCAGTAAGCACTTACAGTTACCCACACTTCATGGGTGAGGAAACCAAGAGCACGCGCACAATTTTAGGAACTTGCCTAAGGTTTTCACAGCATGTACTTGCTTCTCAGAATTCAAGCCTAGGCAGTTTGGCTTCCAATGCGTGTCCTGACTAGCACCTTACAGTTGGACTCTGAAGGCCCATATTATTTATAGTATGTGAGCTTAAAGAAATTTAGGGTAAGTTCTTCTCAACAAGCTAGATTCAGAACAACTGCTCCATGGCCTCAGCTCCACATATTGCTGCTGCTGGACTAGCTCCCACACGGCCCAAACCCCTCCTTCTCTTCTTCCTTGTGCTTTTGTCTTCCCTCGAGACTCATTTTCTCAGTGGGGCTCTCTCCCTGCCCTACCCCAGCACAGAGCCCCTCTTATGGCTCCCACGGATAAATTCACAAAAATGGCAGATGAAGAAAAGAACAGGTCCCCGAGGAGACAAACAGATGAGGGGACAGGACTGGAACCAGGGATAAGACTCACTAGACCCTCTCTAGGGTTCATTCTGGTTCCAGGAGGAATAGGAGGTGGTGCTGATGCATTAAGAGTGCATGCTTAGTTATTTCTGATATTCTCTTCCCCTTCTCTCTCCCCTCCTTGGAAATTCATGGGAGATTTCAAGCTGTCTCACCAGATTTTGTGCCCAGAAGTTAGAAATGACTTCAGGGAGTATTTAGCCACTGGGCAATGGCTTCAAGGGCCCAAGTTACTATGCACCCATCTCTTCTGGGGAGACTAGAGGTCAAACTCTCACCTCTAGCTCTGGTGAACTAGTGGCTCAGGACTGAGGTTATGTTTTCAATGGGGAGAAGAGGTGTAAAGGAGCTAAGAGGTGCATTTTATAGGAAGAAACTCTAAAGTAATTAATCCATGCTCGCAAGTGCGCGCGCGCGCACACACACACACACACACGCACACGCACAGTCTTTCTCATTTTCTTCCTGCATGGTTACTACCACCTTTGTAAATGAGAATGAGGAAACCTAGAATGATATTGCTGAGGGCATTGCCAGACAATCTGGTGTCCCAACTACCTCACTGTGACATTATGATGCGGGAAAGTCCTGGCCCTAAGCCTCATCTGCACGCCTGCACATGGCTTTTCACAGGGGTCTTCAGAATGCCCACAGGATTGTGAGTTCCTGAGGGCTACAACACACATGTCATTCGTCTCTTTTAACCAAAATGTTTGCACATAAAGTGTGCAAAACACCTTGTAGGTGATCAAACTTTTTTTTTAAATTGCTACGTTCATGTATCACACTGTCTTCACTCTTAATCAGGAGTAGGGACTACATCTGAGACTAGAGGTTATAAATTGAAGATAGGGCATCTCTTGGTTGATAGATGTTTAACTATCTTATACTCTTACCTTCCAGACAGCATGTAAAAGACTGTCTCTCTTTTTTAAAGCTGTACTCCAAGTTCATGCTATACAGTAGGGCCTCAGTAAATGTGTGATGAATTAACTAATGGAACAATGAGTGTAATCCACAACTGCATCAGATTCCTTACTCTGCTCCCATTCACTCGCAAGTTTAAATGAACCATTTGGTTCCCATTACACTCTTGACTAGAAATAATTATGTTTCTTAGAACCCTGAAGGCATGAACATGCATCCCCAGGAAGTTTCCTACTCTCACTTCTATTCAGAAATACAATTTCTGAGGATAGGAATTGAATACTTTCCATCTCTCCATTTCACACATCACCTAGGCAAAGTGCCTGGATCCAGCAGACAGTTTTTAAAAAACTGATGTTATTGAGGCAACTTCCTTGTGCCTTCTCATGTGTTGAGCTCCTTTTTAATGGTCCCAAAAAAATTCAGTGAGGGAAATACTAATTTGTCCATTTCACAGTTGAGGATTTATATCCCAAAGTCTTTGAGATCATACAGCTCATAAACAGCAGAGTGAAAATTTGATCCAAGAGACTATTTCCTTATAATAAATACACATAATAAGAGACTATTTCCTTCCTTTGTAAAATAGAGTAAGCAGGTTAATTTATGAAAGAACAATCTTAGTCATGATCATCATCACCACAATAGTGATCTGCAGAAGCCACCTTGACGCACCCACCCAATGACCCTGTTGGCTGGGACCTGCTGACTACTCAGGTACCAGGCCCTTAGGAACAGGGGTCTGGCTGGGGGTGATGGGTGTATGGAGAAGTGTATCCCAGGAAGGACATGGCCTCTGATTCAATTCCCCAGAAACCAGCCTGGCCATGGAAATAAGACTCAAAGACCACTCTGAGGAATGGGAGGCAGATGGAGTCAAACACTTGCACAAGGAAGCTGAGATACGGACAAGTCACTCCCTGAGCACTTGTCCAGGCACTGGCTCCTTGGGAATCCCCAGTCAGCTCCTCAGTGACTCAGCCTGAGGAAAGCTGTGACTTGCTAAAGCACGTCTAGATGCCAGATACAGGTGAGAGGGGTCCTGGGAGATCCCAAGGTCTCCCTGGAGGCAGGGAGAAGGACAGGAATGTCAGGAATTACCCAGTACATGCTTAATTGTGCAAGGGACACCTCTGTCCCTCCCGGAACCAAACCTGGGGTCTATAAAAGACATGGCCAGCTCTAGCATCTCATCTGCCTGACTCCTCAGGGATGAGTGTGCTTCTGCCTGTAACCAGGGTGAGTGGGAAGTGGACCCTAGAGGGAGGAGGTAGCAGCTGGGGAGTAAAGAGCAGGACAGAAGGATGGGAGGAGGAGGGAGGCTGAGGAAAGGGCTCTATCCTGGACTCTGTGCTGTAATGGGCAGAAGTAACTCAGTTTGACCTGAGTCTCTGGAAATCTTGCCTTGGGTTTGGGGAAGTATAAGTCTCACAATTCTGTTAGGGATTTAATCTCATGTGAAGAGAATGGGCACTTCGGTGGAGTACAGACATCTTATGTAAGCTCACGATGAGTAAGAAACACCAGCTATCTACTGAAAAATGGAGTAAGAAGCTCCTTATTATATTATCTGATTTTTCAAACAGGAGAAACAAGTAGTTTCTTTTTCTTTACTGATGGATACCTGCTAGATATCGTTAAACATTATGATTTAAAAAGGAGTGAAATTAACATCCTTGGTTTTACAGAGATAAATAATTTCATGACTCACTTTCAGGTTGAAAAAAGTCCTGCCGAGATGTCCTGTCCGCAAAACCAGCAGCAGTGCCAACCCCCTCCCAAGTGCCCTCCAAAATGCTCCCCTAAATGCCCTCCAAAGGACCCCCCTCAGTGCCCAGCCCCATGTTCCCCTCTGGCCTCTTCCTGCTGCGGCCCCAGCTCTGGGCATGGTGTCTGCTGCCTGAGCCACCACAGGCCCAGTTTTTTCCATCGGCGCCGGCACCAGAGCGCAGACTGCTATGAGTGTGAGCCCTCAGGCTGCCGCCATAGCTCCGAGGGCTGCTGCTGACCCAGACCTCGAGCACCATAGCGAAATCTACAGGAGAAACCTCAAGGCACGAACCTGCTCTTTCTCCTCTTCAAGGGGCTGATAGAGCCCATGAAGTGTTCTGTTTGTTCGGCTCCTCCAAGCATCCATCTTGGATCTGGATCTTTCCTTCCTCCCTTCCCTCCTACCACAATAAAGCTCTCTTGCGGACTCACAGGGTATCCTGGTCATTGTGAATTCCTTCCATGTCCTTAAATTCCTTCAAGCCCAGAACCCCATAACACCCATAGGATGCTTTGTTAAGAGTGGAGTGCAAGAAAGGGTTAAGCTACAAGAATTTTTCAGAAGAGGAATCATCTGAGAGCAATCTCAGAGCAGAGCTTCTCAGTGGCCTCGCCCTGCGGACCCTTTTAGCCCATGCAGTGCCCAAAGCGACCTGAGAGCACTTTTGACCAAGAGCAGCTGTGTCAGTTTCACCCACATGTCGTATGTAAATTACTTTTATTTTCTCTGCATGCCCTGACAACACTTGAAAATTCCTTAGAATTCAAGTAGATGGCGAAAGGTGTATTTAATGGAACTCCTTCATTTGATTGAAAATGCTGGGCATGAGAACTGGAACTTCTTAGGGATAAACTTAAATAACAACTCGTTGCCACTCAACTGCTTTCTGGGATGGGGGGGTGGGGGTGAATCTGTACCATTCTTCTTTCAGGCAGGCTCTAGCCATTTTTTCAATTACAAAAAAATTTTCTCCCCACTGGATTATTTGTTTTGGCTTAATGTCACTCATCATCAGGGAAATACAAATCAAAATCACAATGAGATACCACCTCACATCTGTCACAATGGCTAAAGTTAACAACTCAGGAAACCACAGATGTTGGTGAGGATGTGGAGAAAGAGAATCTCTTTTGCACTGCTGGTGGGAATGCAAATTGGTGCAGCTACTCTGGAAAACAGTATGGAGGTTCCTCAAAAAATTAAAAATGAACTATCCTATGACCCAACAATTGCACTACTAGGTATTTATCCCAAGAAGACAAAAATGCTGATTCTAAGGGACACATGCACCCCAATGTTTATAGAAGCACTATCAACAATAGCCAAAGTATGGAAAAAGCCAAAATGTCCATCAAATGATGAATGGATAAAGAAGATGTGGTATATACATACAATGGAATATTACTCGGCAATGAAAAAGAATGTGAAGAGCCTAAGTAATGCCATTTTGAGATTAAGGCCCCCATTAAGAGCAACCTCGGGCTGCACGTAGCCCCAGTTCCAGGAAAAACTTCAGCTGAAGTCTCCCTGGGACCACCCTCAGGTCAGCCAATCAAAAGAAGCTAAGAAAGATAGGAGAAACATTCCTGTGGTCTGAGTCAGAGTCTCGGGACTATAGATAACTACTTGCCTGAACCCCACGTGGGCCCTTTAAACTCACCTCATAATTGGTCATTTTCAAAGGATTCTCAAAGGTCATGATTGGGTTCCACCAAAAGTAACGAACACCTCACAGATACTGAATGGTCAAAACTGTTGTCATGGGTGCTGTACAATTATAATTGGTGCTTATGAGATGATGCTATGCGTACAACGTGTGCACTGTAATACCCCCTTCCCTTACCCCATGAAAACCCTGCTTGCTATTGTTCGGGGCTCCACTCTGCTGCCGCTGCACCGGCTGACGGGTGAGCCCCTGCTCGAGCTTGTAATAAAGACCCTTATGTACTTGCGTTGGTGTCGCCTCCTGGAGGTCTCTGGGGACTCACGACTCAGGCATAACAAATGAAATCTTGCCCTTTGCAACAGCGTGGATGGAACTGGAGTATATTATGCTAAGAGAAATCAATAAGGCTCAGAAAGACAAATATCATATGATTTCACTCATGTGGAATTTAAGAAACAAAACAGATGAACATAGGGGAGGGGAAGGAACTATCAGATAAAAACAGAGAAGGAGGCAAACCATAAGAGAGTCTTAAATACAGAGAAAAACTGAGGGTTGCTGGAGGGGATGTGGCTGGGGGGTTGGGCTAGGTCGGTGAGGGGCATTAAGGAGGGCACTTGTTGGGATGAGCATTACGTGTTATACGTAAGCGATGGATTCTACCCCTGAGACCAAGACTACACTCTATGTTAACTAACTTGAATTTAAATAATTTTCCCCATTTTTTAGAGAAAGAGAGAGAGTAGGGGAAAAGAGGCAGAGGGAGAGAGAATCCTAAGCAAGCTTCAAACGCAGAGTAGCCTGACGTGGCGCTGGATCCCATGACTCTGGGATCATGATCTGAGCTGAAATAAAGGGTCAATTGCTCAATCACCAGAGTTACCCAGGAGCCCCCAGCCTCTCTTTTAAACAAATATTAAATCAATGTTTAAACAGCATAGGCTGAATAACACCAGGTATGAGCCTGTCTAGGCCCCTGCTTAGTCCATGGCTAAGTGAGACATAGCATGGTCTGAGGGTTTCAGGGTGTGAAACTGGCATGTAGGTCAATGTCCTGCTTCCATTTTTGTCACTTAGCTCACTGCCAAGGCTCAGGCAAATAGGACCATCAAAGTGTAATGCTTTTATGTTTCAAACACTGCCAAGAATGTGAAAAGACAACCTACATCACGGGAGAAAATATTTATAAATCATAAATTTGATAAAAGTTTATATACAGAACATACAAAGAACTCTTACAACTCAATAGTTGAAAGACATAAAACTAATTAAAAATGGACAAAGGATCTGAATATTCATTTCTCTAAGATATAGGAATGGACAGTGGCACATGGAAACAAGATCAACATAATAAGTTATCAGAGTAGTACAAATCGTAACCAGGGTGAGGTCCCACTCCACACCTACTTAGGATGGCTTAAAAAAAAAAAAGACAAAAATAACAAGTCTTCGGAAGGTTGTGGAAAAACGGAAACCCTCATCGGTTGCTGGTGTGGATAGAACGTGGTATAACCTTGTGGGAAACAGTTCAATATTTCCTCCGAATGTTAACCATTGTTCCTATATATTCAGTGTTGGGAACTTCACTGGCCTCGCTGGATGACAGTCACAGCAAGGAAATGGCAGCGTTTGCACAGCTCTTGCCATGAGAATCGAAAACTGGCATCTCCTTCTGCTACTACTGGCTCTTGTTGGAAATGAGCCTGTGGGTATTGACCAGGCCTCACAATATTCCAGATCAGACCGATATTCCCCACACAGATTGCTCATAAGGAAAAGCATATTCCTGCCTTTTCAAAAGAGACTTCAGAGGAAAGCCTTGTGGATGATTGTCAAAAGGCTCTTCCTATGGGCCCTGCAGATCCAAGACTTAGATAATAAAGGGGGCTAAGAACACAAGAGTTACAATTGAGTCTGGCCCTGAGACAAAGAGCCTAATTTAGAGTTAAGGACAGATATCCACCCCCACCCAATTGTTTCTGCTTGGAGTAGACCCCCCAAGGCATTTGTGAGTGACTTATTCTGGCCTTGAATATGCTGATTGCTCCCTGTGAAGGAATCTATTGAAGAACTTCTTCTTTTGTGATTATGGGAGCAAAGGTGTTTCCTGAAAGACCTGTTTTTCTTAATACTTCTCCTTAAACAGGCTATTGACCCCTGCTCACAAAAAAGTAACTTCACACTTTTTATGTTAAAAACATTGTCTGATATGCTAAAGATGCCTTCCTTCCCCATAGGGAGAAATCACCTACCTCAATCACAATTGATAAAGGTTATGCAGGAGTCTTCTACAAATCTATGTTCAGGGAAATTCTTACATACCAAAGAAGTTTGTCATCAGAAATCATTGTCTAAGACAAATGCCACTTCTGTGCCGTCCCCCAAACACTTAATTATAAAATAATGTTGAGCCCCAGTCAGAGCGGAGATGCCTGCCTGGTGACCAGAAAGAACTTCCCGTGGCTCTCTCATACCTCCCTCGCCGACACAATCCATCCTTCAGGGACCCCTGGACCCCGGCCGGAGCCAGCCTCTGACAATTCAGCACTTCCACCGCTGGGTGAGTTTCCAAGACAAATGGAAACATGCGTCTTCATAAAACCATGTGCAAAATTGTTGACAGGAGCTGCACTGGAATGTTTTGAGGAACTGGGCCACAAAAGTGCTTTAAAATCAGATTGTGATGATGATGGATTCACAAGTCTCTGAGTATCTTAAGATTACTGAATTGTACACTTTCAGTGGGAAAATGATATGGTATGTGAATTCTATCTCAATAAAGCTGTGAAAAAAGCTTTGGATGGAATTTAATCGAATCTATAGTTCGGTTTGTGTGGAGCAGTGTCTTTTCAACATTAAGTCCACTGACTATGAACCTAATATATTTCTCTATTTACTTAAATCTTCAGTGTCTTTCAGATTTTATCAAAAGATATCTTTTGCAAGTCTTCAGATTTAGAGGTTAGATTTATTTTAAAATACTTTATACTTTATATTTTTAACAATAACATAACTGGAACTCAAAAAACTTTCCCTACCTATTGTTTGATTTTTATATGTTCATTTTATGTACAGACACTTAATAAATTCTATCTTAATACTTGTATTTGCTTCATCTATGTATTTGCTTGATTTTTCTATATACACAGTCGGATCATCTAAAGAAATGAAAGTTGTGTTTTGTTGTTTCTAATCCTCATGTGTTTTATTTTTCTCCCTAATTTTAATGTGTAATTTGAATTGCCAGGATATTCTTGAAAAACAGAATAAAGAAAACTTCAATGTACTAGGTTTAAAAAATTACTTAGAATTTTTATAATGCCATAAAAACAAACACCAGACTAATGCATCAGCCAAACAAAATATAGCATGAGAGCAGACTTACGAATATAAGGGAAGTTAATATATGACAAGGAGGATATTTGAAAATAGAAGCCCTTAGTAGTTACCAAAACAAAGATTCTAGATACACCTAAATGAAAAATCAAAACTGAAAATTTATGGAGTAAAACATAGGAGAATATCTTTATAACCTTGGAATAATATGGGTTATTAAAATTTTTTTAAAAGGCTGAAACATCAGCAATACATTGGGATGTATTTCTAGTGCACATTGTAATCAAAGAAATAAATTCAGAATATAGAAATAACTCATAAATTAATGTAAAAATTATCCTAAGAAAATTGAACAAGTGTAAGGGTGAGACTTTTGCAAGAGAAGAAAATCATGTAACAAATCTGTGTAAAATGACATGCCAAACCTCTTAGGTATTTGGAGAACTACACGTTAAATAGTTTGATATCATTTTTGTCCTTCAATTTGGCAAATATTAGAAACAATGGTTTTATGGCATTAAACACCGAGCTTGGGAAAGAACTATCTGTACAGGCCATGGTGGGAGTGTTGTTCATTAGTGGGAACTAATAATACAGTCACAGATAAATTTTCCGTAACTATTCCAACAACAAAAAATTTGACATACTTTCCATCTCAACAATTTTAAATTTTCATGTCCTAACTAGTCAAACACTTGCGTATACACATGAGGACACTTATGAAACCTGGTCTATGGCAGCATTTATTGTTAAGGAAACATGAGGAACAGTCTAAATGTCTGACATTAAGAGAAGAGGTGCACAAACACTGACATCTTATTCAGGAAGCTGAGGGGAGGGCATGAGAAAGACTGGATGTCATTGCAAAGTTATAACCTTCAATTTACATGCCTTTCTCCACCACCAGGTGATGGCAACACCTATGGGAACAAGTAGAGGCTTGGCTGACTAAGAGATTTGGCCCCTGCTATCACTGACGTCACCATCACCATCAGTAGCTATCACATCAACAAACTTGTAAGGTAATATCTCATTTGCATAACTTGCTACCCTGTAATCACTATAAAAATTCTTTCATTCCACTGTTATTTATCTGTTAACCAAATATGCACTGGACACCTCAAATGCGACAGGCATCGTGCATTGAATATGAAGCTTTTAGACCGGGGGAAGGTGACACGTTCAACAATTCCAATACAGACTGTGTACCCAAGCACTTTGTGAGGAATTCTAAGTCGTCTGAGGTCAGAGAAGGTTTAACAGGAGCTGGATAGCCAGATCCACTTACAGCGGCTTCTCTCTGGAGTGAGAGCAGACTGCCTTTTTGACCCAATGTTACTTAGGTCTTCTTGAGGTGCTTTTGTTATGAGAAGCTCCTTTATTTATCTGCCTCTTTCCCATATGTATGGTATAAGCTCTGGCATGTCTGCATTTGTAGTATACTTTGTCTATGTGTCTGTGTTAGAAATTTAGTTTGGCTTCTAGTAACGGAAACCTGAATATAGCAGTACTTACATAAACTAAACAATTAATTTTATTTCACATGCTGAACATCTAGAGAGACGTAGTCCAGAGATGTTTGGTGGCTCCATGGTGTCATCAGAGCTCTGGACTCCTTTTCCTTTGCTCCTCCTCCATCCTTAGTTCTGGCTTCTGTCTGTAAAATTGCTAGAGCCCCAGTACACTGGGGCTCTACCTGGGATGTCTGGGCTGGGACCCAGGAAGGCAGAAGGAAAAAGGCATGGCAAAGGTGTCCTCCAGCTCAGTGAGCCCTTTTCAATTTTCTTAAAGTTCTGCCTTTGGACACTTTCATATTTTTCATCAGTTATAGATACAGCAAAGTCAGTAGTTTGCCCGCTCAAAAGTGTCCCACACCACTCCCAAAAATGCAATGGCAATGCATACCCCTTTCAGAGTCACATCCTTAGGAATTCCTAAGGTGATTGCTAAATTGACTTTTCCAGCCTTACCTTAAGACACTGGCACGTCCTCATGTCTGCATCCACAGAGGCATCATAGGTATGAGTTTCCTCACTTTTTGTGATGAAGGTCATAGGTGTGACTCTGTCAGAAACAATGCAGCAGACCCAGAATACTGTTTCTAGATGCCCAGTGGTCCCATTGTTCTTTCCTAGAAAGTCATCCCATGATCAAAACTATTTAGTTGCCCCCAATATTAATTTTCTCCTCTTCCTTAATTTTAAGACCTATATATTATCAAAAAGAACCAAGAGCCCAGTGTGAGAAGGAGACAAACTATGAACATGGAATGATCAGCATCACTATTTCCTCCTCTCTCTTCCTTCACTATCCAGGCTACCAGGCACAGCCATGTCACGGGCAGCCTTCAGGAATTGCGGAAGAAGAAAGTAGAGTCTTAGAGCCCCAGAAGATGGCCAAGCAGAGTGGGGAACAGGGAGCAGCTGCGAGATAGAACAGCCTGGAAGGTGTGGAGTCCAAATGTATATACCGAAGTGGGCCACTTGGCAGAGACATTTTCTCCAGGAGCAAGATAAGGGTCTAGGACACCTCTGATTTCTTAGGGTAAAAGCAACCTGAGAAAAAAGCTCCTGATCCCAAGATCTAGGAATCTCCTGAGTGCTCCGTGGAACTCGGACCTGAGGAAATGGTGACTTTCTAGAGTTCGACGTACAATGTTGATCTGAGGAATTCTGGTCACCCCCGTGGCATCTCCACAGCAATTTCAAATGTCAGAAGGAATATCTACAAGATAGGGACAAAGTGTGAATCAAGGAATTTAGATTCAGTACAGCCATCCTTCAACTAGAAAGACAACCGTGTTAAATTTGCAATACTATAGTGATTTTGGCTCGGTGAGCTTTTCCTGAGGAAGTAAGTAGATGCCCTCTATCCTGTCGAGTGATGTCAGAGGAAGCTCTAGCAAATATCCTGAGGATGAGTTGTCAGATCAAAAACTCAATCAAAACTGGGGGTAATAAAATTTCATGAAATAATGTGCCCGACTTAGGACCAGTATGTCACCATTTCAAAAGAATAAATGCAAACAAATTCACTGGGAAAAAATGAAAAAAAATTAAGAATTTATACTGGATCCAAAAGAAAAATTCAGCTCTTTGCTGTATTCAGGAAATGCATCTAAAACCAAGTAATTCAGAAAGTGGAAAAAAAAGGCCAGATGAATGTACACAAGGTAACTGTAAATGCTAATTAAATAAGGTTGTCATTTTGATGTGGTTTTGGAGTGGTGGGAAGGGTCCAAAGCTGACAGCCAAGAAAAAATTGTTGAGACGTTTTTGGTGCAAAAAGGTGATTTTATTAAAGCACAGGGACAGGACCTGTGGGCAGAAAGAACTGCACTGGGGTTGTGAAGAATGGCTGGTTTTATGCTATGGAGTTGGGGAGGTAAAGTAAAAAGGGAGGCCTCCAGAGGGGCTTTGATGCGCTAAAGAGGACCCCTAAGATACCTGACACTTTGCTATTGTCAGGCTAAGGTGGTTTTCCCTCTAGTAAGGCATTAGCATTAGGACGGCAGGGGGTTCCTGGAGAAATGTTAGACTCTACATTTGCCTCAAGTATTTGTCAGTGAGCTGCAGGTTATAAAGAAATTTAACTGTACCTACTGATGAAGGAGAATAAGGCAAGCTAAGTACAAGCTGGCATACAACCCGTCCCCCATGTGGTATGCGTGATATTCCTCAGGCACTCCTGGCTGCCCAAGAACAAAGGAAAGAAAAGGAAACAAATGGTTAACTGATAGAGATCACAGCCATACAGGACATGAGTCTTCATCAGCTTGCAAATATCTCAGTAAATTACAAGAAAAAGGCAATCTTATCAATAGCCTGATCTCTAGAAACCAATAGACTGTTTTCTGGAACCCCAAAGATGTCACCTCTCCACAGTGATGTGGGGAACAAAGGCAAGAAGGAAATGGCAGGTAAATTGAAATTTCTTTATAACCTGCAACCCATTGACAGATACTTGAGGCAAATGAAAACAGAGTCTAACATTTCTCCAGGAACCCCCACCATCCTAATGTTAATGCCTTGCTGGAGGGAAAACCACCTCAGCCTGACATAGCAAGGCCTCAGAGATCTTAGGGGTCCACTTTAGCGCATCAAAGCCCCTCTGGAGGCCTCCCTTTTGCCTTTACCTCCCCCAAGTCCATAGTATATAATCAGTCACTCTTTAAACCCTAGTGCATCTCTTTCTGCCCACGGATCCTGTCCCTGTGCTTTAATAAAATCACTTTTTTTTTTTAAGTCTCGGGAAAACTCCAACACAGATTTTTTTTTTATTTTTTTTTTAATTTATCTTTGAGAGAGACATAGAGACCGCATGAGTGGGGAAGGGTCAGACAGAGAGGGAGTCACAGAATCTGAAAACAGGCTCCAGGCTCTGAGCTAGCTGTCAGCACAGAGCCTGAGCGGGGCTTGAACCCACGAACCATGAGATCATGACCTGAGCCAAAGTCGGTTGCTCAACCGACTGAGCCACCCAGGCGCCCCTAAAATCACTTTTTTTTTTTTTTGCACCAAAGACGTTTCAAGAATTCTTTCTTGGCTGTCAGCTCTGGACCCCCATCAGTAGACATATGTGAACTGATGGGGACTCCTGTCTCTATCAGTTAAACATTTGTTTCCCCCTTTCCTTTGTTCTTGGGCATCCAGCAGTGCTGAGGAATATCACACATCCCATGAGGGTGGGCGTGTTGTTAGCTTTGATCTCAGCTTGCCTTATACACCTTCGTCAATCTATTTGACAACATAAAATTCCAGTTTCAAAGTGTTTTAAAGACAAAGGCACTTTACTTTGCTAAGGGAAATTATTAATATTGAAAATGTTATGACTATGTGCACCAATTAGTATATAGAAAAGTGTATAGGGAAGAAATTACAGGATGCATGAGGAGGAATAAAAAGTGCCCACTAAGGAAAGATATAAAGAATCTAAATGTACAGTCAATAAGGCAGATCTAATAAACACACTAAACACTTGACCTGACAAATGAGGATACAGCTAATCTTTAAAGGTCCACAAAACTTTCACACAAAAAAAGACCATTGTAATTCTGCAAAGATCATCTTTAGGAAATCCCATACTACAAACAGATACTGTTCTCTGATTAGATTGAAATGAATCAGTGAGTACTTAGAAAATAAGAAAACTAAAAGACACTGTACTTGTAAATTTAAAAAAAATCATGCCTTTGAGGAACCTAAGTAACACCACTTTGAAATTAAGGCCTCCATTAAGAGCAAACTCAGGCTGCACGTAGCCCCAGTTCCAAGAAAAGCCTCAGATTGCTCAAGGCTGAAGCCACCCTCGGACCACCCTCAGGTCAGCCAATCAAAAGAAGCTAAGAAATATGGGAGTAACATTCCTATGGTCTGAGTCATGGGTTGGGGACTGTAGATAGTTACGTTGTACAAACTAGCAAATCACTCACCGCTTGCCTGAACCCCACTTGGGCCCTTTGAACTCACCTCATAATTGGTCATTTTCAAAGGATTCTCAAAGGTCATGATTGGGTCCCACCAAAAGTAATGAACACCTCACAGATACTGAATGGTCAAAAACGTTACCATGGGTGCTGTCCAATTACGGTTGGTGTTTATGTGATGATGCTATACGTACAACGTGCGCACTGTAACACCCCTGTCCCTTACCCCATAAAAACCCTGCTCGCTATTGTTCGAGGCTTTGCCCTGCTGCCGCTGCACCAGTTGATGGGTGAGCCCCTGCTGGAGCTTGTAATAAAGACCCTTATGTACTTGCATCGGTGTCGGCTCCTTGGTGGTCTCTGGGGACCCGTGATTCGGGCACAACACCTTAACTACATATAACTCAGGCAAAAATCCAGAATGGAACTGGGGAAAATCTAAAAGCCCTTTATGCGTTTCAACATTGTATTTAAGATGTTAGCCAATGAAATTAGACAAGAGAAAACAATTAGAAGCATTTGAATTTAAAAGAAAAAGGTAAGATTAACTTTATCACATGAAATAATGATATACCCAGAAAACCGTAAGAAGTCAATGACACTGCTAGCACTGCTAGGAAGTTACCCAAGGGATACAGGAGTGCTGATGCATAGGGGCACATTTACCCCAATGTTCATAGCAGTACTTTCAACAATAGCCAAATCATGGAAAGAGCCTAAATGTCAATGGAATATTACATGGCAATGAGAAAGAATGAAATCTGGCCATTTGTAGCAATGTGGATGGAACTTGAGGGTGTTAATGCTGAGCGAAATAAGTCAGGCAGAGAAGGACTAATACCATATGTTTTCACTTATGAGTGGAACAGGAGACACTTAACAGAGGACCATAGGGGAGGGGAAGCGGGAAAATAGTTGGGGAGAGGGAGGGAGGTAAACCATAAGAAACTCTTGAATACTGAGAACAAACTGAGGGCTGATGTGGGTGGGAGAGAGGGGAAGGGGGGTGATGGGCATGGAGCAGGGCACTTTTTGGGATGAGCACTGGTGTTATATGGAAACCAACTGGACAATAAACTATAAAAGAAAAAAATTGATGCAGCTGGAAAAAAATAAAAAATAAAAAAAATCTATTTTTTAAAAAGTCAATGACACTGCTATCAAACAACAAAAACAATTAGCAAAACAGCAGGTTGTGAAATCAGCTTAAAAATGAATAACCTTCAGGGGCACCTGGGTGGCTCAGTCAGTTAAACATCTGTCTATCCCTTGATTCCAGATCAGGTCATGATCTCAGAGTTCTTGAGTTCTAGCTATCAGCCTGGAGCCTGTTTGAGATTCTCTCTCTCTGCCCCTCCCCTGTGCTCACTCTCCCTCTCTCTCACCAATAAATAAACTAAAAAGAAAATGGTCTTCAAGCAAAGAAAAGCAAGGGAGAAACTGAGGAAGGTAGGAAATGAGTTAGTAAGCAGCTCAAGGTCACACAGCTGTTGCATGGTAGGGACTCCAACCCAAGCAGTCTGGTTTCAGGGTCTGGGCACCTAATCATCATTATAGATGGATGGTCTTCTAGAAAAGGTAGTTGAATCCCAGAGTATCTGGAAGCAAAACTACAGCCTCACCAGCTGTGCCCCAGTATACTTGCAAGAGTCATAGGGTGACTTTCAACATGAAAATGCATACATTCGTACCCACTATGCCACTTCCATGGGCTCTAACAACAGCAAAGGTCAAGTGCTCTGAGGCAAATCTGAGAGGAAGCATGGGTGAGACACTCAGATTGGAATTCTCAGAAAGCAATTACAAAAGGCCGATTCACTGTGGCATTTGGGCATGATGAGGGTCTCCCTGGAGACTACCACCCTGATCTAGCCTTATGGACAAGGGAAAACTGTGACAATGTGGAGCTCAGGGTTACAGACCTCCACCCCCACACTGCCCCACATTCACTGGCCACGAGGGAGGCTCTGATCCTCCTCTCAGAGGGAAGGAAGCACCATTTGGAGAATCTGGTTGAAAATGATGAGCAGAAGGGGAGAAAGGACAGGACGTGAAGGGGAGATAAGCCTGCAGAGGACCCACCCCAAAAGTCTCCAGGCTCTAAATTTAACTGCCTTTAGCCTTTTCTTGTTTTCTGGGAACATCTACTATGATATTTTCGTGGTTGGGGAACCTCTCAACTCAATAACTGAGTTTTATTGGGGCGCCTGGGTGGCTTAGTTGGTTAAGCATTTGACTTTCGCTTAGGTCATGATCTCGCGGTTCGTGGGTTCGAGCCCCACATTGGGCTCTGTGCTGACTGCCAGCTCAAAGTCTGGATCCTATTTCAGAGTCTGTGTCTCCCTCTCTCTCTGACCCTCCCCTGCTCATGCTGTCTCTCTCTCTCTCTCTCTCTCTCTCCTAGAAATAAATAAAAATATTTAAAAAAAATAACTGAGTTTTATTGTTTACCCAGTGATGTGATGTGATGTGAGCTTCAGGAGCAAACAATAAAGAAAGAATTCTTGAGACATCTTGGTCCAAAAAGGTGGTTTTATTAAAGCACGGGGACAGGATCTGTGCTCAGAAAGAGCTGCACTGTAATTGTGAGGAGCAATTGATTATATACTTTTTAGTTAGTGGGTTTAAACGGGATAGCATAAGTCTCTAGGGAATTTGGACACAAAGGTTCCAGGAACTTGAAGGGTTAATGCTATTAGGATAAGATCATTTACTACTGTCTAATAAAACTTTAGTCATGAGACCCTTCAGATGTACATCAGGGGGCATATGTTTGAAGGATGATTGCTAGCAAATAACTTGTGGGGGTAGAAATAAAGGAGGTTTCCAAAAGGATTTTCATATGTTAAAGACTTACAGAATCCTGGAGGTCCGGGTAATGTCAAGCTAAGGTTGTTTTTTGCCTTTTGCAAAGCATTAACAATACAGTTTTAAGTTCCTTGAGGAAGGTCACTTTGCCTGCCTCAAGTATTTATAAATGGGCTCCAAGTTGTAAAGAGACTGAAATTTTTCTACATGTCTTTAGTCTTTGTTCTCCACATCAGTCAACACATATACATCATTGCCAATTATATTATGATAGTTTTGAGCCTTCATTTAAAATAATGCACTGAGAGCCCTGACTCTATCTTCTTATAATATCATACTTTGTCCTTTAACAGCTATACATCTGCTTTATGTTTTCAGATAACCTAGATCAGAATTGTCAGTCGCATACCATGCCATGTGAAACTAGACATAAGATTATGGTGACCTGAGCAAACAGATCTTGGTCCCAATAACTGAGCCAGTCATTGGATTGGGATTCAGTCTTGAGAAATGCCCACTCAGGAGCCCTGACCCCAGCTTTGGGCGACTGGAGACCCTGGCCTTCGGGCAGCTGGATGAAGGACTTTAGGAGACAGAGCAAGGAGCAGGCGCATGTCAGGGATAACCCAGCACACACAGAAATGTGATGCTGCAACCTGCCTCACCCAGGGCCATAGCTCACCTTGGAGCCCAGGCCTCGCTCTCCTATAAAAGATGTCCCTGGAACTGGATCCTCATCCCCTCAGCTGTCCTGATACCTGTGAACAACATTGCCCAGGGTGAATGTTTTTGGAAACCCAGGGTAGGCTCTGGACAGGGGTGGAGACACAGCTGGTGAGTTTTCAGAGGAGGAATGGGTAGAACCATCAGACAGCCATGAGAAGGTGATATTGGAAGGAACATACAAAGTAGATTTGTTTTATTTATATCTGAAATAGAATCAACTTTTTAACATAGGAAGTTAGAAGTGCAATATTTCTTTTTTTAAAAAAAATTTTAATGTTTATTGAGTTTTGAGACAGAGATAGAGTGTGAGTGGGGAAGGGGCAAAGAAAGAGGGAGACAGAATCAGAAGCAGACTCCAGGCTCTGAGCTGTCAGCACAGAGCCCGATGTGGGGCTCAAACTCGTGAAGCATGATCATGACCTGAGCCAAAGTCGGACGCTTAACCGACTGAGCCACCCAGGTGTCCCCAGAAGTGCAATGTTTCTTGATGGCACTTGTCAGGAGCCTCATCTGGAACTGGCACTTTTGCTGGCTGAGGAAGAGCTGCTGTGCTTGAGTCTATGTCAACTTTGCCTGGGGGACTGGTCTGAAGGCATGTCTCTGAAGAGTGCCCTTTTCTACCAGATACAGGGTCCTTGTGCAAGTCTGGAAAGGCTGGTGCCTCTCTCACTTCTTAATTCCCTGCAGACACAGAATTCATCTGGGAAGTGGAATGAAAGAACATTGTCTTTAGTGCATAGATCAACATAAAGTTTATTGAAATTGCAGGATGACTTTGTAGATGTTTTCTAAGGTTAACTCATTATTTCTAGGTGGAAAGGTGTACAAGTGGAGAGGAAGTAATACCACCAAAATTACTTAATGCACATGAAAATATTTTGTGTTCTTTCTCAGCAGTATTGGACTTCTGCTCTATTGATGTCTTGCTAACAGAGCCAGCAGTGATGCCAACCCCCCAAAGGTCCCTCACCCCAGTGCCCAGCCTCACGACTCCCTCAAGTCTCTTCCTGCAGTGGCTTCATCTCTGGGAGTGGCAGCTGCTGCTGGGTCACCAAGGCCCCATCTCTTCTATCAGAGCCGGCATTACAAAAGTGAGTCCTTGGAGGCTCCAGCCACTGCCAGGGCTCTGGGGGCTCCTGCTGACCAGTGCCCTTGGGGACCACTGAAGAGCAGAGAAGGAAAAGCCAGATATTCCTGGGCCTTCGCAGGCCAGATGCTCTTTTCTCTTCTCTGATCTTTTTACCCTCTACCTCCTGGGCTCATCATGCTTTATGTAGACTAAGGAGGTTTTCTAGCCGAAATCCTCGGTGGATTTATAATCCCCAAAGTTTGGTATGGAACCAGATTTGCTCTTGGTCTTTTAACCTTATTCAACAATAAAGTTCAAATTGTATGATCAAAATTGTATTTTATGCTATCTTTTTGAAGTCTCTTCTCAGAGCTGGAATTCTCAGAAACTGTTGTAATGAGATCTGTAATCTCATGTACCTCCTCCATTGTGGTGTGAAGCAAATGCAAGATCCATTCCGTCTCCAAGCCAGATCTACTTCTGATGATGGCAGCTGAAGTAGGCATGCATCTGTTGGGGCAGAGGGTACAGACCACGGGTGGGTAGACCCAGACCCAGTAGCAGAGTGGACCCCCATGAGTCTTCGTGAAACTACCTCCTGTATCATGACCACTTCTTATTTAATCAACATTGTATTTTCCTACCCTTGTTCTAGAAGTGGTGTGTGTGCTTATGATTGTAAATTACACAAAACTTAACACCTTAAAATTCTGAAGTTTTGTCTGAATTTTAGGATATTATCTAAGATTCAATATTCCAATTTAGAACTGATTATAAAGCTTTTGTAACAGAACTATGTAAGAGGGTGGTTTTAATACCTGTGACCCAGAATTGGAGAGTATCTCTTTAAAATAATCAATGATGGATATAAAATTATATTTTATTGTTTTCATTCATATTTCTTTATTTGGGAAAGTGAACATCTTTCCAGATATTTATTGTTTCTTTGAATTCTCTATTTTGTGAATTAAAAAAAATGTTTATTCATTTTTTTGGGAGAAGGCGCAGAGAGAGAGGATCTGAAACAGGCTCTGAGCTGACAGCAGGGAGCCCAAAGCAGGGCTCACCCAGGAATGAAAACATGACCTGGGCTAAAATCAGGTACTCAACTGAATGAACCGCTCAGGTGCCCCTCTATTTTGTGATTTTTAATGTTTTTTAGAATATTTTATTTCTGAGAAAGAGAGAGACAGTGTGAGCAGGGGAGGGTCAGAAAGAGAGGGAGATACAGAATGTGAAACAGGCTCCAGGTTCTGAGCTAGCTGTCAGCACAGAGCCCGACAAGGGGCTCGAACCCACAAACATGAGATCATGACCTGAGCCGAAGTTGGACGCTCAACTGACTGAGCCACCCAGGTGCCCATATTTTGTGAAATTTTAAGTAACTATTACCCATTTATCTCTAAGCTCTTATATTTTCTTATTGTTCACATGTGATTTTGAAAGTCATTTAGTTACATAATTTAGTCATTTATGTCTCTAACAAATGCTACACATTTATTGGTTATTTTATTAGTTATATAAGTTGCTCTTTCCTTAGAAGAGAACAGCATGATTCTTCTAATTCACTCTTCTGTAGGTGATTTTGTAGGCTCATTCATATGAGTCCTGGACAATTTTTATTAAGGTGATTTAAATATTTCATGGTTAGTGGCTTTATATAAAGGGCCATTTGAGCTCATAAATTTAAACCAGAGTTTGCCTATTTATAGCATGTGGCCAATTTAGAGAATTTTCTTACTAATTCTAACCATTTTCAGATCAATTATTTTATTTTACTTTGATGATAGTTTTGTGTCATCCTTTCTTTTACATGTATATCATATACATGCTTCTATATTATTTAATTTGTTGGAATTTAAGCACAAAACTAATTGATAATGACACATTATGATTTCTGCTTACTTGAAACAAACTGTGTTCATCATTTCACAGATAATCCTTTTTCTCAGAGTTTTCTAAGATCTTTTTTATTGGGATCTAATATTAAATTTTATTAGATTTATTTTTGAGAATTTGTTGAGACAGCTATGTATATACTTTTCTGACTAACATTTGAGGTCTTCAGAAGACTGATTTTTGAGTTTGGAAGGAGGACAGCTGAAGAAACGGGAGTGTGGAGAAGTGACGTCACTGTCGCAAAGTCCCAAGTGAAGGGGGTAGTGAGGCTAGAAATAGGACTCTGCTCCTATTTCCTAGGAACTGTGGCTCCCCGCTATGGACAAAGGGAGGAAATTACTTAAGAATTATTGAGTTACAAGTTAGTTAGGGCCTGTGCCTCCTTTTACCTTTCCGACCTTATCTTCCTCATCTGGCCCATCAAAAACATCGACAGAAATCTTGTCAGAGATCTTGCTCCTGAGTCCATCCTGTTAGGAGACTCTGGATCTTGATTCTGCATCTTTCCTAAGGTCCTGAACCTCTGAAACAATCATGTATGCCTGTTGTCACACTCTTGAGCCTTCCTATTATTTTTTCTGCTTATTAGTCACTTTATTATGCTTACTTATGCAGATTAGTGAATACCAAAGTTAAAGGTACATACTTCTAATCATGAAATAAAGAAGTCATGGGGATGAAAATATGGCATAGGGAATATAGCCAATAACAGTGTAATAATATTGTATAGTGAAAGATGCCGACTATACTAGTGGTGAGCATAGCATAATGTGTAGACATGGTAAATCACTGTACTGTACACCAGAGAGTAATGTAGCGCTGTATGACAGGAGGCCATTCCTAGAGCGATACTTGCCAGGAAACTCTTTCCCACCTTATCCAGCACATGCATTCTGAGTTGGTTGTCCAAGTCACACAAAGGCAGTTAGTTCCTGGTCCCTGCAGGGAAGGGATGCAAGCTTGGAACTGAATCATCTTTGCCCTTCCTCTCACATTCATCATCAACATGAGCATCAACTTTGTCATCATTAGGCATCTATTTTCCATGATAGATGTTTCTAGAGGTACCTTGTGAGAAGATGTACCTTGTGAGAAGATACATGAATAAATGTATCTTATGAAAATATATGGAAAGAGTTGGATATCACGAGAAATTTTCAATACGTGGAACATTCAACACTAAATTTTCTCACCCTAAGTGTCTGTGGTCTGAGATAAAGGGTTATATCTTTGTGTCTTTTTTTTATTTTGGTTTTTAATTATGGGAAGAACTCTTTCTATATATCAAATTTCTTGTATGTTAAGAAAACTCATGTGTTTCCTTAATGGTTACCACAGTGCATGTGTGCCCATGTCTCTGTGTGTGATTGTGTGTGTGTGTGTGTGTGTGCGTGTGTCCATGTGTGTGCACCAGAAAAAGAGAGAGACATATTGGTAGAAAAAGAGGGAGGGAAGGAGAGAGAGATGATATGGGAGGAAAAGAGAGGAGGGAGGGAGGCTTTCTGATAAGGGTTACAAGTTAGTGGAAACATGGGGCTACCAGGCTTCTCATTGTTGTCTCCATGGGGGGTACTCCATGGGGCGGGGCAGAATCATGGCACACTCTCAGCAAGAACCAAGACATGCCCTAGGTGGACCCATCTGCAAATACAGATATACTAGCCCCCAGGATCCAATCCGAACGATTCTGAGAGAAGCAGCTATGTAAAAGATTTTTGGTTTACTCCCACAGATGCATAGACTTGACCCAATGAAAAGAGCAATGTTTACTCCAGCGGAGTAGACTGAGCCCTGGGAAGTCATATCTTGTTTAAGCACTGAGATTTCTGGAGGAAAAAAGGAACATGAATTGGTGCCAGTTTCAATGGTGTAAATATTTCCACCACGGCAGACTCCAAGCTACCCAACGGAGTGCACCGAATGCAAGGTTGTGAAGAGATGCACACATTGGCTGTCCAGCCCACCACTGGACTGGGATACCAGACCAAACATGACTGCACCTGTTGGGAAGAAAAGCCTCACAGCATCTAGTTAACCTTGCAGAGCAGCTACTGGATCCCAATTCAGAGGAAGATCTAGGTCAAAGGGTTGTTTCTCAAAAATAGACGAGGGGGAATTTAAGACAGAGGTTGGAAAGAAAGGCATTCATAATCTCCTTAGAAAAGGAATTTCAGAGACCACAGCACTAGCATCCTCTATCCAGAGGCAATTTGGTCTCCCCAAACCTGGGCCAGAGACAAGGGGGAGAGTATGATTTACAGAATGCCACCTATACCACTGCTCCCCCAAAGCCCTGACTCCAGGCGAGCAGACTGGGAGGTCCCTCTCCTAGCTCAGTGTGGAAAGAACCAACGGGCAGGGGAGTGTCAGGAAGAACCTGCACGTGCTTTGCTTGTGCAAGAGCCATGCCCTGTTCCTTCCAGAAGCATGGCTCACCTGAAACCCAGCCCTGGGCCCCATATAAAAGGTGTCCCTGCTGCTGGCACCTCATCTGCTCAGCTTCCTCAGGGACGTGACTGCAGTTGCCTGAGACCAGGGTGAGTGTTTCTATGAGACCCAGAGGGGTCACTGCACAGGGTGGATTTGGAGCTGGGATGTCATTCTGGGAGAGGGGCAGAGCGGAGTGTGGAAGAGAACCAAGGGGCAAGGACAGAAAGTCAGAACTGATGCTTGTTTGGGACCAAGCAGGAATCACTTGGGAAGACTAGTCCCTGTGGTCAGAGAGGGATGTGATATATGACCAAGAACTATACAGTCTCTCAGTGACTGGCTTGTTTATACTGAGCCCATTGCTCCGAAGGAAGCTTTTCCCTGACTGTGCAGATCCCCAATTTATATATATATTGTGTGTGTGTGTGTGTGTGTGTGTGTGTGTGTGTGTGTGTGTCTTAATATATATTGACTTAATATGTCTTTGAAAAGACATGAGAGATTATTTCTAGTATTTCACTCTACCATTTGGATATTGGTTGATGTATGAGTTTAGCTGTTGTTCTTAATCACTTAAGAATCAAGAACTGTGGGGATGCTTCTGTGCTCACTAGGTTGGGCTTCCGACGTCGGCTCAGGTCATGATCTCATGGTCTGTGGGTTAGAGTCCCTCACTGGGCTCTGTGTTGACAACTCAGAGCCTGAAGCCTGTTTTGGATTCTGTGTTTCCCTCTCTCTCAGGCCCTCTCCCCTCACACTCTGTCTCCCTCTCTCTCAAAAATAAATAAACATTTTTTAAAAGTTAAAAAAAGAATCAAGACCTGTGGGGGCGCCTGGGTAGCTCAGTGGGTTAAGCGCCTGACTTCAGCTCAGGTCATGATTTTACAGTTCATGGGTTTGAGCCCCACATCGGGCTGTGTGCTGACAGCTCAGAGCCTGGATCCAGCTTCAGATTCTGTGTCTCCCTCTCTCTCTGCCCCTTCCCTGCTTCTGCTCTATTTCTCTCTCTCTCTCTCTCTCTCTCAAACAAACATTAAAAAAAAAAAAAAGAATTAAGAACTGTGGACCACTCTAGAAAAGTAAAGAAGACACATTCACTGTCTCACACAGGATTCTGTCAGTATATGTATTTTATTTTATGTTGCATACAGTGTAGTTTCAATGAGTTTAGTATAAGTCTATTCACACAGGCTTCTACACATAAGTTGACAAACACTTATATCTTAGTGAATGAAGATATTACTTGAAAGACACACTAAACCTAATGTAGGTTCAATAAGTTAACAACAGAGCTATTACCATATGCTTCAACACATAAGTTTACATACACTTAGATATTTTTTTTACATTTTTATTTAAAGTCCAGTTAACATGGTGTTGGATTAGTTTTAGGTGTACAATATAGTGATTCAATGCTTCCATACATCACCCAGTGCTCATCACAACAAGTGCACATCATCTATTTCACTGATGCTCCCATCCTTCTCCCCCCTGGTAACATCAGTTTGTTTTCTGTAGTTAAGAGTCTTTTTCTTGGTTTGCCTCTCTCTTTCGCTCTTTCCCTTTTTCCTCGTTCTATTTCTTAAATTCCATATATGAATGAAATCATAGGGTATTTGTCTCTTTGTCACTGACTTATTTCACTTAGCGTACTTCTCTCTAGCTCCATCCATGTTGTTGCAAATATCAAGACTTCATGCTTTTATGGCTGAGTAATATATATATAATATAGAGTAATATATAATATATATAAATAATTACATTATGTATATATCTCAGCCCAAATGTCCATTGACTGTTGAACGGATAAAGAATATGCACACATATTTTAGATATCCCTCCCCAACCATGAGGAAGGATTTTAAGAGAGAGAAATGTAATGGCTCTGGAGGTTAATTCGGGGTGTGTTTCTGATTTCTCATTCAGGTTTACTGAAATCCCACCAAGATGTCCTGCCAGCAGAACCAGCAGCAGTGCCAGCCCCCTCCCAAGTGCCTGCAAAAGTGTCCCACCCCTAAATGTCCCCCCAAGTGCCCCCCAGTCTCCTCCTGCTGCAGTGTCAGCTCTGGGGGCTGCTGTGGCTCCAGCTCTGGGGGCGGGGGCTGCTGTAGCTCCGGGGGCAGCGGGGGCTGCTGCAGCTCCGGGGGTGGGGGCTGCTGTCTGAGCCACCACAGGCGACGCAGGTCCCACCGCCACAGACACCAGAGCTCTGACTGCTGCAGCCAGCCCTCGGGGGGCTCCGGGTGCTGCGGCGGGAGCGGCGGCCAACAGTCTGGAGGCTCTGACTGCTGCTCTGGGGGCTGCTGCTGACCATAACCACGAGGAACACCGAGGAACAGCACTGCAAGAATTAAAAGATAAAAGACCTATTACAGCCTAGAATTTTGTCCCCTTTTCTCTCTTGTCTTCCTGTCCTGGACCCAATCAAATGAATAAACATGAAAGGTTTGCTTCTCAGAAGCCATCAACTTTATACCTTGGGTTTGTGCTCTTTTTGACCTCATGTGAATATCGTTTTTTCTCAGATTGCTGAAAAATAC
This sequence comes from Proteles cristata cristata, assembly GCA_017311185.1. NCBI lineage: Eukaryota > Metazoa > Chordata > Mammalia > Carnivora > Hyaenidae > Proteles > Proteles cristata. Next base: position 17,158 of record JAESUZ010004496.1, on the reverse strand, counting down.
CCTAAAACATGTGTTTTGCAACTGTGAATTTACTTTCAAGTCCCAATTTGATTGGTGGTTTTTACTCCTTTTTTTTTTTCCCTTCTTTTATCTAAGTCCTAGTCCTCCCTGGATAGAAAAACAGACTTACAGCTTTTACTAGACTTGAGAAAAACCAACCAACTAAGCTTTAATCAATTGATAGTTAATGTATGTCTATCTCCATGAAAATCTAAACTTCTGCAGTATTCACGTGAAACCAATAAATTAGGATTGACTAGAATTCCCAGAGGAGTCTAACTTAAAAAAGAGATTATCAGGGAGTGGGGAAATGAGATGTAAATCAAAGAGTATGAATTTCCAGTTAGAAGATGAATAAATTCTGGGGATCTTATGTACAACATAGTGATTATAGATAACAGTACTTGCAGCACTCTACATTGAAAGTTGACAAGACAGCTCTTAAATGTTCTTGACACAGAAAAGGGATGGAAATTATGGATGTTAAATTTATACAATGTTACATGTCAATTATATCTCAATGAAACTGGAAAAACATTTGTGATGAAAAATAGTCATGCCACTTAAGTGATTTGGACAGAAGATCGTATTAAGTAAAAAATGTAATTGTTGCTTCATACATACCTCTTAGGAGCAATATTTCTCTCTCTCTCTCTCTCCCACTTGCTCACTGTTTTTAAGAGAATTGAGATAACAGAATAGTCCCAGCTCCAGTTGGGAACTGATGAAGAAAGCTTGCTGATCTTTGTAAGTGCTCTCCTTACGCTGTGTTGTGAACATAAAGAAGTCTGGTTAAACAAAGTATGACTGAAATCCAGATTTTTAAATTAAAAAAAAAAACTTTAGAAGCCTTTGTACAGAAACCCAAGCATCAGGATTGGAATGAAGTTCTTTCCTTCTCTTTCCCACATGCTGCCCTAGAGATAGGAGGCCTCCTGTTTCTGAACTCTGCTGATTTGGGCTCTCTCTGAGGCAGAAGCCTTGGATATGATAGATTAGATATTGCAGTCGATCCTAGCCTTGAGGTCAAATGAATTCACTAAGAAGAAAAAAGGAAGAGCTGAGGTGGGCATCAACATGACTCCCTCAAGCTTTCCGAGAAACATTTTTTGAAAAAAGCCTGGTTTGTTATTGTTCTTGCATTCACCACCATCTGGGATTGCATATTTATTTCCTTCATTTTTTAGATGCCTCTCCCCTTCTCCCTGGAGAAGATTGTACTGTGTAATTTATATTATAAAAGTTTCAGGATGTCAGTGTCCAGTCCTGAGAACAGAGACCACGCTGGCTATTTGAAATAGAGAAGGGTTTAATGCAGAGAGTTTGTTATAAGAGTATTGGAGGGGCTAGAGGAGTAACAGGAGCACCTGGGGTTACCCAGAGATATGGAAGCATCAGAGGCAGGGCAGCAGTATCTGGACTCCTGCCTGTCATCCTGTGACTTGCCAAGTAGCTGTGCTTGCTCAGAAGGGCACTGGGGACAAAACTATATTCCTTGGTCTACCTGTATAGAAACCAGAACACTACTTGAAATTCTAGTCCTGTGGTTTTCAGGAAGCCTCAAATCAGCAGAGCTCTGTAACAAGGGGCTTCATGCCTATAGGACAGAGTGTGGGGAGGAGAAGGGTAGAACTTCATTCATTAGAATGGTCTGAGAAAAGGGTGGAAGACAGTGGTAGGAATGGCCAGGGACTGGCGTGATGGGACCACAGACTTTCTGGGATATAATTCATCTGAATTAGAAGAAAACGCCTATTTCTTACCCTGCCTATCTGCTTTCAGTCTTCCCCCCCCCCAGGATTGAATGCAATTGTGATTATTGCATATGGTTGATGTGGGATAATAGATAGCAATCCTAGCAAAAGTAACCCACATTCCATTAGTACTTGCTCATATGTTAGACACATGATTTATTCCATGTTAATATTTGTCTGGAGTATTTATTTGAAAGGTATATATTAGATGCCTACTATGTCCTAAGAACAGTTTTGAGATCTAACAATATAGACGTAAACAAAACAGATAAAATTTTCTCCTGCACTTAAGTATTCTCACAAAGAAACACAGATGACAAACAAAATGAATAAGGAAAAATATGCTATTTTCTCATCCAATAGGTATATTTTGAGGGCACCAAGTGCTTGAGAAAGGCACTGTGGATAGAGCAGTGGACCAAGGGGATGAAGATACCTGATAGAGTTTACATTATAGTGTGAGAAAATGAAAAACACGTACATACTTAAAATATGTCATGTGTTAAATGGTTGTAATCTCTATGGAGAAAACAGAGCTTGGAAGAGGGACAGAGTCTGACAATTAGGTGGTGATTATTGTTTTAAACAGGGTCACCAAAAAGGGCCTTCCCAAGGTCATAAGTGGACAAAGATTGAAGGAGGTGAGCAAGTTAGCCACATGGGTGTCTGGGAGAAGAACATTTTGGGGAAAGAAAAAAAAGAACAAAGTTCCCTGAAGCAGGAGTGTGCCTGGAACATCAGATGAGCTGCAAGGAGGCCACTGTATCAAGGGATCGAGTAGGGAACAGTGTGGGACATGAAGTCAGGAAGTAAGGGTGTGGGGTCATGGGTCTAGTCGAAAGCAATTGTAAGGACTTAGGCTTTGACCCTGAACAGAGTGAGAAGTCATTAGATAGATTTTAGCAGAAGAGTTGCATGAGACTGTCAGTATCTCCATTTTACAGATGAGGAAACTGAGATTCAGAAAGGTTCAGCAGATTGCCTAAACTCATGTAACCCGGCTGTGAGGAGAACCATGTACTCTCTGGCATAAGTTTGTAGGAATGAAATTGGTCCTTTGTGTGGTGGTCTTGGGGTGGGGTGGGGGGTTGGGATAAAGGACAAAGCATGGTATTTGCTCTGGAAGGATGGAGGGAGTGGCTGGGGGCGGGGGGGCTCCACGAGGAAATATAATCCAGTGGTTTATATCTGCAGTAATGTATTAGGGAAGCATGAAACTTCCATGTATCCTAAAGTGCAAAGGTGAGGCCATTTCTACTAAAAATTTCAGGGGGTGGTCTTTGAATCATGAAATTAAACAGCTCTACAAAGTGGTAGATAAACCCAAGGGACTAGTTACCTTGTGTGTTATAAGAGAATAAAATAAGGGAAAGGCTGGCAGAAGTTCAAGGAAACCGACCCCAGTGGATCATTCTAGGAGAGAGAGGGACATATGGGCACCGATGTTCCCTGGCCCTGTAAACAAGAGGGTTCTGGTACTGTCTTACCCTGTGTTTCTGGCCCAGGTGTAGCCCAGGCTTTGATCCACGTGGGGCTTGGGTTCTCAGATTTCAATGACCCTCATGTGTACACAGTGGGAATCCTTTGTGACCCTCCTCTACATATGTGAAAACAGTCTCTGCTCCATAAAGGATGATCCTTTGATGACTTTCATTGGGTCCCCTGTGGTAGTTTTGGTGGGACTGGGGGACAGGGAAAGAGGCAAGGATGAGGCCAAGTGAGGGTGTCCCCCAGCAAGCCTACTCAGTGGCCATGTGTTGTAAGCGGACGTATCCTGGATGGGATTCAGTAATTCCCGTCTAAAGTCTGCTCCTACCTGGATGTGTAGCCTTGAGCAAATTTCTTCTCTTCTCTGTGGGTCTCAGTACCAATATAGGGGTGAAGTTCTATGCCTGTAAAGGCCCTACTCATACCAGTCCTCCATTTCGTGGTTCTATGATACAATCTCCTGATAATCTAGGAGGAATCTTGTATTGCCACTGGAATAATGGTTCAGGGGATCTCTGGCAAAAGTCTCAGAGTTGAGCCTGGAGCAGAGATGTACAGGGACATGGGATCTAAGGGAGGGGACCTCTGTGTTGTCTTTGCAGACACAGAAGTGAGATTTCTCACTGGGTACCATGATTCTTGTGCCCTCCGTCTCCTGCGTGTGTGGCTTCTCACTTCCTCCTACTTCTCTTCCACAAGAAAGGAGAGACCCAGATTTTGCCCTGAGTGCCTGCAGTCTCTGATCAAGGAAAACACCCAGGATGCGAGGACCCTCAGGGAGCAGCATGTCAAATTGGGTACTTCCCCCTCCAATCTACGGTCAGAGCAGGGATTTCCACTGAGTTGAAATCTTGATTTGGTTCATGTATTCATGGGTACAACTTCAAACATGTAGTGCATGTCAGGATTCATTGATGCTGGTGCTATAAAGGACCTTAAGATAGTCAAGTATACAGTTTCTGGTTATCCAGATAGTAAGTCCTGAAATGAGCTAACCAGGGGACTGCAGAGAGCTTTTAAGGACCAGAAGTTTCTCCTAAGAAGAGCAGCCCATTAAGGCAGATGACTCAGATATTGCCTTGTGTTACGGCAGGGGCAGACCCCCATGACACATTTTAATCTCTTCCACCTCAGCGATGCCATGATTCTGAATCTGTGACTCTGTCATTCTGTGAATTCATGATTCTCTCTTCCTATTACTCTGTGAGTCTACCAGACTATTATTGCATGAATCCACAGGTCTCTACTTCTATGAGCTTCGGCCCAAAGAGATAAGTAATGACTTCTGAGGATAACCCTGTGACTCACCCTGGTACTGGAATCTGTCACCTGACTTCTCCACACCTCGCCATTCCAGCCTATAAAACGGGTGGGGCACAAGCCACCCCCCTGTTTTGGTGGCACATGGCAACAGTATCCTCACCAGAGATGTTCATACTGACTGAAGATGTCAAACCCATTACGGGTAGCCTGACCCCACAGAGCAGGAAGTGAGCCAATCAGAGCTGAGAGGTATCACGAGGCGCACAGATCAGCTAATAGCTGGATGGGCATTTGCTGCATGGAGGAAGGAGGTTGGTTTAGGCTGTACGGTCAGTGTAAAGCATCCTCACTCAGTCACTCATTCATTGGTGCAGTTAGTGTTCCCCAGGTCCTGTGCTAGAGCCAGGCGATACACAATGAATGTGCTCACAGTTACCAGTGCACAGAAATTAGGGTCTCGTGGGAATAACTGCCTGGACAGTTAGGATATGAATACATTTCCTTGTAGAACAAGCCCCTACAATCACAGCATATCATAGCCAGGAGGGGCTTCATTAACTATAACTTCATTAACATTAACTGCCTAGAGATCGCAAGGCATAGTGGAGCCACACGGTGCCACAATGGCAGAATCAGAACTAGGGCTGAGTTCTATTTGTGCCTTGAACTATTTCTGTTTTGTTGATATGCCTTAAAATGGTTGGCCTTCCAGGGTATTTTCTTCCCTGTATGTAGAGTGAGGCTGTCCTATCCTACATCTGATATAGAGAGCTTCCTAATGACCATGTCTATTCGCTAAAAGGTATGGTTCCTAAAACTTCATGTATTTTAATGTTAAAAATAGCATGTGGAAAAAAAAGTAGAATAAACCTGGGCTCAAAATTCCAGATCTACTACTTGTAGCTATGTGAGCGCAGGCAAGTTTTGTTCCTTATTTATTTAAGACAGTCTTACGGAGACCAAATGTGATAAGCTCCCCTCTGTGATACATAGAGCTTCAGTGAAAGATAATTCTTGTCTTGTCCCATTTCTATCATAAAACATCAGGCCTGAGTGTCAGCTGAGGTGGAACACAGGAGAATGAGCAAGGGAACAGCCTTAACACCCCCCGCCCCCCCACCCCCCCGCAGGGCAGGGACTGGTGGGCTTCACACACAAAGCTATGGAGTGCTACAGGCACACTCAATGCGGGAATGATGAGGGGAAGCAGGAAACTTTCAAGCCTGGGGCTGAATCTCTCCTTTCTTCCTCCAAATTGTTCAGGGGCAGACCCTGCACCATTTGGCTTGGAACAGGGAAGTGTCTGTGGCCTCGAGGGGGCTCGTTTTCTTGGTTAAGGGAAATTGGGGAACCTTAAGCATATGGGTCCTGGGGAAATTGGGATCCATTATGGACACATGCAGAGGCACCTTTCCCTTAGAGGAGTGGGGCCATGGTGGCGCCTGCATTGGCTGATATGAGGGAGTGGCAGTTTGCAACCTGGACTCAGTTCAGGATCAAGATATCTTTCTGCATTGGGCAACCTGACACGGGTCAGTGGGAAGAGCGTGGGCTCTGAAACTAGGCAGGCTTGGGTTCAAATGATACTCCATTGCCTATCAATGGGACAGCCTTGGTTACATAGGCCTCTGGGTCTCAGTTTCCTTGTCAAAACAGGGCTAGCATAGCCTACCTCACAGGATGTGCTTAATGCATATTATTCCCATCTCTCTTGCTCTATATACTACATTGAGGAACAGGAAGGAGGCAGACATTCAGTGCTATATCCAGAAACAAAAGTCAACATGTTATAGTGATAAAGACCATGGCTGAACTCCAGCTTCTTACCTAATTGCTTTGTGACAATGGGTAACTTCCTTAATCTTTCAGGAACTGTTTGACACATAAAAAGCATTCACTTAAATGTTAGCATCCTCTATTATTATTATCACGCAGTGTTCATTTGGCTAGAATTCCCTCTGTACTGGGGTCTCAGGGATCTAGGCCTAGCAGTGAGGTCCAGGAAGGTGAGGAAGGGTAGGCTGTGAGGCACAGCTGAGGACAGGGGGTCAGAAGGGCATGAGAAGCTGAGGAGACACACCCCAGATATAGAACCTGAGGTCTGAGATCATTAAGTTCCTACCCAGTCCATGGAATTAACCTGGAGTTCTTGGAGGGGCGGGGGGTGGGGGGGCTGCCGGTATTCGGAGGCAGAGACCACCAGGCCCAGTCACCCAAACCAACAGGATTCACCATGGAGGCCCTCGGAAGGAACACACTGTTTAGGCTGGGAAGAAGCAGTGTAGCTTACAGTGTATGAAACATGGAGAAGCTGACTGCATCTTGGACAAGCCCCTGAAGACTCAAGTGACCTAGAAATGGCTTCATACCTACAGATCTCACAGGCATCTCATCTCGCATAACTTCTAGGAAAAGAAGATTGACTTGTCTCATGAAGAAGGCCACGGGAATCGTTTATCTCGTGTTTGGAAAAATTCAGTGTCAAGCAGAGGCATGTCCTGACTCTGAATGAAGAATCAGGCATACTGGGGAAGAATCTCACTAATGCCGTGCCAGTCCTGGTCCTCGTGACCTCTCCTGCTTCATTCAGATGCCATTAAATTGCCTCACTGCCACCCTATAAAAAGCCTCCCCAACAGCCGACTCCTTAGATCCCTGGCTTCTTCCTGTCTTGCTTCTGTCAGCAAAGAGGGTAAGTCTGTGCCTGGCATCAGGGACGCAGCAGGAAAGAGAGGTGGCTCTGGGATGGGATGAGGGTGGTCGGGACTAGTCACGAGGACGGCCACTGAAGGAGCTGGGGCAGAGCTGGTGGGAGCTGGAGGCTGGAGTGTGATGGGGAGAGGCAGCCTTGTGAGCTGAGCTGTGGATCCTGAGTGAGAAGCGTTCTTCAGAGAACCACCTCCCCCTCTCCCTCCGCGTGCAGTCATGTGTTTTTCTACTGGGTTCTTTTATGGGGTGGAGTGGTAGTCCAGCCCATTTGAAGAGCAAATGGTGGTAATTCACTCAAACTCCGACCTTGTCAAGCTCTGTGGGGCTCAGCTCGAGACTCGCGCTGGCTCAGGAGCCACTGATAAGATCTTGCCTCTCCTGGATCCTGCCTGCCAGGCAAGAGGGAAGAGGGAGACCAAGCTTGAGAGACTTGGTGGTGAGGGGAAATCAACTGGGAAAGAATTACCCAAGGAGAATCTGTAATGATGCAGACACCAAAGTGAGTACGAAGACAGGGGGCTTGGAGAATTGGGTAGAAACAGACGTCACTCCTTCCCCCTCTTCATTTTCCACTGTGGAAACTGAGGCACACAGCCAGGCACAGGCACAAAAGCTGAACAAGATGCTTGGCCCTCAGTGCACCCTGTGTCAGGTCTAGGTGCTTGTGACCTTCTCTAAGAAGCTCCCACTTACAGACCCTTCTATTCAAAAGGGATGCTGTGGGTTTCCCTAGGAAACCTTCCTAGTTCTGACAAGACCTTTCTTTTCAGAATTTGCAAAGCCACAGGAAGATGTGTGACCAGCAGAAGCAGCCACAGTTCCCCCCATCTTGCGTGAAAGGTTCCGGATTGGGAGCTATGCAGAGTACCAAAGGTACCTCTGTGAAGTGCCCAGCTCCATCCCAGACTCAAACCTGTGTGAAATGCCCAGCTCCGTGCCCAACTCAGACCTATGTGAAATGTGTAACTCCTTGCCAGACTCAAACCTACGTGAAATGCCCAGCTCCGTGCCCGACTCAGACCTATGTGAAATGTGTAACTCCTTGCAAGACTCAAACCTACGTGAAATGCCCAGCTCCGTGCCCGACTCAGACCTATGTGAAATGTGTAACTCCTTGCCAGACTCAAACCTACGTGAAATGCCCAGCTCCGTGCCCGACTCAAACCTATGTGAAATACCAAGTGCCATGCCAGACTCAAACTTATGTGAAGTACGCAGCTCCGACCCAGACATATGTGAAGTGCCCAGCCCCCTGCCAGACCCAGACCTGCTCTGTCCAGGGCCCTTCTTTTGGCCAGACCTACTATGTTCAGGCTTCTGCAAATGGCTCGGCCACATCGTGCTGCACCCCTGATCCATGCTCTGCTCCCTGTTCCACTAGCTACTGCTGTCTGGCTCCCAGGACCTTTGGGGTGAGTCCCCTGAGACGCTGGATCCAACGGCCCCAGGAATGCAACTCAGGATCATCTGGCTGCTGTGAAGATTCCGGGTGCTGTAGCTCCGGGTGCTGTGGCTCCGGGTGCTGTGATTCTGGGTGCTGCTGTTTGGGAATTATCCCCATGAGGTCCCGAGGTCCTGCATGCTGTGATCATGAGGATGATTGCTGCTGCTAAATACAGAGTGGCCCTGCTCTACCTTCTGGAACCTTCACCAGCTTCTGTCCCCCTCCCCGTATTCCCGGTGGTGTAGAATCTCACTGCTCCACAGTGCACTGTGCTTCTCTATCAAGGCAGCCTGCCAGAGTTAATGCACCCTCCCAAACTTTGGCAAGAATAAAGCTCTAAATGTAATTCACAGTGACGTCCTGTGTATTTGGTCATATTTATGCTTTTCTATCAGAAATTCTTCCAATTGCTTCACAACAAAGGGAGAGGTGTGCGTGGATATGAACAAGCCACCCAAGCTGGTGCCATCCAGCCTGGGAACCTGAGCATTCTAGACTTCTGCTAATAAACTTCCCCATGCAGCTTAGCTGGAGATTTGAGGGTTGGGGGATGCCTCTTCCCTGCCTTCTGTTGAGTGTGAGGACAGGATTTGGCCATGCTGAAGCCCTTGTGGTAGCATGATTGCTCTACATAACTCAGGGTTCAGTTTTCTGGATGTTGAAAACCTGTGAAATCAGATCTGCGCAGGAGCTTCATGATGATGTCCCTGCTTCTGTGGATTCCATTTTCTCATCTGATGTGCTTGCCTTCCTATGGCCACAGCGTAAAGACCTGAGGGAAAAGGTGAGGACTCCTCTGAGGCAAGTGGGCATTCCCCATGTTGGCTTGGGAGACAGCCCTGGTACGGAGGGAGAGGTTGCCAAGAGAATCTTTTGGCATAAGCATCTGGGTCTCAGGCCAGACACCCTTCCTCATGAGCACTTCTTCCATTACTTTGCTGACTCTGGGGGCTTGGGATAGACTTTTATAACCAGAGATTGTAAACCCACACACTAAAAAATAGATAGGGGGTTAGTGCTGTTCAAAGCAGCCTCACAAGGCCTGATGCATGAGCAGAAGAGGCAGCATGCTTGGTGAGTATGTAAATGAGTATTCCAACAGGATCTGTGGACCTTGGGTTTGTTCTAAGCAACCTCTGTTGGGTTGCCCTGGGACACTCGCAGAGAGGCATCTGGACAACTGTGCTGCCTTTGAACATCCAAGTCCCCCATGGCCCCCCAAATCACACCCCACCCCTCAGCCAAACCCACTGCAGCCCAGTCACTCAGCACAGCAGCAGTCTCCTCTTACGGCACCGGGGGCTCCTTTCCTGTCGGGGGTCCATGAGCTGCATCTTCAGCAAAGAACATGGGAATGCAATGCTTTTGTATTTATGAATTAAAAATTAGGTAAGTAGCATGAGCTTATGTATATATTCAAATAGTACAGTCAATGCCTGAACCATGCAGGGGTTAGGGGCCTCGATCCCCCACACAGTCAAAAATCCACACTGTTGACTTCTCAGAAAGGTAACTGCTAGTAGACTTCTGTTGACCAGAAGTCTTACTGATAACATAAACAGTCAATTAGCACATATTTTGTATATTATCTGTATTCTATCCTATATTCTTATAATGAAGTCAGCCAAAGAAAAGAATGTGTTACTAAGAACATCATAAGATAGAGAGAAAACATTATATTGTATTTTTTGAAAAAATCCACATACAGTGGGACCTGTGCAGTTCAAACTGACTCTTGACCATGTTGTTCAAGGGTCAGCTGCACATTTATAGATAAAAATTAAGTTACTTTTTAACTTCCAATTCCACACCCTTTTCTAGGACTGACCATACTGAGTTTGGATTAGGTCTTTGTCTAGCCTCCAGTGGCCCAATGTATGAGGCCAATGGATGGCATCCTACAAGCCTGGCCCAGTACTTATGTGTCAGAAAGTATTATAGGGAATCCATTTCATATCTCATAACACATTTCTTTTTTTTTAATTTTTTTAATGTTTTTTTTTTTTTTAATTTTAATTTATTTCTGAAAGAGAGAGAGGGAGACAGCATGAGCAGGGGAAGGTCAGAGAGAGAGGAAGATACAGAATCTGAAACAGGCTCCAGGCTCTGAGCCGGGCAGTCAACACAGAGCCCAACACAGGGCTCAAACCCACAAACCGTGAGATCATGACCTGAGCCAAAGTCAGACACTTAACCGACTGAGCCACTCAGGTGCCCCTCATGACACATTTCTAGAACTTCCATTTTCTCTCCTCTTCAATTATCCCATATCCTGAGCACCGGTGCTCAAGATTTCCTCATGAAATACCCCAAAAACTCCCCAACAACCAGATGGTATGGTTTCTTTTGTCTCTTTCTCCCTTGCCAACCCCCCCACCCCCAAATCATGTTTGATCCTGGTGGTATAGCCTGAGTCTTTCTGGGTGCTTTGTTACTTTTCTGCATTCTTTACCCAATCCTGAGATTCTCCTTTCCAGAGAAACTAACCCAGGAATAAAAACCTGTCCCTTTTTTCCCAGCTGTTCTAGCTCTCTCTAGCTCATTCTGTTGTTTTTGTACAGGGAAGAGGGAAGAGACTATAAAACTTAAAAGGCAAACACATAATTCTCTTGGTAGGGAGAGTGAGTAGAAGAAATGTAGAAGAAAACAAACACATGCATTAATAAATCTTATCCCGTCATATATCCTGAAGAGCCTCCCTTTTTATTATGTAGAAGCACAGCATGTATTGCCCTGTGATGACCTGTTATCATTTAATAGTGAATATTCAGCACCAGTTCTGGTTAGTGCATACAACTGTATCTTTTATTTCTTGTGGTTTGCTTTCTGACATTTCTGATGTGTGGCTAGTCAGTGATTTATTTAACCATCCCCTTGTTGCCCTTTATGATATACAGTAAAGCCTTGGATTTTGAGTAACTTGTTCTGCGAGTGTTCTGCAAGACAAGCAAACATTTCTAATAAATGTTAACTTGATAAACGAGCAATATGAGTAGCACGTGGTGCTGAGCATCACATAATTACAACTGAGGCAATAGTTCTTCCCTCTCTCTCTCTCTCTTTCTTGCTGTAGGATTGTGGGTAACTGTCTCCCATGCTCATATGCTTGGTCTCAGGCAGTGGTGTTTGGCAGAAATCAGTGATTTTTAAGAATGTTGGAAAGTGCCCACAACTGGCACTAATGTACTTTTTGTCACTTCATAGCATCCACGGACAGACCTTTGCTTTTCCATACAAGAGTGAGCTTAGGAAGGCTTTGCTTCATTCTAGGTCAGGCTGCCTGCAGTCATAGACCCTTTCCTCTGCTGCCTTATTGCCAGTTACATTAAATACAGTGTATGACAAGAATGTATTAATACTGTACTGTAGTCAACATCCATTAGTGATACTGAAAGTTGTCCTACATAACCATCCTCTCTTTTGTCTCCCTCACACCAGCCATGAAGATTTTCAAAGGTGAGTGCAGGTTAATGTGTTTATTTTTCTTTATTATTTTGCATTATCTGATAATATTGTAATCATTTTTATATGAATATATTTGGGTCTCGGAATGATCATCTGAGTTTCCATTATTTCTCATGGGGAAATTTGCCTTGATATACAAGTGTTTTGGATTACAAGCATGTTTCCATAATGAATCATGCTTGCAAACCAAGGTTTTATTGTGTATATTGATTTCTCTTTCTCTTTTTCTTTCCTTCTCTTAGTTTTGGTCTCACTCTGTGTCTCTCTCATTATTATGAGTTGCTGCGAAGGTCTTTGTAAATACTTTTAAGGCTTTATATTGAAATATGACACATAGAAAAGTACACAAAATCTAAGTTCATCACTGCCGGAGGCCGCCCTGGCTTCGACAGGTCCAGGGGTCCCTGAAGGATGGACGGTGTCGGCGAAAGAGAATGAGAGATCCCCGAGATTCTTTCTGATCACCAGGCAGGCATCTCTGTCCTGTCGGTTTTGGTGTCTTTATTTAAAGGTTCAACAACCATATGAGGTCAGAGGAAAGGAATTTCTTACAATGAGAGGTCTTTTGTGATATTAATTACAGAATTATCCCAGTCATGGTGAATTTACAACCAAGGAAATAACAGGATGCTCTTAGTGAAAGACAGGATAACATATAGGTTAGGTTGTATATAGATAAGCTAGGAGTCATTCTGTCTGGCTCTCAAGAGGATGAATGTTTCTGAATTGGTTTGTGTGTGGAAGTCCTCATGGGGACCCTAAATGTGTCCATCCTGGCACATGGGTTTATGTTTTAGCTACTCTTATCTATCCGCATCCCAGTTGCCAGTGTAAGGGAGGGTGTTTGTGGAATGTAGGCCCTGAGGAAGGGACTGCCATACATCACCAATTAGTAAGTTATGTTCTGTACTTATCTGTACTTTAACTATAAATTAGGCTCTTCTGATATGGGACCAGGCTCAATAGTAACTCTTGTGTTCTTAACCCCCTTTGTTATCTAAGTCTTGGATCTGGAAGGTCCATAGGAAGAGCCTTTTGACAATCGCCCATAGAGCTTTCATCTAAAGTCTCTTTTGTGAAGCCAGGAATATGCTTTTCCTTATGAGGTATCTGTATTCAGAATATGGGTCTGATATGGAATATTGGGAGGCCTAGTCAATGCCAGCAGGCTTATATCCAACATGAGCTAATGGTAGCAGAAGGAGATACCAGTTTTCATTTCTCATGGGAGGAGCTACAAACATTGTCACTTCCTTGCCGTGATTGCCATCCAGAGAGGCCGGTGCGGCTCCCGGCACATCACTCAACAAACACTTCTGTATAGTTACCACCTAGACCCAGAAAGTTAATGTCACATTGAAAGCAAATAAATAAAAGTCCCTGATCCCCAAAGAGCAGGGGACTAAGTTTGGAGGCATAAGGTGAGGTAGAACAGAAATATCCTTCTATGACTCCAGAAGCATTGGGAGAGCCATCCTGTGTGTCATGTAGGAAAGACCATATGAGGAGATGCAGCCAATGGGATCTGGGCTTTCAAGGCACCCAGAGTGTGCCTCTAGGAGCACCTCCCAGTGAACCCCAACAGCTGGTGCTGGAGACTCCGCTCCCCTTACACAGACCTCAGGAGACTGAGCAGCCAGATGTCAGGACTTGAGAAGCCTCTGTGAGCCTGGCCAGTCTGGAAGATCTAGAAGTAACTTTTATGTCTGATTTTCTATTTTTTTAATTTTTAAAAAAATGCTTATTTATTTTTCAGAGAGACAGAGAGAGACAGAGAGAGACAGAGAGACAGTAAGAGAGAGGGAGAGGGGGAGGGGCAGAGAGAGAGAGGGAGGCACAGAATCCAAAGCAGGCTCCAGGCTCTGAACTGTCAGCACAGAGCTGTCAGCACAGATGTGGGGCTCAAGCTCACAAACTATGAGATCATGACCTGAGCTGAAGTCAGATGCTCAACTGACTGAACCACCCACATGTCCCAACTTTTGTGTCTGATTTTCATTCATTCATCTAATAAATGGTTACTGAACATCTATTTTGTTCCAGACACCATCTCTGTTGGTTTACAGCAGAGAAGGAGAATAAATGATTTTTTAAAATTCAGTAAATAAATATAAAGGTGCACAGCTATGAAGGGAACTGAGTGCCCTGACTTCCTGTAATTTGTCAGTTTTCCCTGGCCAGGGAGATCAGAAAGGACTTTTCTGAGAAAGGGCAGCTCGATCCAAGGTTGAGTAGAAGTTAATTACAGAGCAGCAAGGGAAGGCTTCTCCAGGCAGAGGCAAAGAGTACAGCCAGGGACTCTGTGGTAGGAGGGAGTCCTGGCAGGGGTGAGGGGCAGAAAGGAGAGAGTGCATGGTGAAGCAAAAGTGTAGGAGGTCCGGATGGGTGCTGCTACAGGTAAGGATGGATGGTGTCACTGGAGATATCCACCAAGTCAAAGGGAACCCTTGAGAGATTTCCAGGAGGCAGGTGGTAGATACCATATTATTCGTGCCTATTAAAGTTTATTTTTCTCTGAAAAAAAAAATTCTTATCTTTACAGCATCTAAAGAATCATCTAAAACAACTGCCCAGTAGCATGAATTGACCTGGTTTTCTCCGACCCTGTCCTGCGTAGCTTGCACACCCGGGTCTAGGCTTAGCTTGTGCAGCTCTCACGTGACAGCTCGGGCTGCTCTGAGTCAGAGAACCTTCCAGTGCCAGCATCAGGGGGCTTTGCCTGCAAACAGGGACCTTCTCATTGCACGATGCTGGAGCGCCTCTCGCTAAAACTGAGGAGTTAGAAAAGCACAGGATATTCAGTTTCAGGACATTTAAGGCTAATCAAAAGTTCTACCGTGTTCTGTTTTTTACAGTTAAAAAACTCCCAGTGTGCCATTTCTCATCTTAGATTTCCTGACTCCTGGTCCCTCTATGCTATCTATGGAGGACTTATTAGGAATGACTTAAAGAGAATGACAAGTCCAGAACATAGAAGAACCCCTGGAAGAGAGGAGGGAGTGTCTTCGGATGCGCTGAGGTGCTGCTCTATTGGGCTCTACCGTGAGTCTGCTTCCCTGCAACTTTTCTGGAATAGAAAAATCTTCTGAGCCAAATTCTAACCCCACTTCCATGTGTAGCATATTTTTTAATGATGTTTTCTCTCTCAGGAAAATGCCTATGCCTCAGGAATTAATTTTCTCAGGAAAATTATTCACAAGTAAGGCTAATGCATACAGATAGACCTCATAATGTTTCTAAAAATTAAGAAATAAACATGTAACACACATCTAAGTTTTTTAAATCATTTTATACATATATTATATATGTATGTATAGCCAATATGATTCTTGATGTCTACAGGGAAGGACAGAGGGAATTGCCCTTTATTTACTGAGGGCTTACTATGTGCTGGGCATTGCGCTAGTCACTTTACATGAGACCCCTCTCTTACTTGAGAAAGGAGATGACTGATCTACACCACCTGGCAGGTATGGGGGAACAACAGCCAGAGTTCGAAGGTTGGGACTTTCAAGTCATACAGGCCTATGTGATCAGACATAAGATATGTCCACGCAGAGGGATGGTGTCTCATAAAACCACCTGAAATAGTGCCCAATCCATGTGAGGTCCACAGTCCATGAAGCTGACATCCTGACTGTGGTTGGAGGGGCTCTGTCTGTGCCACTCAGAGAGTAAGAGACTGAGAATCATATCAGACAAATTATTAAGAGATTCTCATGGTTTGAAATTTAATAGTTGTAAAGTAAAATGCGATGAGAGAAGCTTTTGTTTATGGAACCGATTCTGAAATGGTGTAATCTGACGATTCAAATGACTGTTGTCTACCAGCTTCTTCCCTCCGGGTTCTCAGGCCAGATGTGTCACAGCTCTTTCTCTAACAGCGAATAAGCCCCTTCACCCTTTGGGCCTCAGTGTCCTCCTTTATAAAATGAGGAAGCTGGGTGACCCAATCACCAAGAGCTGTTTCTAGCCCTGTCTGTACTTCCAATTCTTTGACTCCTCCTCAAAGTTCAGACAGAGTAACTTTCCAAGGAAGTGGAAATGGGGTAGAGGTTTGATAGCTAAGTGGCGGCATCCCTTAAAGGGGCATCGGGAGTGGGTGCGCACATAACAGCTCTCCTCCTGGGACTTGGTGCTCTACAGCAAGGGAGAATCTAGGCCAGGTCTTCAGACAGAGCTAGCTGGGAAAATGTCACAACATGTCATTCCTTGTCACTGCTGTAAACATCTCCACCCTGTTGATGGTTGCTGATGGCACGATTAGCAAGCCGGCTGTGTGGGACGGGTGGGTGATGCGGCTGGCCGGGCCACGGTGGGGGGAAGGGGTGGACTAGTATGTGTGGCCCCAAAGGGCTGAGGAAAGCAGACAGTGATTAATATTCTCAGAGATCCTCGTGGTCAGCGCTCGTGTCTGCTCCACGTGCTCGTTCTGCTGGGAGATGTGTTCATCCTAACCTACTGGACAGAAGCTCTTCAGGAGCTGGGACTAGGTCCTGTCTGATGTGATGTCCGCAGAGTCTAGCACAGGGTGGTACTCAATATTTTCTTATCAAATAAAGAAATGAATCTTCCTGATTTATGTGTCTATCCTATGGGAACTTCCTGTTGTTGTTTTTTTTTTAATCCAGTCTGATTATCTCCAGGGAACAGTAGAGAAGACTCAGAGGCCTAGTTTCCATGTACTTATCAGACAGAAAAAAATCAAGGCAAATACTGCCAACTGTTCATTGAACCTGTTTCAGTGTTACTCACTCCATGACCACCAGGCTCAGACAGTGCCCTGCCTCAGCCCTTCACCCCACCCTGCTTTACTTTTCTTCCTAGACCACCTTACTTCGAATTCCACATCACGTATTTGTTTGTCGTTTTGCCTTCCTACTAGATTGTTCTTCCTACCTCCTCAAAAGACTGAAGATACAGCCCCACATAGAAGTATCTACTACGAATCTATCATACAGCTGTGGGTGGGTGTACACTTTCCCTAAGAAGTCTTTATTTTCAAACTTTATCAGCTCTTCAGATTTTAAAATCT